>OZ007590.1:27003472-27523472 GCA_963931845.1 Maratus michaelseni | reverse complement strand
GAGTGAAACTTGTTTTAGATTTTTCAGATTGGTTATAATGAGATCTTGCAATAGATGTGCGGATAAACGTGTTCTAACGCCAAAGTTCTTTTAAATCTTGATTACAAGGATAAAAACATAAAAAACATTTGAAGTATTTAATTTAAAAAAGCTATCCAGTAACCAGCAGAGAGTTATTTTAACTTATTTTAATCTAATTTTCGAACAAGATTTAAAATGAATTGCAGTTTTAAAAATGATATAATTTCAACAAAATTTTCGAGAAACACTTGCAGAATGCATACACGCAGTCATATTTCAATATTTTTTATAGTAATGCTGATTATTTTTCAAAATTCAAGATTCCCTTTGCCTGTGAAATTCTGCATTACAGCCATTATTTAACGAGAGACACAAACTATTAACTTACGGAAAACAAAACTATTACTTTTCTTGGTAAAATGATCTACAAAATAACCGATAAACAACATAATTATGTTACAGAATTATAATTATTAATTTGCGAGCAAAGTTATTAATTTACGGAATATTAAAATACTAGCAAAAAGCAAAAAAGTAGATTTTTTTAGCGGCATTGGTCGTTTATTTCGTTCTTTGAAAAAGCATTGTTTTCAAAGATTAAATAACACTCCCATTTTGGAAGATTCTTCGATTTGAATGTATATTTATTAAGTTAGCGTTTAATCAGGACTGAGGACTATAACTCATACTGAGTGGTCGCTCTTACTTTCATTTGTCAACACTAGAACCGCGATGACTGACCATTTTAACCCATACCAAATAAATAATTGTCGTTTCGCACCAGAAATTTCTTAATAAATTAAGTTAAAGTATAATCAGCACAAAAATAAGTTGAATAGTTTTAAATAAAATTTCTGGTGTAAAATTTTTTATAAAACTTGAGTAAAATATCTCGCGGTTCTAGTGTTAAAAAAACGTTGACGTTACTGTGTGTAAATATTGCTAATTGTACGTATTACAAAGTACTGTAAGTTGTATATGCATTGTGAGTTATTGTATGTATAAGTACATTCGTTGAATGTGCAATGTAAATTGTACATAAGTTATGAATGTCGAATGAATGTAAGTTGTTACATATGAATATGTATGCGAAATGCATATTCATACACAAGAACTTTCATTGCATGTCAACTGCAATGCAAGTGGTTGTAAAGAAGTATGCAAAGTTGTAAGTATGTATGCCGAATGCAACGTAAAATGTTTGTAAGTTTATATATTGAATGCTCCTCAAATCATCGTATAAAAATGTGATTTATCAACAGATAAAAAATAACACCTAATTAATGCTATAGTTGCTTAGCGGAATCGTATACATACACTTTGAAAACAGCTAATTTTGACAATATTTGGATTCTTTGGTATATTATAACTTCAGATACCAAACGGTTATGAAGGTTTGAAATTTGAAATTCCTAATGTTAAGAACTCATTTTTAATCGTTGCAATAATAGATTGCAATGCGTGTAGTTTTTTTTTTTTTTTTTTTTTTTTTTTAAAGAGTAACTTACAATTTCTTAGCGGAATTTATCACATATTTGAAGCTTGTAGAAATCTATTTCTATTTAAATATTCGTAGGTTACAGCAAATAATATTTTTTTCGAAAAATAATTTCTAAATATATATACATTCAAAATTAAAAAAAAAAAAAAAAAAAAAAACCCAGAAATCGATTTCTAGATGCTTCAAATATTGAGAATTTGCAATTATAACTATCCGGCAAGTAATTTGAGTTATGTTTCAAAATATTACTCATTGCAATATGTTTTGCAACGATTAAGAATGGATTTAACATGAGGTGTTCCAAACTTTAAACCTGCGTAATTCTTAAACTACTTGACCTAATTGCTTCCCATTTAGTATCCGAAGGTAAAACTTATCGAGGAATCCAAATATGTCAAAATTAGTTTTAGTTTTACATTTTCAATTTCTATATGGGGACGACCTCCTAATCAAAATACAAGTATAGCATTCATTAGTAGATGTTATTACTAATCTATTGTTACAAGTTACATTTTTATAGGATGATTTGAGGCACAGTAGGGGATGTAGAGGGTGGTGCGTTGTCGTCCCCCTCTCCCCAGACTGTTTGACAGTATGTTGAATGAATTGTAAGATGGTAGGATGTAAATGGGGAATTAGAAAGTATTTTGTATGAGAATATAAAATATCAACGTGGTGATATAATTTTAAAATTAATTATTATTAATATTAGTCAATCGGGAACGTAAATAAAGTTGGTCAACGGATTTTTTTTTTATGTTCTTAAAGGGGTAAAAAACAATGCAGGGTAAATTTGTTCTGTAGAAACTTGTCTAAGTTGCATTCGTCACAATAAAAGTAAACGAGATAATCCTTCTAAACATTTCTCCTATTCTTTCATTTAAAGCTAAACCAAAATTATTGAAGGTAAGATTACTTTAGCGGAATGTGTTTTGATTTATGTAAAAAAAAAAAAAAAAAAGTCATAATAATCTAGCTAAAGGATAATCTAGCACGAACGGCAGTATAGAATGCGTGACATCTATTTGTGTTTGGCAAATATAGGAGGGGCACTACTTTAATCTTTTTATAGGAAACGCCAGACAGATTAGCAACTATTGTTAAGTCATAAAAAATAATATTATTAATAACATTGCACGATGTTTAGAATTAAGAGGCTTGGTACACCATAAAAAAAATATTTTCATGTTTTCCTTCAAGGAGGGAAAAAAAATATTTATCTTCAAAATAATACAAATGTATCTTGAATGGTATAGCTGAATATTACAATTAATAAATCGGATTTAAACAACAGCTACTGCATATATGTATGCAATATCTATATTTATCTTCGATAAAAGCTGCAATTTTAAAAGTGCTTTTCAACTAGGAGAAGTTACTTCATACAGAACTTTAATGTTCTGAACATAAAAAATTAGATACCTTTTCTTCGGCCGAATGCTGTAAAAATAGAAGAGAATAATACATTGTGCAAGTGGGTAAATAAGGAAAGTATGGGCAATAAAGATTTTTTTTTTTTTTTTTAACCGTAAAATGAAAGTTGAATGAATAATCAATAGACGCAATTTTTTTTTAACCAAAATGACGCAGAAACGACATTGAAATGTTTGAAAAAAAAAAACCGAAAAACTGTCTTTAAAATAAAAAGGTTACCTTTTATTTTTATATACTAGATGATTGCTAAAAAATAATTTTAACGAAAGTAAATTTTTTTAAACTGTTTTTAATCAAAGTTTTTATTTAAAATTCTGAAATGCTACTAGTTTTTTTGTTGTTGTTTTTGTTTTGTTGCCAGAAGTAAAGTAGTCAGGAAATTAACTGTCAAATTCCATTTAAATTGTTTCTCAGAAATTAATGTCATTAAACTACGAAAAAGTACAATAAAAACAAACAAAATCAAGAATTGCACTTTTCTTTTTTTTCAATTTCTTCAATTTTTTCTTTTAAGCTTTAAATTACTTCGAATGAAATACTGAAATGAGTGATATAACATTAGAAGAAATTAGAAAATATCGTAAGCATTTGATTAAGCCTTGATTTAGTAAAAATGGACTAAAACATAGATTGAGATAAATCAAATTACAAGAATTCACTACTGCGAATATTTGATAGGTATTTGTAGAAAATTGTTTTAAGGGTAGGACATTTTTTTCAATCCGGTTTCTCTGCTGACTTTCTCCGATTTTTAAGATTCACAAGTCATTTTATTTTCATCTATAATGGGAATAACTACAACATTTCTGAGATGTGCTTTAAGGTATTTGCTTTAGATAAAATTTCAAAATCAATATTTCCGTCACGTTTTGAAATTTTTCAAGTATCAAATTCCTTAACGAACGGCACAAAAAATTACAAACAAATCATGAGTTCGCTGGTGATTAACACTAATTGAAAGTAATAAAGGTGCTAAAATGAGTACGTAAAAAGAGATTATTAACAGGATTATTTGACTCCCAATGAACTTTATTTTATAAATACTTTTGAATTAGCATCAACACAAAAATAGTCACAGCACTGCAAAAAATAATTGTTGATTTTGCAGTATAAAACTGGCACCCAGCTGCCAGTATTATACCGTAAAATTAACAGTATTAAACAGTAAAATAAACAGTAATACGCTGCCGTGCAAGCAGTAATACGCTACCGCGCATGCGCGGGGTGCCAGTTTTATACTTTAAAATCAACAATTATTTTTTGCAGTGAGATCTTGATTTTAAAGATATTTTACACAAAAAGGGCTGTGCATATATAACGTTATCACTTTAGGGGGAAGGGGAGGGGAACTTGATATCGTAAGATATATCTTCTCCTGACCACATTTTGGACTGCCTCCAACTCACCCACGATGACTTAGAGATCCTCTATTGCAGGGGTTCCCAAACTTTTAGACCGACGTACCACTAAATCCAAGTTCATACTTCCACGTACCACCAGGCATCAAAATGTAATGCTAATAAAAGAAAAACTTCCCATATTTTGTTATATTTCAAATCACCATTTTAAATAACTTTACTGTATTAAAAACCGATTTCCATGAAATAGAAATAAACTTACAAATTTGGTACAGAAGAGGAGAAAATTTTGAAATGACAGACTTAAATAAATAATGAATTATGTTCCAAATACTAAAAAAAAAAACTTCAACACTGAAATAACCAGTAACAGAAAAGAAAAAAAAAAGTTTTAACTCCTCCTATTCGAAAGAGCTCCTCCTACTTTCACGTATTCAGACTTTACCTTCAGATAATACAATTTAAAAAACATGTTTAAAACAGTTTTTCTGCTAATTAAAACTGTTTCATTGATTAATGTTTAAATTAGGTCTTTATTTCCAAATTTTAATTTTTTTCCCATATAAATGTAATAATTACATGTATTTAATTCTGGAAAACTGGGTGCGTGTGCTGATTTCAGAGAGTTTGCTGTAACAAACTTTTCTTGTAACAACAAAAATAAAAGCGTTTACAGTCTAATTTTTATTCTAAAATTTCTAAAGTGATAAATTCACGCTGTTTTTGATTTTATATTATTATGCTGGTATTTCATTTTACGTACCAGCATTGCACTTTCGCGTACCAGTAGCCTGAGCTTTGTGTACCACTACTGGTACGCGTACCATAGTTTGGGAATCCCTGCTCTATTGTTTCTGGACTTCTTGCAAGTATATAACCTTATGGAACAAGTCTAGCTGTCACTGGACATGAAGGATATGAAACAACAGATGTATCTAGAGGTAGGAGGGGGGTATGTCTTTTGATATCGTTATAATTTTTAATCCCAACAAAAAACTTTTTTTTTTTTTGGGTGGGGGGGGGGTGGGAGGGGTCCATTTTCTCTACATCAAAATAGTTTATTTATATTTATTAATTATTTTTTATTTATTTATTTATTTATTTTGGGGTGGGGGGGGGGGTATCTATTGTTAAGAAAATACCAAGTTATTATTAAAGCCATTAAATGATTTTAAAATCATTCATTCCAAAACTTTGAATACCCCAACGTTAGGCATTTCTGTTCCGCCATATGCGCATATAATCCGCTGTTGGAAAAACCAAATGCGAAATATGTTCGAAATGATACTTGTGTTTAGTAGTAGTATTATTGAAAGGGAAACAATGTTGTCCACCTGTTCTGCTCTCACCCTCCCCCGTGCAAGGGGAAAGTGCAAGAAGAAAATTATTAATATTACTGTTGACTGTATTATATAAAAATAAGGGTTTTTTTCTTTAAAAAAAAAAACTAACTTTTTTTTTTAATGAGCTATTTTTTAAATACCTTTAAGTAGTAACTATCTCTTTTAAATGTTATTTGATATAAAAGATATTTCATGTATAATAGTGATATTTTATTTTTTTATTGACTTCAGTTCATTTGAGTCCATAAAGTATGCTAATAATAAATTTATAACCATGTGTATGTCACTGCAAACGTATAAAAAGGAAGAAGAAAATTTTTTTAAAAATAAATAAAAGAATGTTTTTAAATAATGATATCATTAACGGGGGTTCGAGGAATGATAACTTATGATATCGTAAAAAGGGGGAGGGGGTCGAAACTTACGAAAATGATAACATTATATATGTGCAGCCCCAAAAGCTGTATGCAACAATAATAATAAAGTAATAAAGACAGGAAAAACCGTGGAAGAGTTTCATCCCTGTAAAAAGTTTCGCTGAGATATCTAAAATGTAGTTTTGTCCTATAACTATTAATTCTTAAAAATAACAGAATTGTGAATCATCTTTAATAGTGATTCTATGGCTTGTTTTTTAAATAACATATTTATCTATATGTATGAGATCAAATATGCTTGAAAACAGGGGGAAAGGGGGGGGGGGGTAGGCAATCTGTGTGTTGCGAAAGTTTTTTTTTAAATCCAGATTTTAATTAAAAAAAACTACTATAGTTTAAATGAAACTTTCTAATTTACGTAATTTATTTTGTTAATAAACTGAATATATATTCATTTTGTAATTTTTATTTTTTATTTATGATATTAAGTGCGCCGCAGAAGTTTAACTGTGTGTTTAAGTGCGACGTGAAATAAGGATTGAAAAACATTGCTTTAATATAATCAATAAACGGATTAGAGCCTCATTTGTGTTGGTATATCCAATAGGTTTCGAATTACGATATCGAAGAGCTATTTTAGGAATTATAAATCCATTATTTATGCAAAAATTGTGCTAATATGCAAAAAAATACAATTTAGAGCATACGAAATTCATCTTTTATCAGAATGCATGTATTTGTAGCAGACTTTAGCAGGAAGTCATGTGGCTTTAGCCACAAAAATCGTCAGGAGCTTAATGCGGGGGCGGCTATAGAGATCGTTTTGTAATGGCACAGGGAGAGAGAAAAATGCTCCAGATGATGCTGTGATGGCTAATAATTCATTAGGGCTTCTTACTCATCTTTGGCTGAGTTGTCTGCTTGCTGCTTCAACAGACATACGGGCGCCACGACTTGGAGACGCCGGTGGTGGGGAATATTTCAGTAAAGTGTAGGAAAAATACGGTGATGAAATCGATTTCTGATATAGAAGATGAAACCGTCAGAGAGAAAATGTTTCCGATACATAAACCATTGCACCACATGCTATTTTTGGTTCTTAAGGAGATTAGTTAAGAGTACAAGAAACTCAAATCTTCAAACAAACAACTTGTGTTACTGACAGTTTTATTTTTCAGAGATATTAGTCCGATTTAAGAAAGAAAAAAAAAATGGATAAAGCGATATTATTTACTGACTTGGTACAGATTTTTATTAAGCATCAGACTGAGTATATCTTTGGTGTCAAATGCAGTTTCATTCGTATTACAAACATTTATCATTGCTATTTATAAGAATTTTGACATCCTAGTCATGAGTTTAATTTTGAGAATTAAGGTCAAAGAAAAATTTTACATATATTCTCATAGTGAGCTCATATATGAAAGAGGGACTGGCGAAAGATCAGTGCTCGTATGCAATACAAAAGAATTATATTACTAGCAATGTATTTTTTCATTATATCTTTACGCATGAAAAAATTTATGCCATGATTTCTACAGATTTGATGTGGTTTTTACTGTAGAGCCATTAAATTATATGTAAAATTCAGTTTAATTCACGATCGGAACGTACAGTTTCTGAGATTTCTTTCAATAATGAAAACAAATTTACAATAATTTGTCAATAATGTAAAATGAACGCATCTTTTACACATAAATGCGAACATGCTTCTATGAAAGTAAATTTTTATGCAATTCCATGAGAATCAATGGTTGCGAAAAATCATAGCTCCGTTTCATAACGCTCATCAATTTTAGGGATTTCGACTCATTGCAACTGGAACAGAATTGAGACTTAAAGATTTCCGTATAATATTATTATCTATACTTTCATGAACGGTACACCGAAAAAAATGTTGATTTTACAGTATAATACTGGCACCCCAGCTGCCAGTATTATACCGTAAATTTAACAGTAATAAACAGTAAAATAAGCAGTAATACACTACCGCGCATACGCGGTAGGTATTACTGTTAGATAAATAATTACTGTATTACCGTATTACTGTAAGACTAAATAAGACAACTCACCAGTAAAATAAAGAGTGGAAATGATTAAATAAGATATATAAACAACTTAATTTTTAATTCTTTTAAACGTTATATCAGATATATTTTCTAATAAACTAGCCGACTCACCCAGCGTTTACCCGGGCACAGGATAATAACCTTAAATATACATAAAACCAATGTTGAATTCAGGCACTTATCTACGGGAGGACAGCTCGGGGGAGGAGGGATTGCGCTTCTAGACCATTAATAAGTATAGAATCCCAACTCCTTTTTCACAAGTCGAATGAAACAAAAAAGCTGCCGACCGCGAGATCACCTGCTTAATTATGATAACGGCTTTTAGCGATTAAAAAGGTTACTTCACTAGCCAACGTTAGAATTTTTATTTCCTCTTTCTTCTCTGCATTTCAGAGAATTTTTTTTTTTAATTATTAAAGTAAGCCAGACCATCTATTACACAGTTTTTAATAGACTCCGGAAAGTTAGCTCCATACAGGGGTATAAAATATATGACTGGATGGATAAGGTTTCAAAATTGGTTGATAAAACAAAATTTTCATTTTCAACAAAATGGAGTTTAAAAAAAATAGCGAAAAATTAAAAAAATTCAGTACGATTTTAGAACGAACTTTACTAACCAAAAAATTAAATAAAATAAAAATAAATAAAAAGACGACAAAATTTACTATATTAGGCAAAAATATTGGATTCGGATTGCTTTCATAAGCAGGTCAAAACGCCGGCGAACTTGGAAGTTCGAGGAAATACACGATCATCCAGTTTAACATAAAAATCTAATCAAAATATCCAAATTCCGCATTCAGACCTGTGTTCGTCTATCCAGAACCGAATCTGAAGATCTCTACGTGCGATAGATTTCTTCAGCCATCGTCAACAGACAGACGCACACATACATATCAAAACTTTTATTAATATAGATGTGCGTAATAAATTTTACACCCATTTAAAAATAATTCATGAATAAGAGATTAAAAATCTATTATTAATGCATGATAGAAAAAAAATATATATAACTGACAAAGAAACAAGGTTTTTATTTAATTTTATTTATGACTACAAATTGCAAAATTAAACTCCCCCTCCCCGTCTCCAACTTTATGATTTTGTACCAATGATTGATAATTTTCATACTGGAATCCATCATGCAGAAACATTCCATTTAACAGAAATTTTCGCGTGTGCACTGTTCTACGCCTCTTGTTAAAATGACAAAGCGTTCTAATATAAAAGAACATTTTCTGAAAACATTTTGGAAGAAGACAAATGACGTTTTCCTTTTATTCCGTGATTTCATTCATACACCACAAATTATTTTAAGACGTGCAGCGGAGAACGTATTTTTATTCGGAGCCAAACGTTGTCAAAAATAATTCCGATTATAATCTATAACAACAGTCACGCTAATATCTCTCGACGAGAACTTTCATGTTGGCTGTCCCGCCTGTTTGCGATTTTGGTTAAATGCAATAGTTTGTTTTCTTTTATTAACAAAACGGCTGGGTTTATCAGAATACATGCCTTCTGTTCTTAATTAAACACGGGTATCATTATTATACACTGCAAAAGAGTGTTGATTTTACAGTATAATACTGGCACACCAGTTGCCAGTATTATGCCGTAAAATTAACAGTAATAAACAGTAAAATAGGCAGTAATACACTGCCGCGCATGCGCGTATTATTAATTTCTTCAACAATATTCTTAGAAAAGTCTCCATTTAGGCCTATTTTATTCGAAGTTTCTTCTACATCGAATCAAATCAAACTGTCTGAGTACATTGCTGAGCCAGAGGAAGTGAAATCAGAGTTGTCCGAACTCGGGAAACTTTTTCGTCATCAGAGACCGAGTCCGATACCGAAGGTACGCAATAGAAAATTGTACATTTAAAAATTGTTTCAAGATTTTCTCATTTAAAATTTTATTATGTTAGAAATAAGTATTCATTCTAAATACTCCTTTGTGACAACGGTTCGCGACTTTCTTGCCTCTGAAAACCTGTTTAAAATAGAAAGTTTGTTATTTATACCCAACCACTGGCAGAAATCGGCAGAAGTCACAATTCTTATTCATTTAAAATATTATACAACTATGGCAGAAAGACACCAGTTTCGTTTTCTAGTAATTCTGGAAAAGTGCTTCCAACAGAAAGCGAGGATAGAAAGCGCTATCCCGCGACTTCTTTCTGTTACTAACACTGATCGTGCCAAGGATTGAAAATCAGACAGAAAATTTCTCCTTAAATCCCATCTATAATAATTCAATTCCCTTTCAAACTGATTTTTAAGAATAGTAAAAAACTAATAAATTTGGAATACATTTTTGCTTCTCAAATATAGAATAGTAAGCTGTCACCCCTCTTTTTTCCCCTCCAAATTTGTGAACAAATGTAATTTTTACTTAAGTCAGAGGACTGGTATAAAAATAGAGCTCGATCCCGTTTCGGACCCCGTCTCATCTCTAGTGCAATTGTTTATAATAAATTAATGAATGTGTGAAAAACAAAATTTTCTTTTTCATCTTAGGGTGAGAATAACCTTATTGGTATATTTTATATTCATTTTCAAATGTAAATTCTTTGGAAATTTTTTTAATTTAACTGTTAAAAAGATCAGGTTTACTTAGGTTTAAATTTGGACATGTCTTCTAAAATAACTTTTTTGCCTACTATTTTTTCCCTGTTTTGAGTACAGAAAATAAGTAATAAATTGTCTTCGGGATTTACAAAAATACTAAAAAAAAAAAAAAAAGTAAGTGTTTTTAAGAATACTTTTAAACAAGAATCTTATTTTCAAATTATTTTCTTTCTCTTGCTTTTTATATTTATGCAAGATTGAAAATGCATTGTTAGCAGACGAAACTATCACTGAACAACATTAAATAGGTTAAGACTAATTTTTCGTAACTATGCAGTTTTTTATTTCAAATAGACTTAATACATATTGTTTATTTCAGAAGATTCAGTATTTTTGACAAATTTTATTTATTTAAAATCTTTTTCCTCATAAATATTTTGCCTTACGAGGATAAATATAATTTAGAATTGGTCCTAAATCGACATTTATAAGCTAAAATAGATAATTTGTTCCTCCTAGTTTTTTAAATTAACATCTGTAAATCAATTTAAAATTTATAAATTGCTGAATCTAAATTTAAATGAGGTAAGATTAAATCTAGTTGATCCCTTTCTTGAAGATCGGCGTAAAGCTTTTTTCGCAATGGATGAATTTATTAGTATATAACTAAACAAAGTGCATCAGAATAATCTGTAGTAACAGCTCGATATTTTGAACGCTGAAGATTTGGTAAGTTTTTTCTGCACAATTTTTGAATTATGATCGAATTTCGGATGGGGGGAGGGCAGGTCTTTAATCATTTCATATTTTAGGCGAAATTTAGTTAGTCTCACCATACGGTTTACCTGAAAATAAATTTCTTTATGGGCAATTCAAAATTTTTCGTTTTTTTCTTTTTTAGATAGTGCCAACAAATAGTTTGGTTCTTTGAGAAATTTTCGTATTAAAAATCACTTGTATTTAAAACTAATGAGTTTTAATATTTAAATTACCAGACCATATTAGACGATCTCCAAAAAAATCAATCTGGTATGGTCATATTAAAAGAATGCGTGACGAGAGACTACCCAAAATCGCATCTAATTATAGAACAAACCAAAAGAGAAAACGAGGAAGACCACGAAAGACCTGAATGGAGGGTATAAAAAAAGCCATGAAGGATAGGGGTCTGGAGGAGGAATGGACCCTTGACCGGAAGAAATGGAGTGGTCTCTTGTAGATTTTTTGGTTGGCGGCACCTGACGCCATAAACAGAGTTTATATATATCAAATATTAAAGTATCCAATATTAGATGACCTAGGAAAAAAAGTTAAAAAAACTGCAAGAAGAAATGGTCCTTATTACTGTGAGACCATTATTTTAAGGATTTTATCATTAAATAAACCGAAAGTTTTGAACATTGAAAAGTTAAGAACAGAAAGTAAAGGGTCAATTTTTTTTCGAAGTGAATTATGCGTGTTTTATTTACATTGTCAAACACATGCTTGCGTCGCTGAATTATAACGACCATTGCCTGAAAATGAATAACCCTTTGACGAAGAAACGAAGGCATGAGAATACAAACGAGAATATATAGAATTCCTTATGTATAAATTTTCACGAAAATATTTATATGCATATCTTTATATTTATCACATATATTTTAACTATTGAGTGATTAGTTAGAATATTTCCGACGAGAACTTGTTTAAAATTAATTTACATTAAAACAAGTAAGTTAATTATTAAAAAAATATCAGTATCATTATGTTTAGTTTTCTGTTAAGCAATCACGAGAATAAATCATATCTGTGGACGTTAAGAAACATGGATACAATTAAATTATTCTTTAAAGTTGGACAAACAGTGCATAAATTAAACTATTTAATTAAATACCAATAAAATGAACTTACTCCTTCCTGATGACACATTAAGAAAATGATTAAAAAGAGCTTACCTAGAAAGAAAAAAAAGTAAAAATCAATAAAATACAAAAAATAACTTCACAAATTAGCAAAAATGCATATATTTTTTTATTTTGAGTTAGTACAAAGAATTTGTATTTACATTATTTAAAAAGAATGAAGATTTTAATTATACGCGTGAGTGTTGTTCCCAACTTCTTGGTTACGACTATCCTTTTCAGTGTTTAATAAAAAACTGTTCGGAATTTTTATTGTCAAAATGTTTCTGTCAAAATTGATGCACTTTGTTAATTCATAATAAGAAAAGTTTCTAAAATTCCAGAGAAAGAAGTTGGAGAAATTATATGCATGCACGGACGCTTTCGCACACAAAAAAATATTGGTACTTTAGCTAATACATACCTTGAATACTGATTTTAAATTATTTTCATATTCAGTAATTTAATGATGCATTCAAATGCATGAAATTTTCCATATTTAATTTGTGAACAAAGTGATAAGAAACATACCAAGTTTGATATAAGAAATATGATTGTTTTCTTTTCATCTTTTTATCACATCCTTATATTTATTTAAAATGTTTGACAAACACATGGGCATTTCTTTACAGAACAGCCATTATTACAATAAGTGAAGCGACTACACTGCAAAAAATAACTGTTGATTTTACAGTATAAAACTGGCACCCCAGCTGCCAGTATTATACCGTAAAATTAACAGTATTAAATAGTAAAATAAGCAGTAATACGCTGCCGCGCAAGCAGTATTACTGCTTATTTTACTATTTAATACTGTTAATTTTACGGTATAATACTGGCAGCTGGGGTGCCAGTTTTATACTGTAAAATCAACAGTTATTTTTTGCAGTGTAAGTGATAAATTTATTGAAATAATTCTTGTTTATCACACTACTGTGAAAATACCCGTTCGCTAATGTTAATCCTATTGGGAAAATATTAATATATCTCGTTCGCAATTCAATATTTTTAACTGTTTTTTTGACAGCAGAAAAAAGAATTTAAAAATATTGAAAGCGAACGAGATACCTTAAAATATTTCCTCTATGGGATTTACATTAGCGACCGGATGTTTTCACGTATGTGAAATAGACTTAAGGGATAAAAAAAAATTCCCCAATAAAATGCGACAAATTTAAATAAATAAATCAAACCAAGTAATTTTACGATGATTATATCAGAAAATATAACAACTTATGTGTTCTACTATCAGGCTTCCGTAACTAAAAACTTCTAGTCCATTTATCTAAGAATGGATGCTTTCATATTTTGTCATATTTAAAAGGACATATCTAAACTTTCTTGCAAGATAAGTGTATGAAAATTTGTAAAAGGGGTTTTATATTACGTTTTTCATAAATTGTCTTCAGGATTTTAATTTCATGTGAAAATTTTGAAATTATTTTCCTCGATTTAAAAATACCCTTTTTGTTAACTTTTAAATTTATTATAATTTTTGTAAATATTTTTTTTATATAAATCCTGAAGACAAAGCGACAAGAAACCTTTTCTGCACACAATGGTGAAAAAAGTAATGAAATCGGGCAAGTAGTTCATGAGTTATATCAAATAAGTTAAAATTTTTAAAAGTTTCAAAGACTTCAAAACATTTTTATCTGAAAATTAATTTTTATACAAAGGGCGTTCCATACAAACAGAGTAAAAAATCTAAAAAATATATTTACCGTAAAAAATACATAATTCTTTTTCGGTCACATCTTTCAACCCACTTTTCAAAACAAGTAGAAGCTTTTTTTCTGGAAGCTGCTTCATAAGAACTCTGCACTGCTGAAATAACTTTATAATCCGTATTAAATTTTCAGCCACGAAATTTCTCCTTCAACGTCGGAAAAAACCAGAAATCACATGGTACGACATCTGTATTCTAAGGGGGATTGCCATGATTTTAATATTGCATTTACTAAGATATTGCTGAACAGACGCAGTGACATGCGGGCGAGCATTACCGTGATGCAATGTCCAATTCCCTACCAGTTCACAAGGCTTTCTCGATATGTATTGTCGCAAAATTTTCAAAACTGAAAACATAATATTCACCATTCACAGTAGTTTTTGGAGGCACAGCATGCGGGTAGATTTACACCTCTATGATCAAAGAAAATAATCATCATGACCTTTCCAGCAGATTTGGTTTGTCTGAATTTTTTCGGGAGGCGGAGAATCAGTGTGTTCCCATACACTTGTTGCGGACTTGGTAAGCAGATCAAAATGATGCACCCAAGTTTCATCCCCTGTTATTACAGTCTTTAGGAAATGTGGATCATGTTGAAGAATCTGTTTCCACTCACAACATTGGTGAATTCTTTTTTGCACTTGTTTTTTAGTAAGGTGATGAGGGACACATCTGGAACAAACATGGTGAAGCTGTAAATTGTTGCGTAGAATGCAAAATATCGACGTTTTCGAAATGTTAGTTGATGCTGCTGTCTCCTCACATGTCATTCGCCGGTTTTCTTGCAAGATTGGCCACACAGTGTTAACATTTCGATCATTCACAACACTTTCTGGTCGGCCAGGCTTAGGTGCCAGTTCTGCAGGCAAACGTCCTGCTTTGAAGTCACCATGCCATCTAAAAATCGAAGCCACACCAAATCATTTGTCTTTGTAAGCTTCTTTCATTAACTCAACTGTTTCTGGATCTGTTTTGCCCAAAATATAGCAAAATTTTATGGCACGACGCATTTCGTTTTTTAACTCTGAATCACGCGCCTTTATTTCTGTAGGGCAAATAAAAATAGTTCTTTAAACAAGCACGAAACTAGGAAAATAAAATTGTCTGTTTCGTTTAGAATATTTATAAACGTACAGTTAACAGTTTGAAACAATCACCTGCAGTTTTATTTTTTAGTTTCGCGGTGTTGCCACTACGTAAAAAAAAAAAAAAACTCAGGTTTTTATGGAATGCCCTTTGTAGAAAGACACGAAAAACTTTCAAATTGCCTAAGAAAATGAAATTTTTAACCTTAATACAGAAATTGTAAATGTTTTTTCAAATTATACAGAAATCCAAGTGCTACCATAAACTTTGAAATTCATTACACATAATTATATCCCTTACGCTGGCAATCTCCAACTATATATTTATTGATTTTTTTAGCACAATAATAATGGTTAATAAATATTTTTTTAGTTCAATGCAGTAACCTTAATATATTACAACGAATTATGTTTTAAAAAATTAGATTAAGTTACGTTACTAATATCGAATAATAGGAAAAATATTTATTAAAACATTATTATTGTGCTAAAAAAAATTAATATATAGTTGAAGAAATTGCCAGTGTAAAGATGGTAGCACTTTGATTATGGTACTGAAATGGGTGCTGAAAAAAAAATGTCGAATGCATTACTAAATTTTCCATTAGTTAATATAGCATTATTCATAAATAAACATTCAATTCGTTTTTTATCATTTAATTATTGTTCTATTGTTAAACATAACTTCTGTTTCTAAAAGTCCATTTAAGAGTATTTAGACACTCGAATAAATCTTTTCATGGGATGATATTTGCGAATATATAGAATTCTGGAGAACTTCAGGCACAGTTCTAGAATAAATGAATCACGAGAGATTGTGAAAAATAAAAATTTCCTTGAAAACTGATAGCACGCATATACAATCTAGGAGACAGCTATTCAAAATGATGATTCACATGTTTTTCGCGAAGATCAAAAGATACAATCTCAGAAGTCGTTGAAAAGAAAATGAAAAATGCCAAGATAAGTATATTTTATTAAATAGTGCTATTCATACAAGTTTGAAACCTTTCATCAGACACATAGAGGAGAAAAAAAGCAAGTTTTGCGAAACTTTCTTGAAGAAATGTATTTGTTATAAGGCTGTTTTCAATAGAGACTTTCACGAATGTTATTTTTAATTTAATAGCATAAATAGTATTTGTTTTTTTTATGATATGGATTTGAAAAAAAGAGAAAATCTTATTTTAAAAAAAAGAAAGAAAGAAAATAATAAACTAACATCAATGCAACGCGTTTCGAAGCACTGAATTCCAGTGGCGCAGGAATTTAAAAATGGGGGAGGGGCTCTTATAGTCATTTCCAAATATATCGAACATTTGCCATTATTAATAATTAAAACATATATTTAAAACGCAAAACTAAGTTAAGACCGTTTTTGGCTGTTCTGAACCTGCGCAATCAATCTTTTAGGGCGTTTTTCTTTTGAGTTTTTTTTTCTTCTTCATTATTATATCAAGTAAAATGTACCATATTCAATATATTTTTTAAATTAATGATTTCGTATTTAAAATTAAAAGTTTTGATATGTAATTATAGATTAAATAAAATGATCTACAATTTTTTTTTTTTTTTTAAATAATCCATTTAACACATATATTAGTCATAAAAGTAGGTTATTTTCCGTAAATAACAGAAAGGAAAATATTTATATAAGAAAAAACTGGTGTCATCTTTTGGTATTATAATTCAATTAAAAATTTTATTTTTCTCAAATTTAAACGTTAACTTCAAAAACTTATTTGTAAAATGTTTAAGGGGAAGAAAAAAAAAAAAAAAAAAAAAGGATATCTTTTTCGGATTTGAAAACTGAATTATCTGGAAAATTTTCGGTTGTCTATATCCGTGTAAAGAGAGTTAATATGCAGCCGGTAACCAGCTCTGTTATAAAAAGATAAGTTTATATTTCTGTTAAATATTGCTAATAAATATTCTGTAAAAATTTAACATTTTAATTATGTTACGAACCTCTTTTTTTTTTTTGGGTGGAACATTTAAGTGTTTTGTCGTCAACTTTTGATGGGTACTATCTTAACAGAATAATTGATCAAAATTAATGCCATTATCACAAAATAAACATTTTAAATAGAGCCCTCTTGATACAATAGAAAATTTTCAAAGCGAGTTCAGGAGTACATGCCATCGCATTTTATGCTAAAATTCCCAAGAGTTGAAATTTTCGAAAAAAGTAATACTGATATGAAAGAAAATGAACTGCGGGTTGAAAATTCCAAATCTGTACTATATTATAAAGAACAGTTTGTACGGAAAAATCTCTGGAACTACCGAACAGATTTAAAAAATAATGGTGGAACAGTGACGGTGTTTGCTGCAATATAAGCTATATTATATGATGGTGTCTCTGCTCCAATATAAGCTATATTATATGACGGCACCGCTATCTCCAAAGGGTGTGCAGGAGCAAAAAAAAAAAAAAAAAAAAGTTTTAAAATTGCAAGTTCTGCAAGTGACATTGCAAGTACTTTCTTTCATTTCGGGTTGAAGTCCGCCATTTGAGGTTCGGGTTGAAATGCGCCATTTGAGGTTCGGATCGAGTTTCGGGGTCAACGAAAACGTTTTTTCGGTTTCGGATAGGGTTAACTTCAAATAGAACTTTCGGGTTCGGATCGGGCAAGATTGCCACAAAAAACGAAGGTGAAGTCCATTTTATTTTTTCGTTTAACAATTGAAGGGTTTTGTCTGCAAAAAAGGTAGCACCATTTATGTGATGGACACTTTCTTGTTATACAAAAAAGTCGTTCAGAATAAGTATTTTTCGGATATTATTGGCAGAAAAACCATGCATAGGTGCATGTATTAATGCATAAGTGAAAAAAAAAAAAAACTTTTGACGAAACTGTAAAATTAAATTTTTGTAAGTTTTTTTTTTTTTTTTTTTTTTTTTTTTTTTTTTTTTTTTAAATTAAGCTACCTTTTTTTTGCAGAAAATCCTTCAATTGTTTATAACATGATATTCAGGAGGAAAAAAAAAATCCTGTAAAAGATGTCATTTTAAATTGAAAATGTCCCAATATTGCTAAAATACATTTTTTGACTTAAATCATCGTGATGAAATCCGTGGTAGTAGTGTAACATTTAATTACTAAATTATAAACAAAAACAAAAAGGAAGAAAAAATAACTTAAAATGTTTTAAAGTCCCCCCCTCCCTCCCCTTCCCCCTCTAAAAAAATCTTAAAATTATTTTTTTAAGCAGCTACATCTTTATTATGTTAGTCCTATTTATACATTTATTAAAATGTACTATATAAAATACACTATATGAAATATGAATATTTCTTTGGTTACGGTTAGGTGATGTCATTTTTTTCCCCGCTCAAGAAATCATCGAAAATCTACGAAAATGGCTTAATGTTTTCTTTGAAAAGTCAATGACAAATTTTAGATTAAATTCAATTCAGTTTTATCAAAGGCAATTTAAATACCAGTAAGCTTAAATTAATAAGGAAAAATTATTTTAATTTTTTCGCAAAAGTCAAAAAGAGAACAAGGAAAAAAGAAATAATTTACATATTTCTTCCTATTTTTTTTAAGTACTTTTTCCATAAAATAAAATCATTTTGGAAAAAAAAAAAAGTGTAAATGTTCTATTGAAATTCTGTGTCCAATGCCACTTGATAGAAGGCTTCAAAGAATTGAAGAGTTCAAAACAGAAGTAACACTTGTTTAAAAATCACGAAAATGAAACGACAGCTGAATATACCTGTTCACAGTGGTTTAAAACAGTTTCACTAACAAACAACCCATGGCCCCATTATGAGGTAAACTTTGAATTTTGAACAAGTGTTTGTTTCTTTTTCTGAACACTTCAATGGTAAATTGTAAACTTTTAAATTTTAAGAAGTTCCTATAGTGCAGCATGTAAATTTGTACATGAGGGTGAAATAAGAGGAGAGGAAACGATGCGGAAGAGAAGTACGAGTAAGAAATAGATAATGCATGAAAAGAAAATCATACACATAATTTAGACAAGTTTATCTTGAGGCTATTTCTTGTAAAATAAAATTATCCATCAAAAACGTTAATTCTTTTCAAGCGATCACTTAAAATATCTCAAACTTTAATTTTCTGGTTCAGCATAAAATATGTGTAAAAGCAATTGAAAAAGAAACACTATCATTACAATATTGTTAAGTCCAGTAAAAAACAAAAAAACAAAGAAAAACATGTGAAGCACTGATAAACTTATTGTCCGCAGATTTCGTTCTCTTCTTTTGCACTTTTTAACAATTTCAATGAAAGAAAGAAGAAGAAGAAAAAAAAAAATTCAAGATTCAGAGAAAGTTGGCATAGAAAAAAAAAATGTAAAAGAAGATAATTAAGAAAAAATTATCTCTTCACAAGGAAAAAAAAAAAATGAGCGTATCAAATTTCTTTCTCAATTCAATCTGAACAAGTGGCGAGCAACGTCTCACAAAACGCGTCTTGCGAACAATGAAAAGAATTGAAAAACAGGAGGCGGAAGGAAGAACTTGGGTTAGAAGGGGGGGGGGGGAGGAAGGTGGGTCGAAGAACGTACACAAGGAAAAAAGAAAATGAAAAAAGAAGCATATGCACACAAGGAGGATGATTCAATACCGTCTGCTGCATTGCAATCACGCGAATGACCCTGACAGAGTTGCTTAGATGATAACACTGGAGTTTGGGGTAGCCCAAAGAGAGAATCAGACAGTGTAGGCGGGAGAGAGAATCCAGAGCATGCACTTTCTTGAATGAATTTTAAGAAAAGTATCCCAGCCAATTTTTTTTTTAAAGCACTTAACGCGTCTAAAAGGGCATGCACCTTTAAAATATCGTACAAAAAAAAAAGTCAACACATCTTACCTCGCTTCAAGGTGAAGAAAAGGGAAGAGAATACGGAACACATCCTCTAATTTCTTTTAGAAATAAACAGTTTTACTAAATCATCTGCGATTTTTGTTTCTTTAATTGAAGGATGGGAAATATTTTTCCTGGTTACTTTTACTATCTTCAACCGAATGTGTTTTTAAACGGATGCTTTTCTTTACTTTAAAATTTACACTTTTTTATTAACAGAATTTTAACATGCCAAACATCATGCAAATGATAGACGTCTTTCTTATTTGATTCCCAACCCATATACCACTTTCGAATTTTGTGCTGTGTTGAACCAACTTTTGGTGCTTCAGCGATAAGATGGTAAAGTCTCATTCCAAAATTTGGTTCTATGCCTCGACCCGAGCTCCAAAAGTTGGAATGAAATTTCACCATCTTATATTGGGCTGTCCTCTTAAAAAAACACCCACAGTGAAATGTTTCCTAAAAAACACTAGTACTACATATCAAATTTTTCACTAAAGTCTCATTTTTACTTTCTTCTATCTTTACAAGAAGAAAGTATTGGATTCATGAAAATTTTCGACTTCCGGTTTTCGACGGATTTATACGTTTTAGAAGGTCCTGAACACGATTTGACTATTTTTAGAAAATGTCTGTCTGTGACTCTGTGTGTCTGTCTGTATGTGACAAAAAATTTGTGGCGCTCTATCTCAAGAACTAATGCTCGGAATTTAATAAAACTTTAGATTTAGTTAGTCCCTAATATAAATTGGTGCTGATTAGTTTTTGGTAAAAATCGCCCGGCAGGTCGCGCTGCTATGCAGCATTTTTCGCGATTTCCGCAATAGCTCTATCTCAAGAACTAATGCTCGGAATTTAATAAAACTTTAGATTCAGTTACTCCCTGATATAAATTGGTGCTGATTAGTTTTTGGTAAAAAGTCACCCGGCAGGTGGCGCTGCTATGCAGCATTTTTCGCGATTTCCGCAATAGCTCTATCTCAAGAACTAATGCTCGGAATTAAATAAAACTTTATATTCCGTTAGTCTGATATAAATTGGTGCTGATTAGTTTTTGGTAAAAATCACCCAGCAGGTGGCGCTGCTATGCAGCATTTTGAAGGATTTACACGATTTTAGCGATAGTCATATCTCAAGAAATAATGCACGTAATTTAATAAAACTTGAGCTTCAGTTAGACATTGATATAAATTGGTGCTGATTCTTTTTAGTGTATGCGAAACCTGTGTGAGATAGAAGAAAGTTTTGGGATTGACACATCCGACTAGTTTGTTTTGTTCTGCTTTTCTGCACCATTTAAAATAATAAAAATAGTTAAAAATATGTAAAGGAGTGCTTGTTTGCTTGTTTAGTTTTAAAATAATTTAAACTAACAATTGCAGAATTCTGGCAAAACATGAGCTTCATTTTTACAGATTTTCTTGTTATAATAGAATTTTAGAATATCTACATAAATTTGTAATTGTTTTACGTTAAATCATTAATAGGTAATAAAATGCATAATTTTCAGCTGATTACGTTAGGTGTGGGGGTTTTTTGGGGTAACGGGTTAATTTTTAGAATTTTTTTTTTTTTTTTTTTTTTTTTTTTTTTTTTTCAAACTCGTTTAATTGGCTGCCTCTTTGTAGTAAAGTAATAAAATGAAAAATGCTCAACATTAAAGTCTTAGTCAGAACAAGCTGTAAAAATTTAGCCATGTTTATTTTTTCAAAATTCTTTATTATACTCTATATAGAGAAAATTTCAAGAAATGGTTTTTTTTAGAAAACAGTACAATTCTTGCTGCCAGGATTTGACAAATGCGGTCGCCAGGTCGCCACTAACAGCCAAGTTTTTTCCCTCCTCTTAAATCTGCTAACCAAGTTATTTAATATAGCAACGAATTTTCGTTTTTACAAAAATTTACCTGAGAAATGAACACAAACGGCATTTTTCTCGCCCCTTAATATTAAGAAATAAACTTAGAAACTATATTTAAAAAATATTTTAATTTTATTTTCAATTTAGAAAAAATAAAATTCATCAGCTGCAATTTTTAAAATAATAAAATCAGAATAATATGACTAACTTTCAATAGCAAAATACGGGGGGTGGAAATTGTATTCTTGCTTCACTATTTTATCGATACGCCCTCATCAGATATAGATGAAGCACTCTCGACTGTCCGGGCATTTGAAGCATTCAGCATTGTCCAAACATGTCTGTTAATTCACCCTTTACAGTATTTCTTTTTCAGAGATACGTAATTTTGCCAAGTTTCATTAGAAAACTTAGATATTATCTTTCTAAATTATGTACTATTCTGAAGTATGTAATTAGTAATTCTAAACTTATGCTTGTAATTATTTTTTTAAGTCATAATTAATATTTTTTTAATCAATGACGGCGGAAGGAGACGGGGGGTAAATATTTTTTATTGGTGTCTAGACTTCACTTTTTTGCTGGTTACCACATTTTATCACATTTGTAAAATCTTGTATGCAATCATTGCAGCATCAAACGATAGTTCAACGCAGCACAATTTTTTATTTCTTCAGTGTATACAGGGCCTAACTTCCTACTAAAAAAGCAGGTATGGGACTAAGACACATTTAATTTTGAATTGAAGGGACATACGCACATCTTGATTTTTCTTCTTAGATATGGTGTAATTATTAATGTAAATCAATATATTTTAATACACTCAAAATTTTCACCATAACTTTTCCTATTTTTAAGGGTCCCCTCCCCTCTCAAGCAAGTTTATGATCACTTGCATAATAATTATATTTTAATCAATGTGTACAGTGTATGCATATTATTTGAAGACATATGAATCAGTAAACGATTATTATTGCATAAAACAAGTTGTATCTAGGACCACACCCAATTTTCTCTTATTTTAATAGACCATTGTCCGCATGTACAAATTTAAAAATGAGTGTTTTGAGTTTACTCCAGTGACGGAATAGATATAAATGGCTCTAGAGGGGTTTTTGCAGCTAGTTTATTAGTAGACTGCTATAAGGATATAACATTCCATGTATTGACAAAAAAAAAAAGACATTTTATAGAGTTTGAGCTATAGATGAAGCTTTATTTCTTTCAGTTTATATATATATATGTAACGAATTATCCGGGGACGACTTGGGAGACTAATACTTTACAGAAACATACAAATAAGTTGGACTCGGGACCTCTAGACAGATCGAACTCGTTTATTGAAGCATTTCTTCGTACAGACATCTTCGCGCGTTCAATCGGAGGTCCCGCCAGCCATTTACGTTGTTTTGAGATCTACATGGCCGAGGGTTTGGCTGACCGCTCAAATGTGCCAAAAATCTGTCTTCTTCGTCCTTGCATGTGGTTTTAATCAGAATTTAGGATATTTTCCAGCAGAGGGAGAAAGAGTCAAATTGGGAGGATCATTTATTTTCATTGGTCAATTAGCTTTTGACTGATGTCTGGGGTCTTATGCCGACACCAAGGCTTGGCCGGGCCTGGGAGCCGCACCCCACAGATTGCTGCAAGAAATGCAAACTCATCACTTTTAAAACTTAAAGAGATGTCGAAATTGATAGATGAAAGTAATATTTGTGAGGCTGAGAAACAGAGATCACAGGGGCAGACTAGATTTAAGCATTAGATTTATAAGTTAGAAAAAATGTTTTAGGATTTAAAATTTTTATTTTGCATTTTAAAAAGGGTTTATTTATATCCTGTTACACACACACACACACACACACATATATATATATATATATATATATCCAATGATGACCGGTCACTTGCGATTTTAGACGTTTTGTTAAATATCTGTAAAGATACATGAGGAATTATCCTTAAACTTCAGGAGTGTAAACAACATGACAGACATCATATATTTCCGTGAAGATTTTTTCCCGAAACCCCATAAGGGGCCGTCAACAAATTGAAGAAAAACGAATATCTTTTGGATAACCCTGTAAAAACTAATATTGCAAAAGCATTCAAACTGTAGATTATGATTAAGTGGCTTATTGTAATTATTTGGGTTCATTTGTATGAAGATAGCATGTATACTCGAAGAGAAATTCAGGTTTTTATAGAAACAGTCCCAAATTTTACCAGGTTTTTTTGCTTATAATTGGCAGAGTTTTTAATATAAAAACAAGATATTTTCAGAAAATATGACAAACAAAATTGTACACAATTCCCTGCAATCAGAATTAAAAAATAATAAAGATTGTATGAAATATGAGCAGGTTTACTAAATATTGTTTCACTGCGCATGCGCGAATTCAATCAAAATATACTGTGCATAATATATTAGCTAAATGTATAGATCAACTTTTATGAATGTCTCAAAAACATAGCTTGAAAATTCTGATAATAATCGTCGATAGAATAAGCTCGAAATTCGCTGTTCCCAATAGAAAGCAAAAAGGTGAGGGGTTGTATCAAATATACTAGCTTATGAAAGTTGACATAATAAGAATGAAGTGTTTCTCATTCTATATTTGATATAACCCCTCATCTTTTTGCTTCCTTTTGGGAACAGCGAATTTGGAGCTTATTCTATCGACGATTATACTATCAATTTTCAAGCTATGTTTTTGAGACTTTCATAAAAGTTGGTCTATACATTTAGCTAATATATTATGCACAGTATATTTTGATTGAATTCGCACATGCGCAGAGAAACAATATTTAGTAAACCCGCTCATATTTCATACAATTTTTATTATTTTTTAATTCTGATTGCAGGGAATTGTGTACAATTTTGTTTGTCATGTTTTCTGAAAAGAACTTTTTATATTATAAAGTCTGCAAATTATAAGCAAAAAACTTGATAAAATTTGGGACTGTTTTTATAAAAACCTGAATTTCTCCTCGAGTATACATGCTATCTTCATAAAAATGAACCCAAATTATTACAATAATCCACTTAATCATAATCTACAGTTTGAATGCTTTTGCAATATTAGTTTTTACAGGGTTATCCAAAATATATTCGTTTTTCTTCAATTTGTTGACGGCCCCTTATGGGGTTTCGGAAAAAAATCTTCGTGGAAATATATGACGTTTATCATGTTGTTTACACTCCTGAAGTTTCAGGATAATTCCTCCTGTATCTTTACAGATATTTAACAAAACGTCTAAAATCGCAAGTGACCGGTCATCATTGGAAATATAGTGTAGATGGCTGATTTTAACGAAAGATTGTCGGGATTCGGATGAGTTCACTCCGGAAGTGTTATACACTTAGCACTATTATATATATAATTTATTAGTCTAAATCTAGGATAAGCAGCATAATCCGATTGCTGCAACATACACTAATTCACTTATCTTAACAGCTTCTACAGCTTTGTTGAAATCATTCTCATCATATCTCATAGGTGTTCTGTCGATCGGATTGGTTTGTAACAATGTTTTATTATTTTCTAATTCTGATTGCAGAGTATTATGTACAATGTTGTTTGTCATATTTTCTGAAAAGAACTTGTTTTTATATTAAGAGCTCTGCAAATTATAAGCAAAAAACTTGGTAAAATTTGGGACTGTTTTTATAAAAACCTGAATTTCTCTTTGAGTATACATGCTATCTTCATACAAATGAACCCAAATCCTAATAATATTATAAATCCGATTGTGTGCAAATGTTAGGCTGAAGCCAGCGTCAAAATGGATAATTTAATTATCCTGTATCTTTGCATACAGGTTGATTATAACCCATAAATGAACATAGACTAGATTTTATTTATTTTATTCAAATATTTTCTTTAATAATTAAAAATTTCATTATTTTCATAGAGAATAAATGCACATTTTTCCATACAATTTAACCATTTTACTTTATCGTTGCTAGGGCTTTGATCGTTGCCAATAAATAAAAATACTGAAAAATAATTTTTCCTCAACAATTAATTTTCAATTGAACGATTTTCACGTGAAAACTGAATATTAAAAAGAATTCAAAAGAATATGAATTTCCGTGATATTTGAAACAAAAATATGGAGTATTTGTTATTATACATGAAGTATGAATATCGGTTACATTAGAAAGATATTTTTCTGTCAAAAACTGCGTTATAATTAGAAAGAAAAATGAACAATAATTATATTATTAAAAATAGATTTCGCTTGGACCATGGAACTATGAAAAGTATCTTCCTCGGCTTGGACAAATATGACGTCATAAATAAAACATTTATTTTTAAATATTCGTAATACAAGGAGCATGAATATCAATGTATAATGAAAGTAGATTGATAATGGACGTAATATTTAAGATGAAAAACTGAAATATTTTTTATCGATACTGATTAATAATTAGCTTGAATACCAGTTACATACAAATGTGAATTTTCCTCTAAAGTTTACGTCCTGATTGCCAGAAAAAGAAAATTAACAAGAATTATGCCATTAAAAAGAGATTTCTCTGAGGAAAAAGTGACATATTTGAAATAAAATGGAAATTTTCAAATGTGTTTTACAAGAAGCGTGAATCAATTCCTTACATTAATAACACAAGGATCGGTAAGTTTAGAAAGTAGATGAGTTTCACGTCATATTTAAAACGAAAATTTTAAATATTTTTTTTATCTATACCGATTATTAAGCATGAATATCAGTTAGATACAGATGAGAGTTTTTGCCAAAAACCACACCATGATTATTAGGAAAAGAAAAAGAAATACGAATCTATTATATTAAAATCTGACCGTCTGTTTGTATTTCGCAACTACTCCTTTCAGTTTGTCGAACGCAACACGATTTACTTAACACCGGTTATCATTGATCCGAGGATGTCATAAATTCTCATAATTTAAAAAAATGGTTTAAATTCCGAGATATTACTATTATTTTATTTATTTATTTTTTTTATTTTTTGTAAATTTTAAGGAAGTTTATCTAAAAATGGCAACTAAATTATTCAAATTTTGTGGATAAAAAAGAAGAAATAAAATGGATTAATGTATTTTTTCTCATTAAAACTGAAAAAAAAGAATTTATTTTCAATTTGAATAGATGGCGAAAGAAAACAATCTTGATTACAGTAAAATTTTTGAAAAATGAAAACGTATTTTCACATATTCAAACTTCATGAATCAATTTATTCTGGAGAACAAATATTTTCAACATATTTTCATTTAAAAATAAAGATTTTTTTTTTTTCAGTTTTAGATTAAATCAAGGAGGCAAATTTAAGCTCCTTGCATTTAGGTCTACAATTATTGCTCCCTATTCACAAGAATTGAATTTAATGAAAAATAACATACTATTTCCATTATCTTTGAAGGATGGCTATTAAAACGTTTCACAAAAGGCGTTAAAACTAAAATGGTTTACCATGTAAACTTGACATATGTTTTCGCGATTATTTGGTACAAATTTTCACTTTAAGACTGAGTTATGTCAAGGTCTCTATAGCAAAGAAATACCGTATTGTTTCCTATGAAATGTGATAAAGAGTTAATTATTTATGTTTTTAATTATCGGGAGTGAAATATTTTGCTTAATTAATGCATTTATTCTTCTTTTAATGTTGTGTGGACGAAGTCACGGGTAACAGCTAGTTATTACAATAAGCCACTTAATCATAATCTACATTTTGAATGCTTTTGCAATATTAGTTTTTACAGGGTTATCCAAAATATATTAGTGTTTCTTCAATTTGTTGAAGGCCCCTTATAGGGTTTCGGGAAAAAATCTTCGCGGAAATATATGACGTCTATCATGTTGTTTACACTCCTGAAGTTTAAGGATAATTCCTCATGTATCTTTACAGATATTTAACAAAACGTCTAAAATCGCAAGTGACCGGTCATCATTGGAAATATAGTGTATATATAAATTGGTGCATTAAATCCGTTTATTGCAATTACTCAGTGTCAACAATTCACCTATTTGAGACAACGTTTCATGTTTCCTTTCCTGTATTTATCAGTTTCCTCAATTTAACGTATAAAATAATTGTTCTAATATTTTGTTGTCAAGTTCTTAAAATTGTATTTGTGGCAGCTTTAAAAAGAAGGGAAAAACTCCTTTCGATCATAACGATCCCAATCCCCCTCTCATTTTCTATGGTTCAGAAGCAGAATTAGAAGTAGAAGAAAAAAATATTCACATGGAAAAATTTAAATCTGCTCACCTGCTGTAAAAATAAATTTAATATATTTTATTTCCCCTTTTCAAAATGAGGGAAAAACCAGATCACCTAGAAAAATGAAACCCTGAAACGCTATAAAATGACATACAATTTGAACAAAAAAAAGTTTCTCAGAAACTTTTTTTTTAATTTAAATTTCTGGTAGTAATTGAATAAAACAAAAATTTGAAGTTTGGCAGATATGCTTCTGCACATGCCCGAATAATTCATTCGAATAATCAAAATAATCGTTATGCCCATCACTAATACAATTTATTATTTGGTAAACGCCATTCCTTTCTCGAAAAAAAAAAAAAAAAAGTGAATTTAAACGGGAGCCGATAAAAAAGTAGCATTCCTGCTCATTTCGTGAAAAACTTACAACCTGCGTATGGTCTTTTGCCACAAAATATATTGAAACAACGAAAATCGTATGAAAAATAAGTTTTTGTAATAAAATTACTTTTGCACTTCATTACATAAGCCACTGTTATAATTGCAGCATATTTTTACAGCTGCTTGTATTAAATAGGCATATTGTATAGTAAAGTTGCTACCTGATAAATAAATACAAGGTTGAAACCTGAATGAAATTGTGCCTTACCAATTATATTTTAGTGCTGTTATTTTCGATTGGTTGGCTGGTTGTTTTGCTGGGATAACGGTTATTACAAGGTTGAGCCAGGAATCTTCAGCTCCAAAGAAAGCTAAATCGCCTCGAGCTTGACATCATCACAAGAGAGTAAAATCAGGTCTCTTAGGGGTTCTAGATGCATTTTTAGCTTTTGTATTGGGCCGGGCCAAAAATAATTTGTACAGGCCGGGCCGAACTTTACTTTTATATCGGGCCGGCCCTGGAAATATCAGTCCGTGACCTCTACATTTTACTATTTGTTGTTTGGTTGCTCACATGTGTTACGTAGATGAAAGTTATACACATGCATATAACTGTTACATGCTATTTAGTTACAAAAATTTCACACAAAATAATTAATATGAATATATGAGAATCATGAAAGAACGTTCAGGCTAGGAATCTAACTTTTTCAAAGTAGCTCAGCTAGCCAGAGGTCCTGGGTTCAACACATTTATACTTATTCTCGTTCCAGCTTCGACCATTGAAAATCGTTCAAATGTTATCAGCTTAGTCTGATCCTTTTACAATTTTTTTTTATATCAGCCCGGTCGTCCCGCTTTTTTATATATATCAGCCTGGCTGGCACATTTTTTTTTTTTTTAAATCGGCCCGTTAAAAAATAGTCTTTATTCTGGGGGCCAAGCCCACGCCCGTGCAGACCTCTAGTCCTAGAATCAACTGGCCTGGACTCTTTCGTCTGTTGGAAAATCTCAAACTCGTGCGATTTTTATAGCGTTAGAAATAAAAATTACACGAAATCGTTAATGAAAGATAAGAGTTTTTGCTGAGATATCCATGGTTAAAAAACAAAATACTAACTCTTCTTATATGACGGAGGGTTTGAAACATCACGGTCTTGAAATACGGGACGATTTAATTTCAGGAATCTGCGACGGAGATTGTTATTTGGAAAGTGTCGTAGATAAAAAAAAGAAAAAAAGAGAAAGAAAAAACAAGTTTTTTTTCAGTTTAATTTGAAGAATATTTATTTTAAGGTACATCAGATTTAATACAAGTTAAATAAAACCACCTAATTTCTTCTAAATTCGCTATTACGGCGAGAAAGATAATTTGCAAGGGAAATTTAAAATTAGTCTTACAAAATGTAACTAAATGGATATGAGCAATTATATCAAAAGTGTTAAAAAATTGTTGAAGTCCTAGTTTAAAAATCGGACATAGGCTGTAATATAACCCAAACCATTCAATGAATGCCATCGAGAACTTGAGTGTCCCTGTAATCGAAATGTAAGAGCAGCATACATGATGAACGAACTCCTTTAAAATACTTGCAAGATAAATACACTGTTCCAATTAGATACGAACTTTATATGCCTGGTTGTGGTCAGAGATTCTCACGCCAAGGAACTTAGCAACAAGATGAGCTCAGCCATAGAGGAGGTATTTATAAGATGTCTAGGAGCTCAGCAGGTTCCCAAGGCAGAGCTCTGACGTAAAGACCCAATCCAAAACAGATATGCTGATGCATATATTTTGAAGAGCTCTGGCTCGAGAACTAATTTTAAAAAATTGCTGCAGAGTTCGAATAGAAGTTGGTCTGGACCAGCAATACTCAAAATACTCTTAAATTACCGCTTTTTTTTTTACACACAATATAATACACTGCAAAAAATGTTGATTTTATAGCATAATACTGGCATGTGCGGTAGTGTATTACTGCTTATTTTAATGTTTATCACTGTTAATTTTACTGTAATACTGTAAAAACAATTTTTGTTTTCAGTGTATTATAATGTAAAAAAAAAGGGGGGCAAGCTATGGCATTTTTAAAAGGGCAGCTAGCCAGAGGTCCTGGTCCTGGGTTCAACACATTTATATTTACTCTCGTTCCAGCTTCGTCCATTTAAAATCGTTCCTAAGTTATCAGCTAAAAGTTTGATCCTTTTAAATTTGTTATATCCGGCCGGTCGGCCCGCTTAATTTTTTTTTATTAGCTTGGCTGGCATATATAATTTTTTTTATCAGCCCGGCCCGTTAAAAAATAGTCTTTATTCTGGGGGCCAAGTGCGGTCCCGTTCAGACCTCTAGCCTGGACTGGATCTCTTTTGTCAGTTGGAAAATCTCAAACTCGTGCGATTGCTATCGAGTTAGAAATAAAAATTACACGAAATCGTTAATGAAAGATAAGAGTTTTCGCTGAAATATCCAATGGTTTTTAAAAAACAAAATACTTACTCTTCGCATATGGCGGAGGGTTTGAAACATCACGGTCCTGAAATACGGGACGATTTAATCTGCGAGGGAGATTATTATTTGGACAGTGTCGTAGATAAAAAAAAAAAAAACCACAACAAAAGTTTTTTTGAGCTTAATTGGAAGAATATATTTATTTTAAGGTCCATCAGATTTAATACAAGTTAAACAAAATTACCTCATTTCTTCTAAATTCACTATTTTAGCGAGAAAGATAATTTTCAAGAAAATTTAAAATTAGGCTTACCAAATGTAACTGAATAAATATGAGCAATTATATTAAAAGTGTTAAAAAATTGTTTAAGCCATAGTTTAAAAATCGAACATAGGCTTGTAATATAAACCCAAACCATTCAATGAATGCCATCGAGAACTTGCGTGTCCCTGTAAACTAAATATAAGAGCAGCATACTTGAACGAACTCATTTAAGATACTTGCAAGATCAAATTCCAATTAGATACGAACTTTATATACGTGGTTGTGTTTACAGATTCCCACGGCACACACTTAGCAACAAGATGAGCTCAGCCATAGAGGAAGTATTGATAAGATGTCTAAGGAGCTCAGCAGGTTCCCAAGGCAGAGCTCTGACGTAAAGACCCACCCAACCACACAGATATGCTGATGCATATGTTTTGAAGAGCACTGGCCGAAGAAGTAATTTTAAAAATTTGCAGCAGAGTTCGAATAGAAGTTGGTCTGGACCAGCCATACTCAACCTTTTTTTCTCGCGTTCCGATAACAAGTGTTTGGGACGTTAGGCGAACCGAAACACAATTATATTATAATGTAAAAAAAAAGGTAATTTAAATAGCAAGATAAAAAAAAAGTATTATAACAAACTTATATAATAAAGTTAATATAATCATTATAGGATTGAACGTTTGTCGAAAAATAAATCTTACGAATTTTATCACCACTATTTTCAAACAATAAACTTCGTGGAAGATTTCAATTGCAAATGATGCAGAAATGTGCCGTGAAAAATTTGTTCGGAAATAGTGGTATAATACATTTTGCTGCCAATTTTTTTCCGCAGTAAACGTTCAACCTTAATAAGCATTATTAGTTACACGTAATAATATAACAATGCAGTATTTCTAAGTTCTAAAGAAAAAAAATAAAGTGATTCGTTTTAATAAATCAATCGTTTTCTCAATACAAAAGCTTTTATTTTTTTAAGTGTAAAAATGTCTATTGCAAATGCAATAGATTTGAAATAATATTGGTTTAGTGTTGAAGAGTAAGAAATGTATACACCACTACAGCACAAATAGAATTATATGTAAAAAGAACTTTTGATTAAGGAAACGGTATTTAAGTTGTTTTAAGATAATTTTAAATTAGTAATTTTAAATAACAGGACACCTTTTGACTTCCCATGAAAATATATAAAATAACAGTGAAGGTCTTAAAAACTTTTATACACATCAATTAATTCAACAAATAGAGGTGAATGATTATGTGTCTCGGGCCGCACATAAAATGTCACCGGGCCACATGCGGCCCGCGGGTTGAGTATGCCTGGTCTGGACAGACGGTCCGATAATACTGTCTCCGACCTTAAGACGCCTGACATGTTTCAACAAAAGCCTCCCCCCCTTAACTTTGTAAATTGTGTAATTATACACTGCAAAAAATAACTGTTGATTTTACAGTATAAAACGCGGCAGCGTATTACTGCTTATTTTACTATTTAATACTGTTAATTTTACGGTATAATACTGGCAGCTGGGGTGCCAGTTTTATACTGTAAAATCAACAGTTATTTTTTGCAGTGTAGTGTCTTATAATAAAAGTAATATTAATCTAGAAACATATACATAAAAGCACACACACGCATATTATATGAATAAACGTAGAGATTGCAGCAGGTCGATTTTTAAAGAAATCAACCTAATAGTTGCCTGTGTCACAGGTAGAATGCAATGCCAGGTGTAAAGAATAAATTTAATTCTTTTTTTCTCCAAAATTATCGAAGATAAAAAAATTTAAATTTCAAAATCCAAGTAAGGGGGGGGTGGGATAGCCTTCTTCTGTCCTCTCCTTTGCCGGCACCTATGCCTTTAGGAACTCTTCGCCTGCGATTTTAAATGAACTACAGTAGCAGACTAGCGGAGGTATAATAAACAAAAATAAATGGTTTCTCTTTAGTTCCTTTACGTTTGTCATAGGAAGGAACAAAATTTTTTCAATAAACTTCACTCGTGGATGCAGTAAAACCTCTCTACAATACTACAAGATTTAAAATTAAACAGGAAATATCCATTATGCTTAAGAAAAAGAAAAGTGCTCATTTTCTTTGAAAAAAAATATTTGAAATGATTCCGTGAAAAACGAAAGATAGTTGCAATGAAATAAGGAAAAAGAAAACCTACGAAAACGACGAGACTCATCACCTGCTTAGTCATTTATACTGGAGAATGAATGTATTGTGGAAGCCAGCCAGTTTTATGTCCTTGTTGCGAAAATGTTATTAACATTGACTTGTCCTCGTAATTTAAGGAAAAACCTATTCGAGTATTTCAGTTTTATAAATAATACATTTTGAGAAATACATTTTTAATAAATACATTTTGAGAACAGTTCTGTTTTGAACTTTACTAAAATTTTTAGTTTAGAAGTATAGTCGTTGGGGGCCACCGTGATACTTACCCATCATGGATATTCAGAATATAAAATATAAAAATAAAACATGTGTAAACTATTTATAAAATGCATTGCAATTCGAATAAAAATCGTGGCTTGATGACGTCATAAACTGTAAATGCTCAATTGCTGAATTGCGTAAAAGAAACATCCTTATAACTCCAAAAGTGATAATCATATTAGCTAACAGTTTACTGCGTCGGATTAAGCGTTTCATTTCCAATTAAAATATATCTTTGAAGTGAAAATTGAATGAAATACAGGGTCATGAAAAATCGAAGAGTGTGGGAAATAGGATTACAAATATCTCGACAACTCATTATCCGATCGACTTCGTTCTTTATGGAAAAATTATGTTCTTTATTGTCTTTTATATTCATTCTTTAAAATAAATAATTTCGAAAATTTTTATATACCTTTTATCAGAACAAATATTTCGAGAATCTGAAAAAAATAGTTCCGGATAATCGAGGTTACTGAAATTCAATAAGCTTCTTCCTATTATTACATACTAAGTACATACCAAATTTCAAGTCTATCTCAATTCGTTCGGGAGATAGAGCGTTTACAGACACACACACACAGACAGACGGACGGTATTTTTTTTTTTTTTTCTAAAAATGTTTTTCGGAATCTCCAGTGTCTAAAACATGTAAATCCATAAAAAAAATCCAATTTTCAAAACGATTACAAGATTTACCATATACTACCTATGATGGGTAAACTGGCATCAGCAAATTCAAGTCATTTATATAATGAATATGTTTATGTAATATAGAATGACTGAGATATATGCTATTTCATCACCAAATTGTCAGAGAGATGAGTGAGGCACTGTTCGACTGGGAATCGCGTCTATTTTTCGAATATGAAAGGAATTTTTGAAATAGGGGTTGTCTACAGATTGAAAATTGCATAAAGTTTCATTTTGAAAGTGATTATGTCTACTTTGCAGCTCTTGGATCAAAGCAACCTGAAAGAACTTATAGTTTATACACTGCAAAAAATAATTGCCGATTTTACAGTATAAAACTGGCGCCCCAGCTGCCAGTATTATACCGTAAAATTAACAGTATTAAACCGTAAAATAAGCAGTAATACGCTGCCGCGCAAGCAGTAATACGCTACCGTGCATGCGCGGTAGCGTATTGTAACTGATATATTGAATTTTTGTAACCCTAAAAGGTCATATAAAAACGAAAATTTGAAAAAAAAATCCATATTTCGAAAAAATACATTATTCAAAGTCAACTTTCGTTGTGATTTTAGTATAAACAATTCGAGAATATAATTTAGTAAACGAAACTGTAAATTGTTTTAATGTTTTATTTAACATGTGATTTTTTTTTTAAATACACAATTCTGTTCAATTTCTTTAAAAGGGGATTCAAAAAGGAACATCAAATTGATAATCCATTTCATTACACACACTTAACCTATTTATGTCGGAAAGAGTTAGATTAGATTTGAACCCAACCAATAATTTTCAAAACCATACGCCTATGAACGCAATACGTTTTTCAAGGGTTCCATTCTTATAAGACAACTAAAAATTAATTCAGTGCACTAATGCATAAGTCAAACTGACCCAAATGGGCATTAGTACTATTAAGGTAATTTTTAAATGAATTGTAACAGAAATAAGCTAAATAAATGCTAACAGAATTTAATATTTAAAAAAGTGTACTATTTTTAAATAGTCACTTTTTATTGTTTTCAAACACCTTTTTACATAATAATTGTGAAAGGGGGGGGGGGGGGGAGAGATTGAAAATGGTAGACCATAATGCAATTTATTATCCGAGAATGAAATTTTTTTTCCAAATTCAAACTAAAAACCACATAAATGAAATTAAGTGAAATGCCACAATGAAATATTTTAAACATTAGAAAGTAGATTTTTTAAAAAAACTATTTAAATAGCTTTAATCAATTAATAGTTTAATATTAAATTATGTATATGTTTTGAAATCCTGAATAGATAGTTTAATGTTTTTTTTTCATTTCTGTTGCCATACGTTAAAAAAGAAACACAGCAAAAATTGCAATTTTTAAAAAATAAATTCATTAGATGGCGCTTTCTTTCAAACATAAACCAAAGTGGTAATTTTTTCATAATCAGGTCCCATGCCAAATTAACGCATTGTAACGATTTTCCTTTCTTTGAGAAACATTAACTGCACTCATAACATTAGGCGTGATTTTCAAAAAACTACTTTTATATTTCTTACGAAAATCTATACAATTCGTGTAACATAGTGACATGCATTTTGCGAATAATATATTTGCCAAATGGAAGCCCAATAGGAAATATCGCTTGGGAATTATCGTGTTGATAAACACACAGACATATGCTAATCCACATTTACAATACTTTCATTACATTATGCGTTCGGAAAGTAAAAGAAAATGCCGAAAGAATTTTTTTCTTATAAACGATACCATTTATTAGTAAACCATACTCTGTTACCCTTGACACATTGTCCTCGCTTACGTCATAGCGTGACGCTGCACAGATTAGATTCGTTAAAAAATGTGAATGACACAGAATTTATGTGTTCTGAGCGAAAAACGAACAGAAATGAAGACATACACAGCGCTTCTTTCTGAAGACAACTTTGGTCAATAAAATCTAATAAGAGCGAAAAATCATGCGTCAAGCATAGATTACTAAACACTTTCTAACACCTTCAGATTACTGTAACAAAACTGCACAGTTTACTAAGTAAACAATTTAGAAAACGCAAGACACAATTTCAGCAATTACTACACTGCAAAAAATTGTTGGTTTTACAGTATAATACTGGCATCCCAGCTGCCAGTATTATACAGTAAAATGAACAGTAAAATAAGCAGTAATACACTACCGCGCAAGTGCGGCAGTGTATTTCTGTTTATTTTATTGCTTATTACTGTTAATTTTACGGTATAATACTGGCAGCTGGGATGCCAGTATTATACTGTAAAATCAACAATTTTTTTTTGTAGTGTAACAATAGTCGAACAAAACATCCGAATTCTTTTGTGCAGCCCTGTACATGATCTATAGATTTGCATTGCTAAAATTTACTTCACTTAAGAAATAAGTGACAATTGAAAATTCCCCTTCAGCAATTTTCGCCAATAAACGGTAATGTACGTGATATATTTTTAGCAGCCCTGTATAGGATCTACAGAATTTAAATACACCAATTAATATGCAAAAAATTAGTTAAATTTCAAAACGCGTACCACAACTGAAAATGAGCTACCAACAATTATTGTTCATAGACTGTACTGTAACCAAATTCTTTTGAGTGTCCCTGTAAATGAACGACACATTCTATGCACCTTATATTCTACAGTAAGCGACTTGTAATATAATCCCTGTGTATCATTTTGAATATGTTTAAAATAGTGCAACATCATTAACATGCGACGCAAACGACTTTCCTTCTAGACCGTAATGTAATGGAATTCTTTTGAGTGTCCCTGTAAACGAACCATAAATGCTACACACTTCATTTTCTACACCAAACATGTCGTAGTAAATCCCAATAACATACCAAGTTCATGGCAATCAGAGTATATTTACGCGAGTTAGAACACGGAAAGACAGACAAACCGAATTCATAAACATTTTTCAACTACGTTGGAAAGTGTTAAAAATAACGATACACAACAGTTCCCGATGAATAAAAAATCATTTATTTTAACCCCTTGCCTATGTTAACCGAAACCAGTTCGAGACACCCAAACGCGCCATATTTGGAATGCCCGAACTGATTTTGGGGAGGTGAAAAATCAGCCATTGTGTTCCATTTCCTTTTCCAAATGCGAAATGTAATTTAATTTACTACTTTTACAATCGATAATAGTTGAGTAAAGTTTGACTATAAACCACTAATTTTTCTCGTGTATGTGAAAATATTAAATAAAAAAATTATTTAATTTATTATTTTGTTTAATATAAAACAACCTATTTCTAACCTTTTTATTGGTGTAATGCACAAAACTAACGAGTGAAAAAAATGTTTCAATTTTTCACATATCTTTCTCAAAAATATTCTACAATTGGTTAATTCTTATTTTAAATTTTTCTTCACTAAATTTATTCAAATGTAAGAGAGGAAATGAAATCGAGATTTTCCCGCATCACTATTCCTGTAGAACAAGTTTTTCTGCATCGAAAGTACTGTTGCGGGTAAAGTGAGATTTTCTCACAGCAGCGAGAACATCGATCTGGATGTTGGCCAAATTTGCTTCAGAAAAGAGAAACAAGAAATGCGCCAAAGATATGATATATTTATAAAAAATGAAAGTGCTCCTGTCAGTTGGAAACAATTTATTAAAGCTATACGTTTGTATATATTTTTTAACGTATGCCCACGAATAACTTTTGAACGGATGCTCTAATATTGATTATTACTTTTTTCTACACTGCAAAAAATAATTGTTGATTTTACAGTATAAAACTGGCACCCAGCTGCCAGTATTATACCGTAAAATTAACAGTATTAAACAGTAAAATAAGCAGTAATACGCTGCCGCGCATGCGCGGTAGCGTATTACTGCTTGCACGGCAGCGTATTACTGCTTATTTTACTGTTTAATACTGTTAATTTTACGGTATAATACTGGCAGCTGGGTGCCAGTTTTATACTGTAAAATCAACAATTATTTTTTGCAGTGTATCTTTATAAGAAGAAAGAACTGGATTAGCGAAAAAATTAGACTTCCAGTTTTCGGCGGATTTACACGATTATAGCGATAGTCATATCTCAAGAACTAATGCACGGAATTTAATAAAACTTTAGATTCAGTTAGACCTGGACATAAATTGGTGCTGAGATTCGTTTTTGGTGTATGCGAATCTTGTATGAGATAGAAAGTTTAGGGATTGGCAAATCCGACTAGTTATTTTTGGAAAGAGTTCGTTCTGGTAGTGATCTCTCAAAGCATTTCATTTTCATGAGGATCCAAAAATGGTATATTTGTTTTCTTGTATTTTTCTGACTTTGTAGGCTTTAACTTAACTTACATAAAAATTGGCCAATAAAAGAATGAAATTTGAATATGCCGTTAAGATAAACAGTTACTACCTTACGTTTTTAACACTTCCCAACATAGTTGAGAAGCTTTTACAAATTTAGTTTGTCTGGCCGTCTGCTCATGCTTTAACTTGCGTAAATATCCTCGGATTGCCATGCAGTTGATATTTGTGATTGAAGTTTACTTTGGCATATGTTCGGTATTGAAAATGAAGTATATAGAATTTATAGTTCATTTACAGGGACACTCAAAACAATTCTCATTATGAACTATGAAGGAAAAATAGTTTTAATGTATTTTAATGATGTTACACTACTCTCATTTACGAAGACACAGAAAAGAATTAGATTACAATTTCCGTTGCAATAGGAGTTGTTAAATTTAACTATTTTTTTGCGTATTTTTGTGTGTCAAGTTCTATATATAATATAAATCGCTCCAGAAAAGGATTCGAGTATATTTCCTTTTATACACTGAAATTGCTGAAGGGGAATTTTCAACTGCATTATGAATTTACAAACAGAACTAAATTTTAGCATACTATGTAGCATATATACAAATATGTAGATCATATACAGGGCTTCGCAAAAGAATTCGAAACGCAACTTAAAACCAGTAGTAAAAATTTGTAGTTTTCTTAAGTTCTTGGCGAATTTTCGGCTTATTTCAATATCTTCTTAGATTAAAACATTGCAAAAAAAAAAATCCCTGACGGCTCGGCCTACAGGCACAGGAAGATTTCGAAGACGCAGACCGTGGGGCACCTGTTTATTGGGAATTGCAGAAGAAAGACCTATTTGCCATGATGTGGCAGTTGGGACCACCCACTTTAAAATATACCTCTGCCTGTAGGCGGAGCCAGCAGGGATTTTTTTTTTTTTTACCGCTAGAGTATCCTATAAAAAACTTGTGAGTATAAAAGTTTTAGATAATATTAAGAAGATTTATAATAAATTTAAGCGGATTTGATATCTTGCGGGAAGTGACGAAGTTATGAATTTTTTTCTTCTGAAACCCCTATTTCCCCCCCCCCTCCTTGGGGGTCTTTTTTATGAAATCAAAAATCTGTCATACATAAATTTTTGGCCCTTTTCCTAGAAGTAATAATAACTTTAAACGGATTCGATATGCATAAAAATTAAGAAGTTATGGGTTTTTTTTCTGTTTTCACGTCTGCTTGTAGGTGGGGCCAGCAGGGATGATTTTGTTTTTATTTATTTATTTTTTTTGCCGTAACAGTTGGTCCTATAAAAAACTTGTCAATATAAAAGTTGTAGATAATTCTAAGGAGATTTACAATAAATTTAAGCGGATTTGATATCTTGGGAATTGACGGAGTTATGATTTTTTTTTTCTTTTACCCCCCCCCCCCTTTTTTCCCCTTTGGGGCCATTTTTAATGATATCAAAAATCTGTCATACATAAATTTTCGGCCCTTTTCCTAGAAGTAATAATAACTTTAAACGGATTCGATACGTATCATAATTAAGAAATCATGATTTTTTTCTGTTTTCACAAAAAGCCCCCCCCCCCCCCCCTGGTTCGATTTTTCCCATTAACGAACTTGACCGAGATTTTATGCCCCTTGATTTTATGTATGAGTTTGGAAGAGATTTGTGCAGAATTATTGCAGTTATCGTGTCCATAAAAAAGTGACATATATATATATATTATATGTCATAATCGGCGTAGATCTGCAAAAAAATTTCAAAAATTCCAACTTAGGGGAGAATGTAATAGGTAGTATTTCTTACGAAATCTACCTAAAAGCCAGGGTGGTAGAAGAACGTGCTCATCAGCTTGAAAATACAGCCAGATAATCCCTTCAAAAACTAAATTTATCCGTACAACAGCCAAAAATGCTCTTCATGTAGTTGATTCTGAAAGCTTCTTGGCTTGTCACGTAGTTGATCCGACTTAGCTCAGATATTTTCCTCAAAAAATCGGTAATCTATAACAGGAAATTGTTTTTGGCTGCATCAAAATCAACAAATGCTTTCTTTAGACGTCGAATTCTTGATTTTTTGTATGGAAGGCTCCGAGTTCACAAAAGTTCTTTAAAGAAGCAATTAAGTAAATCACAAAACTTTATTTTCTTTCGGAAAAAATAAAATTGTATTAAAAACACTGAAAGTTAATAAGCTTCACTTGAAATACAAGTAAGAAACTCCTCTGGTCTACTCGTTAAAACGATGGAAGTACAATTTTACTTATCTGAAACAATTAGCCATTCATAGGATTCTCATTTAAACAAAATAGAAAGCAGTCAAAGAAACAATTAGGACGTGATGAACTCCTCTTCTTTAGAATAACATAAGATTTTTCGGCGAACAAATTTGACCGACTCTTATAGAAAAACTTAAATCTTCAGAAAACAAATGTTGTAGAGAAGAAGAGATATAAACAGAAAGAGGAAAAAAAATGGTAGAGGAAAAACGAGTTCGTTATTCAAACAAATGATGATCAAGTATTTTTTTACCGATGTTATCCTAAAGAAAATTTTGGTTGTTAGATAGCAATAAATTACTGCTTTTCTGACAGAGATAGTATGAAGTGGGGAATTTTCAGTATTTCCATCCAAATACAGATCGTATATTATTTTAAAAAATGAACTTCTTCAAAATAATGCGCAATTTTGAAGGGAGAAAGGGATTGAGCTTATGCTAATGAGGGAAGTTTTTCCTTTGTTTACCAAACAATACGGAAGTCATTAATAAAGAAGCGGAGCAAAATAAAGCAGAAACATTTTTTTAAGGGGAGGGGGATTTTTACGACAAAATTTTGTTTTGCAATGCTACTGGAAAACTCTAGCAAAATGATTAAAATGCAAAATTCACGCATCTAATCTGCAATGAGAATCTTCGGTTTTAGAAATTTTGCATAATTTATCGAAAGTTTTATAGGAAAATTTGTTATGGTTAATTGAAAATTTGTTATGATTAATTAAATTTTTTTTTATGGTTAATTAAGTTCAAATCTTTTCATAACCGGTAGCAGCAATTGTTAATATAAAAGCCTTAACTATCTCAAATCTATTTTATTTGGAAATACTAAATATATATTTCCGTATTTGTATGTAATTTTTTTTAGGATAAAAGTAAAAAGGTAGACTTTCTTATACTCTTATTTAATTCTAATAATCTTCTAAATAGGACATTCTAAATTAATAAAAGCACGAAATGTACTTAAAGATATGATTTTTTTAATAATTAGATAGTTATTTATATGGTTGAAAAACTCCATACTATTTCTAAACAAAAATTTTAGTAAAACATTTTTTAAAATCATTTTTATTGAAAGTGGTATAGTAAACTCCACTTTCTTATTTAGTATGTAATAGTAAAAAGTATAATCTAATTAAAAGCTATTTACGATTATGAATATAAACAAGCTTAAATATATGTCCCCAAATGCTCTTTAAAAGAGAACATTTCCCCAATAAAAAAATAAAAAAAATCAACTGGGTTCCCTTTCTTATGAGAACAATCGATAAGTAGTTTTTGAAACTGCGGTATCTGATCAAGAGGCTAAACAAAAACCAAACTGTTGAAATGCAGAACAATTATTTAATGAAATATATGTGTACGAATAAATTTATAAAAGATACTGCATAGAAAAAAATGCTGATTTTACGACGTAAAATTAACAGTAATAAACAATAATATAAGCAGCAATACGCTACTGCGCAACCGTAAAATCAACAATTTTCTTTTGCAGTGTAGTCCCTGTTTAACTCATTAGGAAAACAAAGAAAAATTTCTTTTCTTAATAAACAGCTTTCATCAAAGTTTAAATATATTCAAATGTCATCACAGGGAAAAAAAAATTACTTTTAATTTAATTGAGAGTTCCTTACCGGGAAGTATTACAAAACAAATTCCCCGATTACCTTTATCAGATTTCCATTATTATTAACGGTACACATACATATTTTTTAATGTATGACACTTCCTCCTATAACACACTTATCCAGCTTGCTAATACCTCATCTGGGAGAAAAAAAAACAAGAGAAAACATAAATTGCACGATATTCATAAAGTACTGGCTCAGTCTCAGTTTCATAAATCCGAACTCAAAGTCCAACAACTTCATATAGTGGCCAATGAATATAACGCGACCAGAAAATTTCCTCATTTTCTGATGAAGGTTCAATTCTAAAACATATCTCTATCTGATGGAATAGCTAATTGGAATAAGCTTTGCCATCTTGGTCAGCTTACGCTAATGTATCATAAAATTTTCAAAAATGGGTAAATTGCCTTCAATATTAGCACTATCTAAGAAAATGAGGACATCTGACCACACTAATTTGTGTTAAATACCAGAAACTCATATCATGTGCATTAAAAAAAAAAAAAAAATATGTAAAAATCTGGAGGCACGGCAGTGCCTTCGCCAAGTCGGGAAAGCACGGCCGTAAGCATACTTTTCTGGAAGCAACTCAGGGCACTTTTGACCCCCCCCCCCCCCATATCTCCGCGCTGGAGTATCCCAAAAATTCAAAACTTCGTTTTTCTAGAGTATTTGGCACACAGGACCAAAATTTAAAATTACAACTTTCTGTCTTTTCTAGTTCAGACGATATATGAAGTCAAACATTCGATTTTTTGTCACTCACTCACTCACTCGTTCCGCGTCATCAAAAAGATTAGGTAGATCCCGTATCCCTAGAAACTTGACATTTGGAAAAAAGGTAGTGTTTAGGATACAATGAGGAAAAATGATAAAATCCGGAAAATTCGAAAAAAACATTCGAAAATCCAACAAATTCCATCAAAATTGAGAATTGAAAATAAGACGATCTTGTAGTTTTAGAAACTTAAGATTTGGTGTGAAGGTGGTGTTTAGCATCCAGAAAAAAAAAAAAAAACAAGAACGAAAAATCATGCGTCAAGCATAGATTATGTAACACTTTCCAACGCTTCCAAAATAATTTTACGAATCATACTCTTTTATAAGCTAAAAGATAACATCTAAGTAATCCGAATACTTTATTCAGCCCTGTATAGGATCTATAGATTTGTATATATACTACATAGGATGCTAAATTTTAGTTCAGTTAGGAAACACGTAGCACAGTTTAAAATTCTCCGTCTGGAGTTAAATAATACGGAAATGTGTTCCCGAACTTTTGTACTTCCCTGTATAGGATCTACAGAATTTATACACACCACGTAATATACAAAAAGCGATTTAAAATTAAAATCGCATTCAGTAACTTAAAACGCACTTCCAGGAATTATTGTTAACATACAGTAGAGAATTCTTTTGCGTGTCCCTGTAAATGAACGATGACTGCTATACACACAATATTCTGTAGTAAGTCTCTTGTAATGAACCTTATATAAATTTCAATGCGTTTAAAATAGTGAAACATTATTTAAATAAACCGCAGACGATTTTTCTCCATAGACGTAATGTAACGGAATTCTTTTGACTGTCCCTGTAAAGTAAGTATAAGTGCTATGCACACCCTATTCCATATTAAGCTTCTTCTAATGCACCTTAGTGATATATATAAATTTCAATGCGTTTAAAGTATTGAAACATTATTTAAATAAACCGCAAATGATTTTTCCCCATAGACCGCAATGTAACGGAATTCTTTTGAGTGTCCCTGTAAAAAAACTATAAGTGCTACACACTTCCGTTGAAATAGGGAACATGCTATAGATAACGATTATAACATATAAAATTTGCAGGGCAATCCGAGCATATTTACGGGAGTTAGAGCACGGACAGACGGCAGACGGCCAGACGGCAGACGGCCAGACAAACCGAAGTCATAAACACTTTTCAACTAGGTTGGAAAGTGTTAAAAACATCAAAAACACCAAAAAAATCGAAAGCAAAATTGAAAAAATCGAAAAAAATCGAAAATTTTCAAATAATCCGATTTTGTTGCGCTAGAAACTTGGAATTCGGAATAAAGGTAGTAATTAGGATGCAAAATAAGAAAAAAAAAATCAGGAAAATTCGAAGAAAAAAATTCAAAAATTCGAAAAATTCGAAAAAAATTGAAAAAATTAAAATAATTTGATCTTTTAGCCTTCGAAACTTAAAATTCGCGGTAAAGATAGTGTTTAGGAATCAGAAAATGTTAAAATAAAAACGCCATAAAATTCGAAAATAAAATCGAAAAATCGAAAAATAAGAAAAATTTGAAAATAATTCGATTTTACAGCGCTAGAAACTTGAAATTTGGAATAAAGGTAATATTTAAGATACTAAATAAGGAAAATTTAAAAAATATGGATAATTAAAAAAATACCCATAAATTAGTGCAGACTGTATATGAACTCAAAGTTTCGATTTTTTGTCCCTCACACACTCACTCACTCTCGCGTCATAAAAAAGATTGGGTAGATCCCGTAGCCATAGAAACTTAAAATTTGGAGTAAATATAGCGTTTCGGATACAAAGAAAGGAAAAATTATAGAATCCGGAAAATTCCAAAAAACATTCGAAAATTCAACAAATTCGAACAAAATTGAAAATGGAAAATAACACGATCTTGTAGTCTTAAAAACTTAAAATTTGGTGTGAAGGTAGTGTTTAAAATTCAGAAAAAGAAAACATCAAAAACACACAAAAAAAATCGAAAATAAAATCAAAAAATCGAAAAAAAAAAAAAAAACGAAAATTTTCAAATAATCCGATTTTGTTCCGCTAGAAACTTGGAATTCGGAATAAAGGTAGTATTTGGGATGCTAAATAAGAAAAAATGAAAAAATACGGAAAATTCGAAAAAAATGAAAAAATGAAAATAATTTGATCTTTCAGCCTTAGAAACCTAAAATTCGCGGTAAAGATAGTGTTTAGGATTAAGAATAAGTTAAAATAAAAACGCAATAAAATTCGAAAATAAAGTAAAGAAATCGAAAAATAAAGAAAATTTGAAAATATTTCGATTTCATAGCGCTAGAAACTTGTAATTTGTAATAAAAGTAATATTTAAGATACTAAATAAGGGAACATTAAAAAATATGGATAATTCGAACAAAAAAAATCGAAATTTTCAAAAATTAAAAATTAAAAAGAAAGAAAAAAAAAGAAAAAAAGTGAGAAATTGAAAATAATATGAACTCTTAGTCTTAGAAACTGAAAATTTGGTGTAAAGGTAGTGTTTAGGATTCAGAAAAAGAAAAAAAAATAAAAACAACAAACATCTAAAATAAAATTAAAAAAAACGAAAATTTGAAAATAATTCGATTTTGTGGAGCTAGAAACTTATAATGTGGAATAAAGGCAGTATTTAGGATACAAAAATCTGTAAAATTCGAAAAAACTTATTGTTTAGGATACAGAAAAAGAAAAAATTAAAACACAATAAATTCGAAAATAGAACAAAAAAAACTCGAAAAAGATCGGAAATTTCAAAATAGTTCGATTTTGTAGCGCTAGAAACTTGAAATTTGTAATAAAGGATACAAAATAAGAAAAAATTAAAAAATCTAGTTCCACTATAGACAGGCTACGTTATAGGCGATTTCTTTATAGACAGGTTTGTTTTCTTTCACAGGTTCTCTATTTACTTCGCATATGAAATATGGATTGTTAAATGATGTTAGCCCCACAAAAAGTTTCACAGCTCCCCCTACCCTCCCGACATTACTTGGCTGGTTATGGTTTGATAGTTCTTTCTAAATAAAATCATTGTGACTCTAACATTCACTTGATTTACCTCTAAATTGAACCTAAATGATCCTAAGAAGACAGATAAAAAAATTACTATATTGGCATGACAATCAGGTAACTTAGAAGTAAAAACGAAAAATCAATAAATTTATAAAATTTTGAAAATAATCTGATTTTGTAGTCCTAGAAGCTTGACATTTGGTAGGGTTTAGTATACAAAGTAAGAAAAAATTAAAAAACCCGTAAATGTACAAAAAAAAGCCAAAAAAACGAAAAAAGAAAAACATCGAAAAAATGAATATAGTTTGATTTATTAAAAATTTCCGGAAATTTTAATTTTGGCTTTCTTTTTATACTAAAAAGTTCTTTTATGCTAAATATCAAGTATCTTGGGCTGCGAGTAATATCTCAGATGGATAGCACCTATCCTGGAAGCAATTGAGAGTACTTTTGACACTCCCCCTACCATAACTTAATGCTTGCCTAGGAACCTGAAATCTCTATCTGCAGTACTTTGCAAAAGAAACTAAAGCTTCAAATTTTTTATACCTGTAAATAATAGGGACAGAGTGTGGGCTTAGCGAAAATCAGTGGATGATCTCCAAAAAGAACCCAAAATCAAGAAAAGGAGGATTACTTACAAAAAGAAGTGAAATCTCATCAAAAACGTCACCTGTAAAAAATGCAGCCAAGTCTCGTGACTCTTTTTCCGTAAAAAGTTCCGAGATCGTGTAAAGCCAAGTTTAGCTATCTTATTAACTCTGAAATTTTCATTCACAAATCACTCCTAGTCTCTACATCTTTAGTTAAATATTATTTTGTGACTTGGCAATTACGTAGCACGAGAATGTGATGTATATAATTAGTCTTAATCAAATAATACCATGCCATCCCATAACATATTAAGGTGTAATAACTTCCCTGTGCGTATATAATTAGCCTTAATCATATTATCTCATCCCTTCCCACATAACATAGTAAGGTGTAATAACTTCCCTGTGCTGCGTAATTGCCAAGTCACAAAATAATATTTAACTAAAGATGTAGAGACTAGGAGTGATTTGTGAATAAAAATTTCAGAGTTAATAAGATAGCTAAACTTGGCTTTACACGATCTCAGAACTTTTTACGGAAAAAGAGTCATGAGACTTGGCTGCATTTTTTACAGGTGACGTTTTTGATGAGATTTTACTTTTCTTTATCACATACTATTATTGGTATAAATAACACTTGTTTGTCGACGAATCAGTATCGTGTAAAAACAAATATTTTCGCATATAGACTAATTTCCCTGATTTTCAAGTACTTTTACGAAATTCCCCGACTTTTCCAGATTGATAAACCTCCCAGATTTTTCCCAGTTTCCCTGTTTTCTAGAATCTGTAGTCACTCTGTGTATAGTATCCAGCGAAAATAAAAATTGGCTACTTTAGGTTTAAGATTGATTGGCCGGTTTTGAGTGCACTACAGTTAGTTATCTTTTGCACATTATGAGAGCTGAATAGACGTTTCTACTTGACGTTTAGACGTCATCTACGTTTAAAGTGGAAGTACAACCACTACGAACATGCAAGCCCAAACCAGAATTTGGATACAAAATTGAAATTACCGACTGCTATCAAGCTTCCTGACCACTAGCTAGATAAGGATTAATCTCTCCAGTCCTGCTGTAGAACTATATATCTATTCTTTGCCTCCTAAAAACTAAATTTGATTTTTTGAGATTTTAATTTCACTTCTACACAGCTTTTTTTTTTTTGTTTACTGTATAGTACTGGCATTCCTGCTGCCAGTATTATACTGTAAAAATCTTTTTATTTTATTTATTTATGTTTTTGGCAGTGTATAGCTAAATGATTTTGCTTTTGAAGGAGAGCAATAAACGCCCTTAATAAGTCCATAATAATTAAAATATCAGTATAATAATGACGTTCCTTATTTTACAAAAATGTTTCACCTGACAAAATGCCCTCAAAAATATAATCTTATTCAACCTAGACACATTAATAATTAAAAAAAAAATTAAAGCTCTGTAGATTACTATCTTATTTAAAGCCATTAACCTTTTTTTCTTTTTTTTTTTTTTTGGGGGGGGGGGGGTGTAAATATTATTTATAATTAAAATTATATTTTTAAAGGGATTATTTATTTTAGGTTCACATATGTAATGTAGACCCCTAAAATATTCATTTCAGGAAAATGTTTTTCCTGTGATCTAGGGCGTAAGAACCATGAATGAGTATAAGTATTATTCTAATCTTGGGAAGGAAGAAAATGATACATAAAATACACACATTTCATATTTTATGGGGTTTTCCTTTTCCATTTTTCTAGACTGTTTAAGTCAAACTTTAGAATTTCAAATATTCGACAGACTATTTTGACATGAAAATGCTTTATTTACAAAGAAAGAAGATCAGAACAGAGTTTCAAATGTGCGATTTGATTGATTTTCTCATTGCAACAGATTAAAAGGAAAAAAAGTTACTGAAGGGGAAAAAAAAAAACCCTTATCTATCAAGCTATTTATACTTGGCTTTCATTAAGTATGAAATAGTTGGGAATATCAATCTAATGAAAAAGAGACTCCAGAAAATTAAACAGAAATGTTAATTTACCATTTACAAAAATTCAAAAAAGACATTCAATCTAAATTTTGCAATTTAATACATCAACGTTATACTTAAGAACTGCATTTACGAAAACGAGATGAGACTACGAGATGATTTCGCTACTCTTTCAGGCTGAAAATATTAACTTTTTTTGAAGTTTTAAAAAGGCTTTGAGAATTGTGAAAAGGACTTGAAAATCCATTCAAATAATGCTTCAATGAGCAACCAATTAATTTCTTTAATAAATGTTAAATTAAGAGCGAAATTCTCTCAAAGGGTCTTCTCCGTGCTTAGCTTGTGTCTTTAAAAAAAAAAAAGTGAATAAGGTTCGCAATATTAAGAAATAAACTAACAATTCGATTCTTTATTTAATTACACAGAAGAGTTAAGTAGTTAAGCCAGGAAGACTTAGAACTGGTATAAAAATATTAGACTCAATAAAATTACACTATCTTCATGAGGAATTCCAATATAATAAAGAATAAGATTTAAAATAGAAAGTGCTTTTTAATTTATCTTCAAAAGGTTAAAAATGCTTTTAAATTGGGTTTTTAAAACTTCTCATTTACTTTTAAGAATTTTCCGAGCTTTATATATTCACACTCTTACATATTTGAAGAGATAAATAATACCTAACGTCACATGCAATAGACAAAACTAAAAAAACATAAAATATTTAATTTTTTTGCATAGAAATTTACAAAAAATGATAAAATATTGTGCGATAAATATTAAACGTGGGTGAGAGATAACTTATAAAAGATAAAATTTGACAGACTTACAAATACCAACAAACTTTGTACGAAATCTACGACATCTATTGCACGAAAAAGAAAAATCTGACAGAAGTCTTTTGGATGCATATAACAGTAGATTTCTTTTATTATATTAAAAAGTTAAGGGGGAGGTTACTGTTCATCTGCCTGAAAAGTAGGTCAGTTTTGGTCCCCCCCCCCCCCCCCCATAGAAAGAATGAAGTAACAAAAACTGAAATTACCCACTTATTATTCCCAGTTTATACAATATATATATATATTATTACTATACAATATTGATTAAAATTTATGGAGATACTGTCAGTTGCATATGGGTATGATGTGCGAGCATCACCCTGCGTCGTGTAAAGCTCAGCTTGTCAAAATAAAATGAAATAAACAAAATCAAATTGCGGCCCGCGAGAAAAAAAAGGTTGAGTATGGCTGATTTATGGTATATGTGAAAGTTTTGTCATTTTTGTACATGACGTAATAGGTTTTGAAACAGTTAGAAACGAATCCGAAAAGAGACAGTAGTAGCTGGAGTTTGAGCCCTAAGCCTTTAGGAGAGGATGGGGTCGAAAGAAAGTTTTTTAAAAGTGTGTTTCCGGTTCCCGAATACTTAAGAATTACCAGTAAACCTGTTATTTCTATATATGCCTCTGATTATAAGTACACCAGAGTCCCACAAACTCGACCCAATGTGGGCGGACGTGTTATAAAAAATGTAGATTTTTACTGTAAAAAAAAGGGGGGAGGGGCGGGGTATTCACAGTTCAAAATATTTTACAGAATATCACTAGTAAACGTTCCAGCACAATATAGAACACAAATATGTACAACATACTTTAAAATAACGTAAAAATTAAAAAGCATATACAACACTGAAGAAGCGACTAGTTCCCGTAGAAAATTAAGCTAAACAGACATAATAGACTCAAATATTAAAAGAGAACATTATTTTTCAAAGGATTAAATTTCATTCTGTACCTCAACAACATAGTCAAATTTCATACTAATTTGAGTATTTTTACAGCGAATATAGATCGCAATATGTACGAACTCTAGTAGTGGCCCAACAGAAATATATATACGAAAACCCTTTACAAAATGGAAACATTTTAACCTCAATAGCATATTCCAATAACATTATTTAAAAAGATAACACCACATTATTTGGAAAGATAATGTTCTGCTTGACCAGCAGAAATCACTTAACGATTTTTTTTTTTTTTTTTTTTTTTTTTTTTTTTTTTAAAGAGGCGATAGTCTACTTATAAGAAATGTCACGATATCGGGAGGGCAGTTAGCAGAATTAAACTGTTACTAAAAATGAAATAATAAAAAAAAAATCATATTTTCATTAAAAATTATCATTAAACTAAAAAATAATGAACAATCGAATTTTACTTGAAAATTATTTTAAAGAAATCTTTCAAGATTCGACAATAATCACGAAAATGAAACCATGAAAAACTTCTCTTTGATGAAAATAACAGTTTACACATATACATGAAAACAGCTACACACAGAAGAATGTTATAAATGAATGCAACCAATACTGTGTTTCTTCCTAAACGTCAAACATGCGAACAGAAAAAGGAATGTGTTCCCTCGATTGGTATAATCCATCAACGAAACCACCATTAATGTCAAACCAAACAAAAGCAATGGAAAACTGAATGCTTGATAACAGGCGTCTCAGAATATATATTTTTAGTAGAGAAATACAGAGACATAAAAAGCTGATATAAAATTTTTTCTAAAAGAAGCAGCAATGTTTTTATTGTACTATTTACAGTGGAAATGTGAAAATAAACGCAATAGTTTTGTAAAGCTGTTCTAAAAAGTGTTTATCTTTTAGTGAAAATGAAAGAGACTTTTTTTAGACTGTAAATGGTTATGTAACTATAGTTAACAATAAACTGAACTCCAAGAATAGAGTTAACGCTGTCTCAAATAGTACTCAGATTTGGAGAAGTTTATTTTTCTATAGAAAAACTTTTCTGGCAACAATAGGAAAAATAATTGGTGATCTTTTTAATGTTTTTTTTACTAAAGGAATATAAGGATTTCTAAAACTAACAAAAATTGTTGAGTTTAGTTTCATTAGTACTAAAATTATTTATATTCTGGAAAATAAACATTTTCTGTAGAACATTTCGGCTTTATAATGGCTATTTTAAAAGAGAATTGAATTTCGAAAATACATCTCGCATTGTCAGAGATGATACATGAAAATATATATATATAGTTATTCGTCAACAATAATTTTCTACAACAGTAAGATTTCGAGCAACAGCTTATAAGCAGGTTGACCATATAAATTATGGATTTGTTTAAAAAGAAACTCCGTATACTCTCAAATGTATACCCTCTGCCTATAGCGTATTCTCTCTAGTTGTTTTACGACTATGCCACTGTTTATAAGACATAAAACACGTATTATTAGAACCAATACTATAAACTTCATAAATTATTTTAGCAAGCATGAAACATTTTACAAAAACATTTATTGCATGAAAATAGCTTTATGCTTTAAAGTAGGAAATAATCCATTCAAAGTCGAAGAAAGAATGAGTATTTGAATGGTTTCGTTACAGTTTACAAATACATTTTTTTTTAAATGTGATAATTAAAATAAAAATGTACAGATGGATAGAGTTACATTAAATAAAAAAGGCGGTAGTTATGCATAAATTGATAAAACAATTAAAAATTACGTAAATTATGAAATACTCGAATAACACAAACTTTTTCAATACATACGGTATAGAAAGGAAATATAATTTGCCAAGACTGAATCGACCATGACTGGAAACATTCCGTTTTATACAGGTTTCTGTCTTGTCAGGTATATTATACTTTAAAACTGTACTGTGTTATTTCGCCGGGAATAAGAAATTTCCCGTTTAAGCAGGTTTCCATTATACACAAGCATCTTTTTCAGGTTTAATTGTATTATGCTTTAACTACAGGTATTTTTTTTTAAATAAGAGGAAATATAATAGTTAATACTTAACAAAGAATAAGATAAACATTAATTAAATGTATTCGCTTACCTTTATCTCTCTTATTTAAAAAAGTATTCACTCACCTAAAAGAGAAAATAAAAAGGTTAATGTCAGTATTAATTTATTTACAGCTGAACATGAAATAAAAATTAATGTTAAAACATGTATTCAATTATGAATGTCCGTATATTTAATATTTATTCTTCATGTTACCAATTTTTACACTCAGACATTACCTAAAAAATAAGAAACGGATGCTTGAGGGTTAAAACTGAGGATGCTCCAGCCGAAGTGAAAGCGTTTTTGTGTTATGGTGACAGTTATGTGAAACTTTAACATTTTTAATAATGAAGGGTTGTTTTTATGGAAGTTTTAACCATGTTTTTTAGGTAATGTCCGAGTGTAAAAATTGGCAATATTTAGAATAAATATTAAAAATTAATGTATTTCATTCCAGCTAAGCAGATTATCGTTTTAGTTTAACTTCATGAAAAAATGTTTAAATAGAAAAAAAATCCAATTAGTGAATCAATTTTCAAAAGCATGAACATGATTAAATAAAATACTGTTTAATTAAATGTTTATATTACTAAATAACTATAATACCAAAATTTTATTAGTCTTCATAATTATTTAATACATCGCAACTATTTAATTATTTTAAATTAACAACCTTCTCATATAGTATTGCATGCTATTATGCAGTACAATAAATACTATTAAATCCGAAATAAACACCAAAACGTTTAACAAAAATTCGCTTCAATAAATAAAAAAGAAAAAAAAAATACTATGACAAAGCAGTTATTTGGTTTGGATCTAAAACAATCGATTTGATTCAGTGCATCTATTTTCAAAAGCAAATGTTATACAACAAATTAAATACAAGGGAAATAAATAGACAACAGCAATAAAAATGTTTTCTATGTTCTAGACAAGAAAAAAAGTAAAACAGCATAAAAATATCGAGCTAAGGTAATTACGTCAACATTTTTTCACATAATTTATATATTCTCATAAGAAAAAAATCCGGTACTAACATTGAAATCTTTCATAAAAGTATGCCACAGTTATCTGTCCAAGTTAAGGCAACACATGATTAAAAATACATAATACTAAGTAATTACGAAGAATCAAACTTGCTTTGTATTTTACTTTAAGTTATAAATGGCATCGATAAATCTTACGAATGTGCAAAAGCATGAGAAATTTAGCATCTGTGTATTGTTATAAAAAATAAAGCTTAAATCGAGGAAAAATACTAGTAAATTAAGACTTCTGTTGCGTGATACCGCCTTTTTTTCTTAAATAATTAAAGGGTATTTTTAAATTGCAAGGAGAACAATATAAAGTATACATTTATTATCATTTGCTTATTTAAGATCAACAATATAAAAATAAATCTTGCGTTTAAGTTTTTGGAATTTTTTTTATACATTTTAGTATTTGCACTATTAAATAGTTTTAATAATTTAAATTCATAAGGAGTTAAAAATACATTTAGATTAACTGCTTTGTTTACTAATATTTTACTGCCAATGTAGTATATTATACTACATTGCAACAACATGTTACATGCAAATTTCAAATTTTTTAGTCTAGTGATATAATTTAACGTTCAACTATTAACGTTTTACAGGTGAATTATTAAAAAAGATTAGAAAAGTAGCTGGAATTAAGACAGTTGTCCCCTTCTTTCTAGTTTCCGCCCCCCCCCCTCCCCAAAAGAATTGCTTTTGAAGAGTTTGGGGCTAGAATAGTAGTCATAATCAACTGACGCTGAAAATAGTGGGCTTCAGTAGCAAATTGATGCCCTACGGATTTGGTATACAATTTTTTTAACCCCTTTCTTTGAACGTTTATATAAAGGAAAATAACCAAGGAAATGTGACAGAGGATAATCGATAAACATTTCTGCTATATTAAACCTCCGTACTCAAACGTAACGGCTCCAGGTTCAAATAAATCTTGCGTTTAAGTTTTTGTAATTTTTTTTATACATTTTAGTATTTGCACTATTAAATAGTTTTAATAATTTAAATTCATAAGGAGTTAAAAATACATTTAGATTAACTGCTTTGTTTACTAATATTTTACTGCCAATGTAGTATATTATACTACATTGCAACAACATGTTACATGCAAATTTCAAATTTTTTAGTCTAGTGATATAATTTAACGTTCAACTATTAACGTTTTACAGGTGAATTATTAAAAAAGATTAGAAAAGTAGCTGGAATTAAGACAGTTGTCCCCTTCTTTCTAGTTTCCGCCCCCCCCTCCCCAAAAGAATTGCTTTTGAAGAGTTTGGGGCTAGAATAGTAGTCATAATCAACTGACGCTGAAAATAGTGGGCTTCAGTAGCAAATTGATGCCCTACGGATTTGGTATACAATTTTTTTAACCCCTTTCTTTGAACGTTTATATAAAGGAAAATAACCAAGGAAATGTGACAGAGGATAATCGATAAACATTTCTGCTATATTAAACCTCCGTACTCAAACGTAACGGCTCCAGGTTCAAAGCCGAAGGTCCCGGGTTCGAGTCCAGCTGATGTCATTGTGACGAAAAATTATTTGAACGCACATAATTTTATAAAATGTCCGAAAAGTCGAGTGGATCCGCTCGATATTTCTCTTCTAATTTCCGTTTCAAATTCCGAATGAAAGAAATCTAAACTAATGTGGTATCAAAAACATTCATATAATTTTAGACCAACTAAAGAAGGGAAACAAATTGGTCAGACAATTTAATCAAATTTATTTATAAAAACGTAGTCAGCAGATGCAACAAAGAATGGTTTCACTTCCTTTTTGTACTGACCATTTTCGAACGTTCTGTTTGGCAGCAATGGGATATGACGACTATACAGATGTATTTATTATACAAAACACCATGCTGAGCTATGTATAAATCATAATGGCTGATTTAGAGTATATTACTGTTCATTATAAAAATAAATATTTTTTATATAATACTGATGAGAAAACCTTCGCTAAAGGAGTCCTTTTGGCGCAATGGTCGCAGATTTCAGATTTAAGACCATTTAAATAGTTTTCACTTTTTTTTTTTGTTATTATTAGATTTAGTTTACCCTTTTTAGATCCCAGTCGGAACCGAAATGTTTATCAATCGTGTGTGGACCAGTAGTGGTGCAGAAATGGGCCTTTTTCAAGGCTGGCCCGTCCGAGTTTTCTGGAAAATCTTGACTGGTGACAAGTATTAGGCAGTCATCGTCAAAAACCTTTAATTCATTTTAGTGAACTATGTGGTTTCCCCTCCCCAATTTTTTATGGTTCTTAGGATTTAGGATAATTTGGGCCTCTGGTGTATAAAACGTGCTATAGCTTTGAGGGGTCACTTGGCACCATACCCCTTGACACTTTCAATATTTACTATATCTAGACTTGCCTAGTCAAAGGAGCGTAGGGCACCCAACATTTTTTGGATACTCCATGCGCAGGGCGTGATTATCGCAGGGGCTCGTGTCCCGGGCCCACATTTTCAGCCCACCCCCCCCTCCAAAATGCATTTTGTGCACTTTCTAAAAATAAAAATAAAAAATTTCCGTTTACAGTTTATAGAAAAAATGATTTTTTCCCATTCGTGGAAACCAAATTATCTCACGTAAGTGTTCTTTATTAAAGAAAATGAATTGTAATGTGAACTTCGAAATTCTGATATAAGCAAACATGATTCATTCTATCACTTAGTTTTAAGATTTTGCTCACTCAAAATATTAATTAGTACAAAATATTTTACTTTCCCATAATTATTTACTGCAGTTTTACATATGCCTATAACATCACCCCCCCCCCCCCAATAAAGTAAATGTTTAAATTTTAAATTGGGCGTATGTCATGTTTATAATGCAGATTACTTTCTTGAGAAAGGGGTCCCCCGACATGGCCTGTGTACCCCGGGCCCCATATTAAGTTTTTCAGGCACTGTCTATGCGCCCCCTCCCCCTCCCTGAGGCTATACTTAACCTCTGGTGCTGCCAACTCTGGAATGGCCCTGTAGTTACACGGTTCTCTACCAGAGTTTTTACAATTTTTTTATTTTTTGATCGTTTCTTTCTTTCTTTTTTTTTTTTTTTTTTGTTCCGTTTTCATTTCGGATGGAGGTTTTGCGTGGGGTTTTTCATGTTGGCAGGTTGGCACTCCTAATCACCGCGTTGACGTGGCTAGGCGATCTTATTCTTTCTTTGGTAGATATATTTCACACAAATATAAATAAAAATGAATAAAAATTCAAAATATTATCCTTAAAAAAAATAAATAAAATTACTTCGTAGCATCTTTTACGATGAGGAAAATTTTTTTAGAGCAATTAAGAGGAATATGTCATGTTTCAGTAACCTCAAAATTAAAAACGGAAGAAAAACTGTGTCAAGTTAAATATTTCAAACAACTTATTTTGAATTATTTAAACAACGCTTAAATTTTATTCACTGCTCATCTTGAATACAGAAGTGCAAACTAGATATAACGATAAAAATTTTATCATTTTATTAAAAAATGAAAAATTGCCAGAATAGCTTATAAGCAAGGAAAATCGATTCAAAACTAAGGCTGTTTTCATAAATACTCTCCAAAAAGGCTCTCAAAAATCTCAAGTACTCATGGTAAACATACTGTTTAATCAGTAAAGTGTTGCGGGCGGGTGAAATTTCAGCGGTAAAATGGATATGTTGCAGACTTGTTCGTTCCATGACATTTGTCGCTTTTTTAGGACTGAATTTGAATGTCTCTAAGGGGGTTTGAATAAATTGTGTTTTATTTTTTTCGGAAATGATGTAGATGTTTGAAACGAAATTTTAATAAACATACAGATAAATTGAATTTAGCTTATTTCTCAGCTTTAAGAATAAACTATTTTGCAAAAATTACTATATAAATAAAGAAAAAAGCCATGTTTCATACTAAAAAAAAATAAAAAAAATCATGAAAATTAGAAAGATGGCGACATTTTATCAGTGACGTGTAAACGCTTTAACATTAATGTTGAGTATCTGAAATTAAGGATTTTTGAATACATTAGTTTTATATTTTAATAATCAAGTGCATATTTGAAATTAAATTTGAATAATTATAAAGAGAATCCCTGGATTTGACAGTTATTTTTTAAAGTAAAATATTGATAGTGGAAACTATACGAAATTAATAAGGAATTCAGAAAAAGGGATATTTAAAGTTTAAAAAAATTTCATTAGAAAGCTTGAAGTGTTGTAAATATTTTATAACTGTATTTTAATGCTTATTAAGAATGGCATTTGTACAGTCTATAAGATGTTACGAATTAATTATGGCTTACGTTCTGATAATCAGATATTTAAAGTAAAAGTGGAATAATTACATAGAGAAGCATTGATTTTATCTATTTATAAAACTAAGAAAAAGTATACGTATTGAGATTTTTTTGTGAAAGTAATTGAATTTACTTTTCTATAACAAACATCGATGAAAACTGTTGTATAAAGACAATCAATATACATTTCAGTCAGAGTCATGGTTTTACAAATATTTACGTATTTACAGTTAGACATTCTAACGACATTCTTTTCGTTATAGCAGTTGCCAACAATTAAAAATCCGAAATAAAATTCTTTCTAACAATAATTTTCTAGTGAAAAATGAATGAAATAAGAAGTTTCACCAATTGAAAAAAAGATTAATATGACGTCATATTGGTAATAAAACTGAAATTTTCAAACATTTCTCAATAATACAAGGAGTATGAGTATGTGTAATTACAGAAAGTAGGTTAATAGGACGGACGTCATTAGAGAATTAAAAAAATTAATCTGACGTCATATTGGAAGTTTAACGAACTTTTTCAAATGTTTGAGAATAATACAAAGAGTGTCAATATGAGTAATAGAGAAAGCAAGTAGATATGACGTCAGCAAGTGATTATAAAGTTATATGAGTTTGAGGAACGCATTGAATCATGATAAAAACATCATTATGGAAATATTGGTATATTTTAACATTTTGAAGTTCTCTGTACAGCCTGTTTAATTTTGAAATTTTTTTTTTTTTTTTTTTTTTAATATCGCATTTAGTCCACATGACAGAGTATAATAGCGGGCTTCGCCCGCTATCGGATCAGTTCAGATTTTCAAAAAAACAAGAAAAATGGACCGGTAAATTTTTACTTTATAAAAAACATGACTTTTTGTTGGAAAATTAAAGTTATTTGGATTTATTAAAGGAAGGATAAAGTGTTTTGAAAGTAATATTAAACGAAACCCCTTGTGCAATCTTCTATCACACTTATCCACTTGTTTGTTATTTAGTTCACTGCAAATTACTGTTGCTAAAAATCAATGAACATTGTGGCCACCACTTAGTCTTAACATGACTTGCCTAAAAATAGGCAGTAATTTTCCTTACCGTCCTTGTTCTATTTCGCTATTAATGGATTATAAGGGTCTCAGAGGGATGCACTGCAGAAAAAAAGGTGTTTATTTTACAGTATAATACTAGCACCGCTAGTATTATAATTATACTGTAAAATCAACACTTTTTTTTTTTTTTTTTCACAGTGTAGTACAATATTAAACATTACTGTAGAGCAAGAACATGTTTAATTATAGTAACAAGAAAGATTAAAACTGGAAGCTTAAAAATTATATTTTAAGTTGAATTTCAACAAGTTTTTTATCCTTCAAAGTTAAAATTATGAGAGAATGGCTCATATCCCATTGGTAGGGGGTTAATGAATATATCGCAAAGATGCTACGAACTTCTGTAGTGATAGAAAAACAGGGGTTACTGACACTTTTATCGTTCTTTTATAAACTAGAAGCATGTCTTTACGATCAATTGAACAACAGTCTCAGATCGATTAAGTTTCTAGGTAAATCTATTATTCCGAACAGCTAAAACACGTTCATCGTAACAACGCTCGATATAGCGCCTAAAAAACAAACTGTCACAGCATCGAGCCACTGAATGGCACCGATGAGTCATTAACAAATAGCATCGAAAAAAAAAATCAATCCAATCTATAGTGACATGACTCAATGTTTTGATCAAACTCATCACAAATCACGCGAGTTTTCAACCAAACCTTCGAGCTGGCATTGTCCGACACGCAACAATATTTTTAGATGCTTATCTGGTCATAAAAACAGAACTAAAGAGTAAAAAAAGACAGTCGAAATTCACGTTACGCAGCTCATTTTAAGTTTTTTTTTAAGCGGAACTACAAGTTGGTAACGAGCTTCTCATGTCGTTAACTCGACAAGTCTTTAGTTGTTAGCATTCTGAAGGATCATTTACCAGGTTTCTTGAGAGAAAAAGATTAGCTAGATCACAAGCAAGATAGATTAATAGATTAATTGACTAAATGTAGTCAGATACGCACAAATTTGTCTTTTAATGTCATTATTTCCACAATTTGAGCAGGAGGAGATAGAAATAGAAAACAAAAACAACGCAAGGATTTTCTTGTATGGTAAAATGATATTTTCTGGTCCACAAATGGTGCTACCAGGTTTAGCGCGGCAAATAGCGGGCAGGAAGATTAAAAACGTGGGACGACTACATTTCAATGTGAACAATATTCCTCAACACACTAAAAATAACATTTCTACCACCACACATTAAATGACTCTGGAAAGATAGTTTGAAGTTAACAAGATACAGAGTTATCTTTTGAAATGATTAAAGTTTGAATGTCAATGAATATTCATTGCTGAAACTTAGTCGCAATATTGTTAAAAATATATATATGGTGATAGCTGCAATACAATAAAAACTCAAAGCTATTTTTTTTTTTTTTTTTTTTTTATGAGATGCTTACCTGCTAATAGCAACAACTAAAAAAAATTCTACATTAATTTTAAACAACTTTGGCTGTTGGGCAAATTTAGACAAACTTCAGCAGTTTAAATTTTACCTAACCGTAAATCATAGACCATATTTTTTAAACAATGTAACCAATCGATAGACTCGCCAAAATTCAAAAGCTATGTAGATCTTACTTTTGATTCCGAAATGCAAATTAAAAGATTATTACTTCTATTTCTTATATTTTAACGTAGAAAAAAAAATAGTACGGCAAGAGCGAAGGGGAAAAAATATTTTTATGTAAAAATCAGTATTTTTGGCTTCCGCGCAGTGGTTTGGTGGTGCGGGCCTTGGAACTCCGGAAAAGCAAGACACCTAGCAGGATCTTCTATAATAATAAAGAGATATTTGTTTGTGCGTGTTGTGTTCTGTAGAGACGCACTGCATAGAGCTACAAGATTTGGCAGGAAGGTACCTGTATATCTGAATGCGATTGTTAGGGATTTTTCGCATTGAATTTTCAAAATTGACAGAGGGAATCCGGTTTCAATCTTTTAGCCCAAAATAAATTTTTGTCCTATGCTATTTCGCGAATTTCTTTTATGGTATTTTTAGCATTTTTTCGCGTTTGAGGGGCGATTTTTTGACAATTTTATTCTGAAACTGAAAGAACTCATCGATAAATATTGATATTGCCGTGATTAAATTAAAGTTGGAAGAATGCCAAATCGGATCCTGTAGCAAAGTTAATGACGATGCTGAAGATTTAAATTTCATTTGAAGTAGAAAGAAAAAAACTCTAAGGTTTGCTTGAGTAGGGGTCTGGAGCGGGCAGAGCATCCCCTCTCCCCTACTCTTAACCCCGAATTAGTTTAATTAGATGTTCGTTTGGGAAAAAAGACCAGCCAAAAATCGCTATTAAGTCTAATTTTTATGTTAATAATGGGAGATAAAGGGCGCCAATTATCCCTATTTATGATACTATAAAACAATCGAGATTCAATTTTTTATTTTTGTGTATTGCTCGACGGCGACGCATTGGCGGATCTAGAAAGTAGATTTATTGAATCGATGGGACAAACATTTTTAATGTACCATCTGTTTATTTTCATATATTTCATTTATAAAATGGAGATATTTTAATGATTTTTCGCTTAGGCAATTTTACTTAAGTCTCGAAACTTCTGAATATGGATTTAAAACTTTCAGCATCATTCAGAGGATAAAAATGCTTCTTCCAAAAGATATTCATATATTCCATTCAGATTTTCCCATTAAAATGAAATAAAATTTCAGCGTAAAATTGTTCACGCGCATTTTAGGTCACCACACTGCAAAAAAAAACTTGATTTTACGGTATAATACTGTCACCCCAGCTGCCATTATTATACCGTAAAATTAACAGTAATAAACAGTAAAATAAGCAGGCATGCGATACTTATGTGATTATTGAACTTTAGAATACAAAGAAATGCAGATATCCCCCCCCCCCCCAAGGTAGTTACTTTAATAATAAAGACCGATTTTAATAATCACTCTCAGACTTTTCAGCAATATAACATGATCAAATTTTCCAGGTACAATTGGGAACATACTTCAATTTTTACGAAAAAGAAACCATAACAGGTTACAGTGAACCCATAATTGTTGGCATCTTTGAAAAAATAAATTAATTTAAAAAATAAAAACCAGAGCCTGATTTTTTTTAAAAATTTAAACAATTTTTGCGTTTGGTTAATAATCGACTATAGTAATCATTTGAAAGCTTAATATTTAGAACATCAGTATATAAATTCGGTATCTGTATTTGAAACCTAAATCCAATAGAGCCTCCCCCCCCCCCTCTACCCCAAAAAGCTGTTTTATACTGTAATGCGATGTCTAAACTCACTTAAGCTGCATATTTTCTTCCATTTTAAGATTTTTGTAAAGTTCTTCTATTATCTGCACTTCAAAAATTCTGTTGCAATAATAAAAATAAAATTTCACTTATTATTCCTTAATATTTCTAGATTTCTCAACGTTTATCCTTACACTGTTTAGCTTTAGACGGTAACTAGAATGCTTACTCCATATACCTCCGTTCATACAGATGAATTTTATTACCAACTTCAGAAGCTTAAACAAGTCAGTTCATTGACAAAAGAGTTACAAAAATTACAGAATAAACATATCAAAGAGAAGTTTTAATCTCTTTAAGCGTATTTAACATAACTTCTCTATAACAGTAAACATACAGTTACATGTATTAGCCTAAGGAAAGGAGAACTTTTATTAAGCTGAAATTTGCTGTGTAAACATTACAGATGGAAATTAATGATAAAACAGAAAAATTAATTTTACAAGGAGTATTTTTTCGCGAATTAACAAATAAAATTAGTTTCATTTAAACAAAAGTTTAATCTAACTTTTTGTACCTGTTTAAACAAATTTAAAATGCAATGATTTAGAAAAGCGGTTATATAACAAGATCACTCTTTGCTACACTGCAAAAAATAACTGTTGATTTTACAGTATAAAACTGGCACCCCAGCTGCCAGTATTATACCGTAAAATTAACAGTATTACTGCTTGCTCGACAGCGTATTACTGCTTATTTTACTATTTAATACTGTTAATTTTACGGTATAATACTGGCAGCTGGGGTGCCAGTTTTATACTGTAAAATCAACAGTTATTTTTTGCAGTGTATAGTTTACACGGAGAAAAGAGGGGGGAGGGATCAAAGCCATTTTCTCTAAAGATATGAAAAAAAGAATTCTTCTCTTTTTTAAAAATATTCATCACGTGTGTCTTCTAACTTTGTTCTAAGTATAAAACTACTAATTACTTATCAAAGTAAATTATTCAATAACTTATAAATATTACATGCAAAATGCTTTTGAACTATTTTCATTTAAAGATTTAACTATGTATAAAAAGACGATAATGTAAGTATTTTAATAAATAAGTGTAATTTCATTTTCTTTACTAATAATTTTATTATTTCCTTCATTCAGACAAATTTTTCGAAAAACTAATTTTAAAATTGGTCATTATACAAATATTAAATTCAATAAATATTGTTTAAAACTTTACTAAGCAAACATTTTCAAAGGAAAATAAAATGGGGGTAATTGTGAAGAATTTACTTCTAAATAATATACAAGTTTAAAACTATACATTTTCTAAAAATATTAGCCATCCACATCAAGATTCTTTAATTTCAAAATTTATTGGTTTCCGGGGGGGGGGGGGGGGGGAGAATACAAATATCAACTCTATTCTGTTTCTAAATGTTCTTGCGAGTGTTCTTTAAAACCTTCTGACCATCCAGCCAAAAGGCAAAATTGTAATGTTTTCTCTGTATTTTATTTTAAATACTAAAAAAAGTTGATTATTTAAAAATTATATAAAAAAATCTTAATTGCATATATGAATATAATCTTTGAGAGTTTCAATCATTACTCAATGTATTAAGACTATATTATATCCGTAGAATTATACTAATTTAAATAATGCTTGTATTGCAGTGAAACCTGGAGCTTAGTGAACCAACACGGGCATGTCAGTGAGAGGGTTAGCTCCCTCGTTCTCAATGCACCCTTCAGCATGCAGTTTCCAAAAGAATGGGGAGGGGGTTCATCACGGGTAAGCCCCCCCCCCCCCTGTTGATTTCTTAGGGAACTAATGAAAGTGTTGATACCTAATCAACACTTGCTGTTATAAACAGGGTTGTAAAAATCCCGGGTTAAAAAACACCCAGCCCGGACGGTTACCCGGGCAGCTACCCACTACAACCCTGAGGGTTGTAAAAGCTCGGACGGGTACCCACAACCTACAACTCTGGTTATAAACAGATACTTTTTATGTTTCCAGACTTCCTCGTACAGATGACTAGCGAACGACACTTCGACGTTTTTTGTTTGTCATTAACTTAAAGTCAAGTACTTAATTTTATTTTTATTTAACGATTTATCGTTAGTATAATAGTTTTGAAGCTTTGTCAATGAAGATTATTATTGTTCCAGCGCTCAATGCAGTGAGTGGTACTATAAAAAGTAAAAACAATTAAAATTGCATACATCTGTCTTATTTAGAGGCTAAATAACAAAAGAATTTATAACAAGTCCTTTCGTCTCAGTAGGAAGGGCAGATTGATTTTTATTTATTTATTCTATAAGGAAGTACTGGAACAGTGAAAATTTCGACTTCCTTTATTATTTATTTTTTATGGATTCACATGTTTTGGGATTCTTGTACAAAATGTTTATGGTTTTAACTGACGGTGCACCCCGCCCCCCCTTTTTTTTTCTATACCTTTATCCTGCGAATGGGATCAGCGAATGGAATCAAACATATTTACTTGAGATTGGAGTCGACTTAGCTTTAAAATTTATAATTATTGGAATTAGTACAGGACATAGGTCAACAGCAAAGCTCCTAGCTCCTATACCCTTTGTTATCTGATCAATTATAAGAACCCTTTTCAAAACATGGATCAGTAATGTTAACCAAGGAGTTATAGCCATTCCATATCTGTCTCCTACAGCATTTTCCATTTGTTTTCTTGATTCTACATTAAGACTGCTATCAGAACATACCTCTTGACGTTTCCCTTTAGCATTTTTCACATTTCAACCACTTCAGTAATATTACAATTATATCTCTCAGCTTTGTCACAAGTAGCTGCAATAAGTTTGACTCTCCGTAATATTTCTTTTTAAAGTCTATAAATTTCTTTGCAATATTACAGTCAATTTTCCTATGACTGTCTACAACCAGTGGTCAACTGCTCAAATAAGGTTCTATAACGTCTACACCTGCATCTGATGGCAACTCGAGCTTTTTGGCAACTGTATCAAGCAGCTTTACAAAGAATTTCTAAACATGTTTAAAGCTTTAAACGTTTTAAAAATAACCCTAATTTTAAGCCAGGTATATCAGATTTGATACAAATGAAACAAATTGGTCTAGCTCCTTTTAAATTCACTATTTTGTTGAGAAAGGTGATTTGCAGGCAAATTTAAAATTTGGCTTACCAAATGTAATTGAATGGATATGAAGCAATTATATCAAATTAGGAAAAATTGTTGAAATCTTGGTTTAAAAATCGCCCGTTGGCTGTAATATAATCCAATCTTTTCAACGAATGTAATCAAAACTATTGTGTCAATGTTAACGAACTATAAGAAAAACATACTTTATTAAGGAATTACATACTTGGTTGATGAATTACATACTTCGTTGATTTCTAAAAAAATAAAAATTCGGTGGATTTTATGTGGTAACTGAATGTTTAAAAGGAAAAACATTTAAAACGTCAACTAGACATAAAAATAATTTTTCATTTCATTCGTTTCCATTGGCAGATAAACAGAATTTAATTTGTAGCAAAGCATCAGACATATCTCTTCTCTGTGCGTCAGATTTTGAAATACAGATACATAAATCAATGCTTCACATGAACTTATGGGAAGCCGTATCAGTTTCTACAGATATCCCACTGGAACAAGCTATTCACGAATCACTGTTCCACTCCACAAATATTCCCTGGCTTTCAGTTCAAATTTCTCAACTAACAAAAGAATCTTTAGTGACGTTGCCAAGCAACGGTATTCAATTTCACAGGTTTCAGGTAAGAGATAGATCAGTGCAAATTGATCGCCGTGGATGTTAAAACTGAAAACAATTATCTTTTTGAGATGGGAAATATAATTGGCTGGATGAAACAGGTGGAGTTTTTACGCAGTTGTTTACTTGCCTAAGTACTTTCAAACATTATTCAACAAAGAGATCTATTATATTGTGTATGAGGACTTAATATTCGTGAAACAAATTGCTTCCTGCACTGCAAGAAATAACTGTTGATTTTACAGTATAAAACTGGCGCCCCAGCTGCCAGTATTATACCGTAAAATTAACAGTATTAAATAGTAAAATAAGCAGTAATACGCTGCCGCGCAAGCAGTAATACTGTTAATTTTACGGTATAATACTGGCAGCTGGGGTGCCAGTTTTATACTGTAAAATCAACAGTTATTTTTTGCAGTGTGCGATTACTTGAAAAATTCCTTGGTGAAAACAAAGCAATTATATAGGATCTCTCTGGTAGAGTGGCTTCTCTTTAATTTCTAAATTCTTAACCCCTTCGCGACGAGCGTCTTTTACAGAATTTTTAATCTTTTACCACCGGTTTTTCAAAACAGAAAATTTTCGCCTAATTGAATCGCAGAAATGCTAAGATTTAATAAGGCAAAGCTTACAATAAAAAATAACTGGTGGGAATAATCGAGGATTCTGAGCATCTTATACGTCACGTATACGTATCGCTCGTCCCCAAGGGGTTAAGAAAATATTAGATTTATAAACATTTTCGTTTTCTGGCTTTTTACATCCTACGGGATGATTTGAATATGATTTAAATGTATTTGTAGTGATGTCCGTCTGTTTAATGTTATCCTTATGGGTCATGTAATTCGAGAACTAATGTACAGAATTCCATATCGCCCGACAGGTAGCAATGATACACGCTATGCTTCCTATTTCTGCTATGAACTTTAAACTTATCCCAGTTTCTATTGAGAACACTAAATTTTATATTTGAAGTTATTAAGGTTGCACAAGACAAACTTTTTAAAAAATCAAATTTTCAGTTTTTGTTTTATTCAGAGTCTTTAAACATGTCTGAACAATATGCAAAATACTGCATTCAAAAATCTGCATTATTTGTTGAGTTATAATCATTTATAAACGGTTTCACATGGGTGGATATTTAAACTTGCTTGAAACTTTTAATTGAATGAGTTTTCGCCTATTAGTAAATTTTGGTTTGCGCGGCAGTTACTTTCAAACTATAGAAGCTACAAATTTAGAAATTTTACCATATGTGCATTTCTTCATAGTGTACATGTTAAAACCAAAAAAATTGACTTTATTTCACATGAAATGTTTTTTTTTTTTTTTTTTTTTTTAAATTTTGTGTTAAAATTAAATTTTAAATGCTTTTTATGCTTATTTTGGTTTCAAAGTTAGAGGCAAGTGTGTTACGATTCTATTTTGGTCAAAATTTGTTTTCCATATGCATAATTTACAGTTTTATCATGCGCGCAGCACTTAATGATTTTTATTCACGCATTGGTGATACGAATTCCAGAAATTTAAATTTAAATATATTTTCTATATACAACATTTACTTCGTGTAATATACTTAAGAATATGTACTTTAGTCGGAAGGGGAAAAATATTAATTGCGTATTATTTGAGTAGTGGTACAATGGTGATGCTTTTGAAGTTTCGCCAAACTCAAAAAGATCTTGTGCCCCCTCAATATAAAAATATATGTTGATACAATTTCATCTTTGAATACATCTGAGTAGATGGTGTTACATTCACTCTAAGAGTGATCACTTACTCAGTGTTAAATCATGATATAGAAAGTTTCGAGATAGTCACAGTATACTATATTTTCTTTTATTAAACAAAGCAGCAATAAATTAACTGGATACAGAAATTAAAAGCATAATTACAGCGATCTGTCTTCTACAAATGTGTGTAAAGCGTAATGCACGGATGTCGAGAACCGAATTTGTACTTGTTCAGGGCTCAAACAGGAAGAAAAGAAAATGAGTTAAAAAAATACCTCACATTTCTAAATATCTCCTGACCTGCCAACTATCATAAATTTGTCTCGCACTAATCTGCTCTTATTCCGCTGAGTAATTTTATTCATTCAATTTTTTTCATTTTTAATCATGTTTTTAATTTAATTGCAGTCTCATTTTTTATTATTTCACTTTACTTTTAAATGTTTGCTTCATTCAGGGTGATGCCGAATTCGTGGTACAAACTTTAAGGGTCGGTATAGGACACTGTAACAATTATTTATTGTATAGAAAACCAGGGTCAGACATCCATTTATTTAGTCAAAATTACAGGGCTTCTCACTCCAATCCGAAATCGCGTTTCCGTTCATAACTTTAATAGTAGTGAAGATATTTTAACCAAATTCGCAACAGACTCATCTTTGTATGAATTGTAAGGATATTTAATGTAAGGATTTCCTTAAAGTGTTTTCACTACTATTAAAGTTATGAACGAAAATGAGACTTCGGATGCATTTTCTCAATACATAATGAAATTTTAGATAATTCATAAGTCAAAATGAAATACGTTCATGCAAATAAATTCACTGCATCGCTAAAAGGCATATTTTCGTAAATAACGAATGACGCTTTAAAATTATCCTGAACTTGAATTTTATATTTGGATAACGCCTCAAGTTTTCAAAACATAAGCTTCTAGCTCTAGCATATGAAACAGAACATATTAAAGGAACATGGAAGTAATTTTTCAAACACAACAAATGTAAAAAGTAAATTTTTTGAAAAGCAGTTTTAGTTAAATTCTGATTTTAAAAAATCTTTTAAAAATATATATATTTAAAAATTTCTTTACAGAAGGATTTTACTTTAAAAAAAAAAAGGTCTCCCTAAAAATAAAAAACCGCTATAATTTTTTTAAAGAAACATTTGTTCAAAACCTTAAAACTTTATATAAAAATATTTCACAAACTATTAATACGTTAAACTATTATTTAAATGTTAAAAATACGGGAGACAAATATTTAAAACATTCAGAAACTTAAGTTGCAGCTTATACCGAAGATTTTTAAAACAAACTGTAAATAATTAGAAACTAACAGCGCAAATTTGTGATTCAGAGACGATTTGTAAACACTTGGAAACTTTTAATGCCAATGTTAGAAACTCACAGCGAGAATGAATAGTTAGAAGAAGAATTTCAAAGTAATTTAGACTCATGAAATTAAACATTCCTTGGATGATTTGGGAATCTAAATTGAAAATGCCGAATATTTTTGAAAATTGAATTTCATTCATTTGAAGTAAATGAATCCGAAATAAATATTATGTATTTCCATTTTATTTCATTGATTGCGTTCGAAGCTCAAATATTCAAAACAGAACCGACGTTTACAACAAGCCATACTTCATGTCGAAAAAGTTTCTTTCAGAATAAGTTTTATTAAAGAATTCCATGTAAAATTTTTTAAGATCAAGGTTTGAAGGTAATCTACAATTTAATTTCAAAGAAACCGTATATCTATCAAATTGAAACTCGAAAATATCGTAAAATATAAAAAGTTGATTCTTAAATAGAAAATTATAGGTTATAGACAACACATTTTCAGATTTATTAAAAAGTAAGACCAATCATCATTCATCTCTCATTTTATATCGACTTTCTTATGAATAAGTTTCAAAATATTAAAATGAACTAAAATTTCAAAAGTTAAATTAAAACGAATGTCTTTATTTAAAAAAGAAAAGCATAGTGAATCCATCCTGTAAAAATCTTTTCTGTTGCAATTACTCTGGTAATAAAATGCACACTTTTAATCTTTGTAATGTATGTGTTTAATGCGCATTAGAAATACCGCGTCCACTTTTAATACGAATAACTTCTTGTACCACATTTTTTCTGAAAGGGCAAATCAGATTTTTCCCCCCGTATTAATAATTATCCAAATAATATTGTAAACAATACAAAATACGCTTTTTTTAAAAAAAAAATAATGAAGATTTCTTCAGGAATAATAGCAAAGCGTTTTAGCTGCAAAATGTACGTAATATTCTAATACAGTTAAATACAGGGCTTAATTTGCGCCGGAGCTCAGCTTCCGGTACTTCTCTGTTTTTAGTAAATACTTAAATATTGGCAAGGATTCACTGGAACTCAAATACTGCGCTCCGGAGCGCATATTCGCCGTTCCCAACCGGTTGGGAATGGCATATTCGCTTCCCAACCGTCAGAGAAAAAAAACAAATTGCGCATGCGTCAAAACTAGGGCTACAAAACGTGAATAAGGTTGCCAGATTGGCGGTTTTAGCGTATCACGAGTGACATTTCGATCAACGTTTATTTCATTATTTTTTCTGTGGACAGATACCATTTATATATAGGTGTTTTTTAATATCCCCCCCCCCCCCTTAGTATTTATTATTTTAAATCATCTGCAAACAATTTATTTTTTAAATAATTAAACGTAATTTATTGAAATTGGGCCACTTTCGTACCCATGTAAAAAACTACTGATTTTAATATTGAATTATAATCTACCGTTACATGAATTTATAATGAATTGCTGATTATTTATTTAATAGACTTCATTAAAATTAAATACATAACTTTATTTAATATTCTGTTTTTGATTATTTTATAATTTCCTAAGTTAATAATAATATTATATTTATTTTTGTTACCTCTGCTTTTGGAATAGCTTAGTATGATACGATATTCATAAAATATTTAGTACCAACGCTATTATGAAATTATTTTTTATTCATATCAATTTATGCAAATCAGCTTATCAGTGAATAACTTAAATGTATATAAAAATATAACTGCAAATGTATATTAATCCTTTCCATAGTTACTGTTTAAACTTTATTGTTATTTAATAATAATAATCTTTTTTTTTTCCCTACTTAATATAGGGTTGATGTGCCAGTAATGGACACCCTTCAATGTTTTTGGTTTATAAAAAAATAACCAATAAAAATGTATCTTTTATTATTTTTTTTTTCATAGTTCCCCCTTGCATGTTTTATAATGTGGGTTATTGTTGACACTTTTATCAAACCAATCAGGAAGCAGAAAATAATGTTTTGAAGTTCCAATGTTTTTCAGTGAAAATCTTAATGAACATGCTAAGAGCTGGCTTCATTTAATAAATTTATATATTCTTTATTTTCTTGCAAAATTTGAAGCTTTTTGTTTTGGTAGTAATAGAAAACTTTGAATTTTATATACTAATAGCCATTTATAAGATTTCATTTATTTTTAAGGTTTTAAGAGGGGGGTCCATTACACTGGGATGCTTAATTAGTCATTTTCCAGTAATGGACACCCCACATAGACATTGCTAAAAATGCAATTTCAGTAATGTTTATAGTGCATAAAATATTTTGACTTAATTGAAAACCTAAATAATCAAATTTAATTTTGAAATTACACTTACCAAAATCAAAATGTAATAACACCAAAACTTTTATAAATAGCTGCTTTTAAGTTATTTTATGTGGGTAATACAATTTCAATATTTATTCTTTTTTTTTTTTTATGTGTATAACTCTGCTTTGCATATTTTATAATCTACAATCAAACCAGTCAGGAAGCAGAAAATATTGTTTAACACAGTCAAAGAAGGGCTCATATGGCTTAATCCCTCCACATTTAAATAAAAACAATTAAGTTACAGGAGTTGTTAAAAATCTATTTTCTGTCTTAAATGTTTGCTTATTCATCTCTTACAGAAAATCAAAATTGTAATATTAATGAAAGTTATAGTAATCATGAAACAAGTAAATCTGCAGATCAGTGGCCTCAAACATCAGTTCTAGTTTTATTTTGAAATAATTTTATTTAGTATTTAAAATATCCAACTCACAGAATAAGTTTTTTCATATTTGTAATATTAATTATTTCAAATAATATATGAAGTAGTCTCTGGAAGTTTAATTGTTTAAAATAGTGAGACGAAACTGTACACTAGTATTAGAAAACTCCTAAACTTTTTTTTCTAATTATTACCTTTTAAATCCCCCACTGTCTCAATAATTTGATAGCTGTAATTGTCTGATATTTAGTATTTTAAATTATCCATCTATCATAATTAAAATATTGATCTTCTGATAATTACAATAATTGATGCAAACAGTATCAAATGTGTTATGTGTTTCCTTACTAAAGTAATTTTACAATACTATGTAGAGTATACACAATGATCACAATGATTGTACCATGTGCATCTTCGAAAGCCAAGCCAAAAGTAATCGCCAATTTGATATATGCAGTAACCTCATAAACCCGGTTCTTGCGCACGCGCAATTTGTTATTTTTTCTCTGACGGTTGGGAATGGCGAATATGCCATTCCCAACCGGTTGGGAACGGCGAATATGCCTCCGGAGCCCAGTGCAATAACGCTCTGGAAAAACGAATCCTAAATAACCCTTTCCTTTCCCTACCCATCTCCAATGCTTTGCCTTCTTTTGTCTCAAAACACTTAAGTGTCGTAATGTGTCACTCACGTAAGAGATGAAGATGAAACAGGCTCTATTTTTACATCAGTCTTCGGGTTTGGGCAGGCTCAAAATTTTATTTATTTCCATTTCAAATCATTTGAATGCTATTTTGATCAGAATAAAGAGCAAACAGAAATAGTCTTTTTCTATTCTGCATGGCTGCGAACTATTCATTTTTTGTGTTAACACTATTTCCGAATCATAATCCAGAGTTTATTTAATCGCAGATTAAAAACAAATTCGTTGTAAAGCAAAAACCTTCAGATGCGTTTTCTAGAGTAAAAAGACTTAACAAACGTTTGAAGATACAATAAGAACTCATTCTGTCGAAATTAGTCCTTTTATTTTAAGCGAAATGTAGCATAATAATCAAAGCAAACAGGTGGTCGGCTCGCTCCATAGTAGAGAGCATTAAGAGAGGTATTTTCACCTCTCCATCTCAGCAAAGAAATGATAATCTAAAATCATGACAATGTTCACAGGTCAGCGAATATTTTCCGACAAAATAAACAATTAGCAAGACCCATTAACGCCAGACAAAAATAACCGTTAATGATAAGAAATAGATATATTTAAATTTGGCGATTAAAGAGGGGGTTGTAATTTTACAAAGTACATCGGTAACCTTTCTGTGGTTTTTAGATCCTGGGAAATATCTGCGATGAGCAAGAATACAAAGACAAATAACAATGAATCGATTCATTAAGATTAGGCAAAGATTTCTATTCGGAAGTAGTAAGAACTAAAAAGTGGAATAGTTGACAGTTAAGTATGTGTAGATAGATGATAGATGTATTTAAAATTTTTGTTTTGCTAAATAAAAAGTCAATGCTTGGGGGGGGGGGGGGGATACGCTACGGGTGTTATTAGGGCTCCGGTACATATTTTTCTTAGAAATTAAGCCCTAGTTAAATAATATAGTTTCATAATACAGTTTTGAAATTAGACCTATATGTATTTTTAATCAAACTATTATTAATGTATGCTGAAACTACAGGGCTGTGTTGAATTATAAAGGAAATAGAATCCTACTGTAAAATTAGAGTATTTCTTCTCAAAATATAAAATATTGTCCTTTTTTTCTATCACACTGCGGTATCAGATTCAACATATTCAGTTTTTCTCACATTCGTTCGCTTGTGACGCGTTTACTTCAAAGATAACACTAAATATGTTGTAAAGAAGTCTTTGTGAAAGATGCTGCTAAATTTAGAAACACTTCACATGTTCATAAAAGCAAAAATACGAGTTGACTTGATGGGTTAATATATTTAAAGTATGATGAATGGTTCTGCAAACTCATCAGTAGAATATAGTTTACAGTCATTTTATACAAAATTAGATATGTAATCAATATAATTATGGTATAGATCCATATATATGCATTTTATTAATAAACAAAAACCACTTTTTTTATTCTTTTGTTGAAAAATTATCTTCTCTTTTCCTTTTATTCCAAAATCATATCTCATTTATTAACAGATTAATGTTATTCTTTTTGCATGCAGATGCAATTTATTCTCACATCTCTTGCCTTTTTAATTTTTCATGTACACCGCAGCTAGAATATTAGAACAATATGTTTTTCGCTGTGTGTGTATGCACTTCAGTATGTGAGTATTATTTTCTTTCTTTTTAATTCTGAACTTTGAGCATCCGCTAGTATCAAAATACATTTACTTTTAACCTTGTAATTAATCCACTTTAACGCAAAATTTATATACATCCGCATTTTATGTTGAAAATTGTTATTTCTGTCTTTGTATTCTTGCTCATCGCAGATATTTCCCAGGATCTAAAAACCACAGAAAGGTTACCGATGTACTTTGTAAAATTACAACCCCCTCTTTAATCGCCAAATTTAAATATATCTATTTCTTATCATTAACGGTTATTTTTGTCTGGCGTTAATGGGTCTTGCTAATTGTTTATTTTGGCGGAAAATACTCGCTGACCTGTGAACATTGTCATGATTTTAGATTATCATTTCTTTGCTGAGATGGAGAGGTGAAAATACTTCTCTTAATGCTCTCTACTATGGAGCGAGCAGACCACCTGTTTGTCTTTTTACTCTAGAAAACGCATCTGAAGGTTTTTGCTTTACAACGAATTTGTTTTTAATCACAATGTACTATTATAGTAAAATATTCGCTGTGACGGTCACGCCATCTTTTCGATAATATTATTGGAATGCAAACTACAACTATTGTATACTAAAACTATTGTATAACTATCATTTTCTATAAAATTAGATAAGTAATCAAATTAAAAATGTCAATATTTATGATAATTGCTTCCCTTTCAAAATTTGTGTATTGTTAAATTTTAAAGTAATGAAAATTAAAGTATAGTTTATAAATGCTAAGTTAAATATCTACAAACACTTGCAGATGTTGTATTAAATATTTTTAAATATTGTTTTGACATACCCTTCGAAATGTTGTACTAAATTTTTCATTTAAACAAAATTTTAATTTATCATCCCAGATTAAAAGCAAACCGGTTTTTACCATGGTTAAAACCATTACAATCCTGCTTCGTGATAGGAACAGTAAAAATGACATGGGTAATATTAGAGTATATATCTTCAATTTAAAAACTCGTGTTTTTGTAAAGTTGTTACAGAAAACATAATTCATATTGTTAGATTAAACAACTAATCGTCACATGCATAGACTGATGACTGTTTCATTAATGAGAAGTAAATAGGTGTTTATTAACAACTATAAGCTGTGATATTCCTAGAAATTAGAATATTTAAAAAAAAAAGTGTATCTTTAAGATAAAGAATAAAATAACAATTTTAAATTTACTTTTTTTTTTTAATTTAAGCAATATTAAAAGCAGGAATCATGCTGCCCGTTACTGCAAAATATATATTCAACACTGTTTTTAATAACTAAGAAGCAAAAATTAATATTCATGTGTATCGATTAATGTGGGGTTACATTTAGTAAGCGTTAAATGGCTGTTTATGAACAATTATAAGCAGATGTTTCAATAAAGCAGAAGTTTATGGTCAGTAATTTGAGGCGAACGATTTGTGGTTACTTTACTAGCCTAAATTTCCGAATGTTCAAAAATGATAAACTAAACCTATTGTTTGTACGTTAAAAACCAGATGATACAAAGATTTAGATAAATTCGGTAGCGCGGAAAAATGTAATGCACCACAGCATTCTTGTTGATAAATTTTCAGATTATAAAAGTGATTAAACTCCTTAGTTTAAATGGAACCAAATAACCTTCATGTTCTGAATGGTTGTTAAAATGACTAATTTTTAAGACTATATCGTCCGTATCAGACGGAAAATATCTATACAACATTTTCTCCAACACCACATTATGATCAGCAGAATTCGATTGATCTTGTTGAAAAAGACGAAGCAACTTTTCCATTCTCAAGATGAAAATGTTGTTCATTCTTAACCCCTTCAGGGGCAAAGTACTTTTGTAGCTAAAATATTGAAATGATTGACACCAGGATTCACGAACGAATTTATTTTAAAAGTAAGTAAAAGCTTTTCCTCATGTACGTTATAAATTCAAAATTTGATTATAAAATTCTGGTGTCATTGTGGCATTTTGGGATTAAAATTAAGTGGTATATATAATATACCGGCGGGCTTCAAGGGGTTAAAGTGTTCCTCAAATTCAATTACTAGGAAGGAAGGATCCCACATTCCAAAGATATGCATACTTAATCTGTAACACTACAATTTAACACACGATATGTAAATCCCGAATCCTTGGGAAAGACTCGTAGGGGATCCTATTAAAGAACATTATAGAGTAAGATTCCCGAATCCTTGGGAAAGACTCGTAGGGGATCCTATTAAAGAACATTATAGAGTAAGATTCCCGAATCCTTGGGAAAGACTCGTAGGGGATCCTATTAAAGAACATTATAGAGTAAGATTCCCGAATCCTTGGGAAAGACTCGTAGGGGATCCTATTAAAGAACATTATAGAGTAAGATTCCCGAATCCTTGGGAAAGACTCGTAGGGGATCCTATTAAAGAACATTATAGAGTAAGATTCCCGAATCCTTGGGAAAGACTCGTAGGGGATTCTATTAAAGAACATTATAGAGTAAGATTCCCGAATCCTTGGGAAAGACTCGTAGGGGATCCTATTAAAGAACATTATAGAGTAAGATTATAGTAGAAGGAACGGAAATAAAGTCTGAGCCCTAGGTGCTACAATTCACAATCTCAGCAATTCCTCTCTCTCATCGGACATGGTTAAAATGTAACTACTGTACTAACTGTAACCAGTCGGCCAAATCAGAGGGAGGCGGGGCTGAATTTTTTTGTGTATGGTGTAGGTCTATATCGCCAGTTTGTTTTTTCCCCTTTAATTATATATAGACAGAAATAGAGGGCCGGACTCCCTGTCAAAAATTTTGAATACAAAAATTTAAAGTTCTAAAATGCAATATAGATACTGAAAGATTGTGATGTCAAGAGAGGGTCTCAAGAGGCCGCTAAGTGGGTGGGAGTGGGGTCAGCCTACCCTGCCCCCATCTGGTTACGGCCTTGCTCTCAACAGTTAGATTAGATGGCAACTTTGATGTACAACGACATTGAAAAAATACTACGACCTTGAGGAAACTGAATATTGTGTTGTCACACAAATCTTTCCAGACAACACCCTTTATTAGTAGATCTAAAAAACGCATATAACTCTTCGACTCCAGAATTATTCCAGTCGGCCATTCAACCTCTTGTGTTGCCAAGCGTCAAAGACTGAATTCCAACTCAGCAACTCACTTTTCAAATCAGTGTCCTGTGACGTTGCGCTTTGCTGACCAATGAGAACGTCTGGGTATATAAAAATATGGCGGTACACACATTAATGGGTTGCACGCGTCACGCGGATGTGAGTAAGGCAATACGGAGAGGTACGCATAACTGACATTTCAATTCACAGAAGTCTGTGGGAGTGTTTCCCTACCCCCCCCCCTTTTCTTTTTGTTTTGGTGGTTAGGATAATGAATGGCTTTTAAAAGAGGAATAATGTTTTGTTTATTAAACGGCAATAACGAACTTTGAAAAAAAAATGTGTGGACTGGAAAAAATGTTAGGATATCGAAAATTTGGCAGGGGCTTATTTTTTTTCAATTATTTTAAAAATTTACCAAATATAAATATTCCCATTTACGTGGATAAAAAGAAATAGTAGAAAAAAAGTTTGAAAATATATACTAAATTTAGTTACTTATCACTTGATCGTTGATATTTCCATAAATACAATCGCAACAGTTAGTCGAAACCACATGTTTTTAACCAAATCACCCCCCCCCCCCCTCCCCCGCCAATGGTGTGGGAGGGATGCTTGGTCTCTAGAAATGGGTGCTGTAGTAAAGGCCGGCGCAACGTTACGCGTGGCCCAAAGTATACTATCGCATACTGGACTAATAAAATGTCTTTTTAAATTGTTTATATATAATAGAAAAATAATATAGATAATAAAATGCATAAAAAAATACCACTACTTTCACATTTAAAATAGCGAAAAACAATATTATATATTTCGTGCTAGAAAAATCCTAAAACTTATAAAACAAAATACATTTAAATTTTTACATACATAATCACATACCAACGAAAATGCCCACGAAATCTAATTACTAAAGTTAATTTCCGCCGTAAACACTCGATACATTAAAAACTGACGAATGCATATTTCACAATTTTTAACAATTTCCAACATAGTTGAAAAGTAAGAATTTGGTTTGTCTGTCTGCCGTATGCCCGTGCTCTAACTCGCGTAAATGTACTCAGATTGCCTTGCAAGTGATAAATGTTATTGAGGTTTAGTATAACTTGTACGGCATTGAAAATGCATCGATAAGGTAGGGATGAAAGTAGACAGTCTCATATCGCACTTTAATTACTTCTTTGGGGGAGGTGGGGGACTTCCACTAATAATGCAATGCATATCATTAAAAGAAATAAGTGTAAAAGTTCCCACTTTTCCAAACATTCCAATAAACTGTTATTCATTTGTTTGTTTTTTTTTTTGAGTAAAGCATTCAGTATAGATGACGTCAAATACAGTGAAAGATGTTTGGAATACAGCCCACAAAAAGAATAGATATAAATGCATTAAGAAAAAGCGCTCATGAAAAATTCAAAGCGTAATTTTTGGAAAGACTTACCTAAAAATTCTAATCGACATAAAGGATAAGGTATTTATTTTCAGAAAATATATGCAAATTATTTCCACACAAGATACAAATCATCTTTTATTTTATGTAGATTTAATCTATTAAGTTCCAAATTGTATACAAATATTTTTTTTTTTTTTTTTTTTTTTTTTTTTGCTGCTTTAGGGTCAGATTTGTACTTTTGTAAAGTTTTTACGCACTAATTCATACTTTATCTTATGCTAAATAAAATTTGTATATAATTATTTTCAGGAGTAATTGCATACAATTATTTACATATTTTTACATTATGTAATTTAAAATTTATATATTTTATAATTAAATCGTGAATAAAAATTTTATAATAATTTTTATTCACCGTTACCATTAAAGTTTTATTCAACAATATTTCATATTTCTTACTTTACATAATTTTAATAGTATAAGAATTTTGTATAAATTCATACGGTAATATAGTTTTATAATAATTTAAATTCTTCCATGATGCAATGAGAGTACAAAATAAACTTTACTAATCTGAATGATTTTCAGACGTAGAAAACTTCTCATCTCGAGCAGCAGCTTTGTGGAAAAATAAATTTTACCTCGGTTATTTTATTTCATTTATCTATTTTTTATTTTTATTTATTTATTTATTTTATTTTTTTTTTTTTTTTTGGGGGGGGGGGAGGGGGGTTGCATTTAATTAAGCATCTGTCTACATGGTTTTTTGAAAGCAAGTATGTGATTCAGTGAAGGTAAAGTAGTTTTTACACTACACAGTCAAATGTTTGATCAATTATCAAATGTTTTTGAAAAGTTTTTTTATTTAACACTACAACGTGCATTGGTGTCATTTCGACACCAAACCGAATTTAGCCTTATCTCTCCATCACATTTTTTTTCACTTATATTCTTCAAATTTTATAACTTTTAATCATTTTATGTAATAAGCACACTGTCAAATTTTTATTACACGATTTGATAAAAAAAAAAAATAAATAAAATTACAGCCAAATTCACCTAGAACGTCTGTTGATGTTATTTCGACACCAAGCAGAAAAATAAAATAAAATAAAAAATTACTTGTCTGAGAGAGAACGCTAAATTCTCAATTTCTCTAAAGGCGTGGTATTTTATTATTATTACACTCTAAAAGAAAAAAAAAAAAAAAAACCGTAAAAATACAGAAATTTTACAGGAAAAATGCGGAAATTTTTTGAATAAAAATATAAAAAATTCCCAATGCGAATAAACTAGAATAAAACTAGATTAACTAGAAATAAATAAACTAGATTTTTAGCACTTTTATCTATCAAAGATATTGCTTAAATCAATATTCGCTAATTTCTGACACATTAAAAAATAACTTTATTGAAGAAAAAAAAAATCCGTAAAAACACGGAAATCATACTGGCAATCAACGGATTTTTATTTTTTAGTGCTTGCAATCAAACTCTACTATAATGTACCAGTGTTATAGCAAATATAGGGGATATAACGAGCGATCCCCCCCCCCCCCTATTACGTTTCTTAGACATATCCTATACATCTGGCAGAAAGCTTAAATATTATAATGTAAAGAAAATTAACTTTTTTTTTCTTTATTGAAATGTGAAATTTAACTTGATATAATGTATTTTTCTGTAAAGTAAATCATAGTTCTTTTGTGAAAATGTTGGATGTGTGCCATATCACTAAATGTGCACATACTGAACATATGTAAGAAAAACTAGATTAGTTTACCTTCAATTTGATGCATGATTTATGGTAAATAGTCTAAATTAAACTGTTATAATATTATAGCATCGATACTGGGACATTCTTTTATGGACACCCTGTATTATTGCATTTTATACTTTTAATATAACCGATACTGATTACGGTAATTTTGTCACAATACTTATGTTATCTTACTATTTCAACTACTTTTCATTTTTACAATTAGTACAGGTGACCATAATTAAAGTGCATGTGTTTGAAGGGCTCTACACGTATAACTATTTGGAATATTTTAAAAGTTTTGGTATTTATACTATTTAGAGCATGCAGAAACGAGTTATGCAACAAAAAGGATTAGTCCGAAATTTTACCAAACAGATAGCGCTAAACATGTTAGAGATGTTTTATTATTAGCAAATATTAACAAAAATAACTCATTTTAAATCAATATATTTTGAGATGACGATAATCTTTCATAGCAACGCTGTAAATAAAACAACAACAACAACAAAAAAAAAACACTATTACCAAAGCGCTTCTTTTTTGGCTAAAATTTAAATGCACATAAGGCTCCTCATGGTTAAAACCTTAAGCTAGAATTATGTGAAATTTGTGATAAAGTTTTAAAATTTAGACAATTAATAGGCCTGCAAGGGGAATAAAAAAACTAGTATGGCTGCTTTACTCCTTTTAATTAATTTTTTTAATGTTACACTGCAAAAAATTCCGTATAATACTGGCACCCCAGCTGCCAGTATTATACTGCTCTGCTGCCAGTATTATACTGCCCCAGCTGCCAGTAATAAATAGTAAAATAAGCAGTAATATGCTGCAGCGCATGCGCGCATCAGCGTATTACTGCTTATTTTACTGTTTATTACTGTTAATTTTACGGTATAATACTGGCAACTGGAATGCCAGTATTATACTGTAAAAACAATTTTTTTTTGCAGTGTATAGATTAAAGTCTATTTTGTAATGTTTGATCTTTACACAAAGTAAATGCATATGCGTCCACTTAAATATTTTTTAAAGAAGAGAATAAGTTACTTTGTATACTTCGAGAAAACATCCTTTGAAAGCTATGACAATACCTTTTTGCATAAATTTTATTCAGAAAACTTGTTTGACCGCCAGTCCTTAAGTTCTTGGATCCCTAATCCTTTAATACGATGTTCATTCGGAAATAGAGTGAGTAAGTCAAATACACTTCACATGATTTGAAGTTTACAACTATAAAGAGATAAAATATTTAACTTCATATTTTTTTTAAGCCGCAGATAAGGAAATCTGATAAGGGTAAACACTTGAGAATAAAATATTAAATTTAAATAATTTTCACAAAAGATAAAATATTTCTTTAGAATTTTTAGGCTATTTATAAGTTGTGCAATAGCAGAATAAGTAATTAAACATGAAGAAAAACAGAGCAAACATCTTTCGAAATCTTGTTTTAATTAATGTTTTTTATATATATCTTTATAAAGATGTAAAATGAAAAGCAATTAAAATTCTTTTGTATCCAAGGATTTACTTTCTTGCTATATCGCCTTTCTCGCGTACACTTTCCATTAAGAAATCTCTGCTTTTTATCATCGTAATGAGAAGGGATATTGTATATTCATGAATTTCTGATGCAAATATGCAGCGCTAAAAAAAATATGTATGATATGTGCATTTAAATAGCATTTTTGTAAGTTTAAAAGAATGTAATTTTATGAATTTAAATACGTTCCATCTGCAAAGACATATTTAATTAGAAAATTTAACAATTTCAAAAAATAGGTAAATAATTCATAAACCTAATCTACTATTAATATAAATTTTTTATTGCAATATACATTGTTAATACTTTCAAAATAGTTTTGTTTTTCAATGAGAAGGATAGAACAAAACTAATTGTATTGTTAATGAATAATTTAGGGGGGAGGGGGGCGAGATAAGGAGCATTTTATGGAATTAAATTCATCTAATTATTTTACCTGTAAATTAGCTTAATAAAAATAAATAATTAACAAGTAATTGACATATTCCTTTACGCATTTTATATATCAATCAGTATTTGACTTAAGAATGCGGGCACCAAATACAAAACTTTAAAATTTGAAAAATAAGTCTTCATACTAGAAATTAGATTAGTGATAAGAGAATTGCGACAACATTCCTCCAAAAAGGGATTTTTTTTTTCTTCATTTCTGGACGGGCCCATGAATAAATTTTCATCACTCATAGTCTTTTTAACCTTCCCTTTGATGTACTATTAATCAAAATCCACCATGACGTGGAAGGTACTGTTTATAGAAAACCAACAGCCAATCAAAAATCCCACAAAATGCTCAAGCTTATTTTTTTTCCTTATAGAGATTAATTCTGAATATGGATAACAAGAAAAGAAACTTCAAGAACAAAATTCCAAGATATCTATTTTATAATATCTTCCTAGGTTCTTTCAAAGATTGAAATATAAAATTAAAATATTCAACAAATGCCTTATTGCAAAACCCTCCGTAAAGTAACAGTCTGTAGGAAGACAGGTCCAACAGAACCACATCAACTATTGGGTGTATATGAAACCCCGTTCACCAAAGTTGATGGAACATTGCAATATTATATATAAGAATGACAAAGAGGAAGTTTAAAATGGGGATGAAAGGACTTCTAGCAGATATTAGTACAACAAGGGGGGGGGGACTACAGTTTTAGCCATACCACTAACATAGAACATCTACAGGATTAATTTTAAAAGCAGTAAAATAATTTATCCATCAAAATTTTATTCTCCATATATTATCCGCGAATCAATAGAAATCTATATGTGGAACGAAAATATATGCAATGAATCAGCCTCCTTTGAGTTACCTGGAATTCGAAGCGAGATGCTGCATAGATTTAAAAGATAAAATAAATCACGTTTATGGATGATCATTTTTATTAAAGCATCTGCTTTCGTGATATCCAGTATCTCGTGATTTTTGTTTATCAAATACATATTTCAAATTTTATGCGAAACTAGTTTATCATTAGACCTTCAGATTGTCACGTTATTTTGTATGTACGAAACTAATAGATTTCTTTTTTATTAAAAGAAACCTCTATTTTTACTGCAATCACTCTTTTTAGCATATGTACCGGTGAACCAAAAGTTCGTTAAAACTTTTAAAATTCATAAAAAGGAAGAAATTACGATAAAGAAGTGCGGTTTGCAAGAAAGAGCTCACAAGGTAGTCTGATTTTTTTAGCAGCAAAAAAATTTTTAGTTAAAAATGTTCCTGGTAGAGGGTGCTGACGACCCGAAACACAATGAATAGGACAACAAACAGTACGCTCCATCCATTTATTTTTGCAATAACAATTCTTCAACGTGACCTGCAGAACATTGTACGACACAAGCAAGGCGACTCACAACGCCCGTTACAGCTGAATTCAACATGTCGGAATGAATTGCAGAAACCTCACGACAGATAGAATCTCGATAGAACTCTCAATCGGGTAATAACATTCTGAAAGCGAATGAGAAATCCTCGTGTATCCCGGCTTTTACTGCAGGATTGATTTTCATAATTCTGCTGAATCTCTCGCATGTTAGCGCCATCTACAGGTGACTTTAATTTTTTTTTTTTTTTGCTGCTAAAAAAAATAAAATCAAACTACCTTGTGAGCCCTTTCTTGCAAACCGCACTTCATCATAATTTCTTCCTTTTTTTATGAATTTTTAAAGTTTTAACCAACTATTGGTTCACCCACTACTTTATTTTAATTACATCCCCCCCCCCCTCAGATATTATAGAATTTGCAATTTTTGTTTACATGTACAGCAGTAATTGTCTCAGAATTGTTAAGTGTAGATGCTGGATTTATAAAATTTTTGTGGAAACAATGTATACTTACATTAGATAACAATGGCAGAGTATAACATTAGATTAAGTTATTACAGATTCAAGTTAGTATTTGTTTATCGAGCGGTAATGCTCAATTCCAAAAGAAATGATGAAATAGCTTAAGAGAGCTTCCTACATGAGATAAGAAATTGTTTCCACCAAGGATTCAAAGCAGGCTTAGAAAAGAAAATGCATCGCGAGAGAAAATTATATGACTATCCTGTTCTTATATAGTAGAAATCTTATTGAATGTATCGCACTTTTACTAAAGAAAGTAAGCGGCAACTTCAAAGATTTTGTATTGTTCTGAAAAAAAAAAATCTTTACATATATGAAACATGACTAGATAATCCAATAAGAACTCAAATAGTCAGAAAATTATGCTCCTAAATCTAGCTGTATGATTCTTTATGCTCTATACGTTTACAAAATGCATTCAATCAGATAACGCAAAAGGAGACTTGGTAAGTCTCAGGTGGATTTTCAATCTTTCTGAATATATACAAAAAGTTTTCTGTTTATATACAATGCTTTCATTTTTTTGGAATTTAAGACTTTGAATATGTTTATATATTTTGAATATAATTAAATGGAAGCTTTGAAAGAACATAGAAATTCACCTATCTATAAGTTATATAATCTATTAAAATAATATTTTCATGCTGAAAAATAAGACTAAAAGGACTAAAAGGACATACAGACATGCACACAAAAAGACAAAATCGACTCTGAAAATTACTATATTCCCAGGCACTAGCACATAGAGATAAATATGCTGAAAGTATCAAGGTATTAATTTCCTCTAATATTTTTTTTTCTTCCAAAATATTATAAATAGAACTAAATTTTCCCACCAAACAAACTTTATTAGATTGTATCCCCACCCCCCTCTTCTCTCACCCCGTGAAGGGAAAAAAATCGAAACGCGAGTCCTACCTTTTTGTTCTGTGCTTCAGTTGTTCCATTTTTTTTTTAAAAAAACCGTACAATTTTACAGAACGCAATCTTATAGCTTTAGACAGCATCAAACTAGTAACTAGTTCAACAATAGGAAAAGTTAACGACCTTCTACAACTAACCATCACGATTCTTTCACGCGATCCGTAGCCTAACCACCCACAACTCAATTCCAAAATCTATTTATTTGTTTACGTTTATCAGAATAATAAAAAGTCAGCAGCCGCAGCCGGACCTGTCTGTATGAAGCACCACCCTCTGTATACCATTTAATAATAGTCTTATTGACATGAATGCGAATCTTTTCAAAGAAGTAGACTACCTGGAAAGTTATAATGTTCAGATGAGAACAATTCAGAGTGCAAGTTCTCACGTTAGAGAACAAACCGAATTTCGAGTAGAAACTATAGATAACAATAAGAATGAAATATTTTAATTTTCTTCGAGACGTATATACTAGGGAGGCACCGAATACTGATTTTGGCCGAATGCCGAATATTTGACCGGACGAATAGTTACTATTTTGCCGAATACCCCTATGTTTCAAGGTTTAAAAGTTTTAAAAAGTTAAAATTTTAAAATAATTTTACATCATATTTAACACAAAGACAATTTTGATAAAAACCTTTCTACTAGTAAACTTAATAATTAAAAAAAAAAAAATCTATGCTTTGAATTATTTTTTTTAAGAAGAATTGTCTTAAGATTTTAATTAATAAAAAGATTAACTCTTCGGCTATTTTTCTGCGAATTAAAATAATTGAATGGAATTCTGACATTCTAAAACAAATATTTTAAATCAAAAATAAATTTTGAAGAAATATTTAACAGTCATATAGTGTGTATTTGCTAGGAAGCAATAAAAAAAGGGAATTTTTTTAAAAAATGGTGTCAACTTATCAAGAAAGTTTTTGAATGTGCCATAGGGTCTAAAGAGAAACTATGTTTAAAGTGAACGATTATTTTCAGGAGGTTGGAAATGTGCAGGGTGTTCCTAAAATTTTAGAAGAAACTTATATTAAAATTAAAATAAAAGTACACACAAAAACATGTGATTCCATAACCTAAAAAAGATAAATTTTATTTAGATTTTGAAACATTAAAATAAATCAAGCACTTTCCGCCGTGAACCCAGCCTTCATCAGGATTTATAATTAAAACTGATGTTAAAACAAACGTCCAGATCACATTCTTGTAAACAGTACAGAGACATACTGTTTACAAGAACGTGATCTGGACAGTTTGTTTTAACACCCAGTTTTAATTATAAATCCTGATGAAGGCTGGGTTCACGGCGGAAAGTGCTTGATTTATTTTAATGTTTTAAGGTCTAAATAAAGTTTTAGTCATCTTTTATGTAATGGAATCGCATGTTTTTGTCGTACTTTTATTTTAATTTGACAAAGATGAATTTAAGCATTCCGAACTTGTTTTATATTACAATATCTTCATTACTGTTGAAGTTAAACGAAAATGAAAGTTCACCTTTGAGGGAAATACACTAATTTTGAGTAAGTGGATTGCAATCCTGGTTTCTCATAGAAAATCTGTCTTGTTTGTCACTTATAACTCCTGAAAGCCGAGTATTATCTTTCATTATGTTTAATTGTGAAAAAACAAACAATATTCAGAAACTTTCATTTATGCATCATCAATTTCCATGAATGTCGTCATTAACAGTTAATTTTCTTAATTGTTACTTTTTAAACAGCAAATAAATAATGTAAAAGCAATCTCTATTATTTAAATGATTCCATTTGTTAATTTTCCTGAATATATTTATTGAGAGTTAAAAATAAAAGTTATCTAGGGTTTTTAAAAATGTTTTAAAAAGTGTTTTCTTCAAGTATTTGGTTTAGCCGAATAGTTTGATATTCGGCTTAACCGAATATTCGGTCAAATACATACCGAATATTCGGTGCATCCCTAATATTCTTGCTAATAATTAAATGCGTAAAAATATTTAAAGTGTGTATATGTTAAAGTAAACACTTCATGATACTGAAGATCGTAAAATTTAAGCCAATCTAAGATTCATAATTTTTACGAAGACATTACAGTTAAGACTTTGTTTTAAAGCTTCAATCTCTCCCACCAACAAAATATCGAAATTCACCGCTTATTTTTAATTATTATGCATTTTTTCCAGATATTAGTCAAACTGCAACCAGGTATATATATACTATGGCTTATAAAATTTCGTTAATGAATTTTGTCCCAAGTTACAAATAATATTTTCGATTAAGATTTTTTTTTCAAAACCTCATCGAGTAAAACTACTTTTGTTTTACATTTTCTAAAAATAGATTTAAATTTACCGACGTATTTCCGAAACGCTTTAATATCTATGAAGTTATAAGTGAAAAAATAGTCTAATAGACTGAACGCCCATACACACAAAAACGTTTTCCGCGAATCTATCTTTTCAAAAATATGAAAATCCTCTTCATACAAAAATATATTCAATTAAAGTTATCCCCCCTATTAAATTGTGCAGAAATGCCATATGCTTTATTAGAGGCTTTAATAATAATAAAATTAGCAATAATAAACAGAAGATTTAAAAAATAAATTGGTCAAGTGCGAGTATAACTGGCGCTCAGAGGGTTCCGTATACATTAAATTTATTAATTAATAAACTCCTACTCCTACTACCCATAATTTTTTAATAATTTTAGTTTCGGTAGATTCGGATATAGGAGGGGGGGGGGGGGGGGGGGACATATTTTTCCAGTTCACTTTCGATGATATCTCTGAAAATATATCTAAAATTAAAAAAAATATATATTTTTGAATTCGATGTTACGAGATCTTTCGAATAATACCCTACACGATAAATAAAAAGATTTTCTTTTCCAAGTAACTTAACATATCGGCTAATTAGCGACATTTTTTCCCCCGAAAATCATTTTCATATATCCTTGCGATGATTCTGCGTCGATCGATACCTCGTGCGCCCCTCAACTCTCCCGCTGACTACCAGACAAGTAAAGTTTTTGTGCAACGGAAAAATGAGTTTCTCTCAAAAACTATGTTACCTAGGAAAAACGCTATAGTTTTCCTGCATAGTTTAAATAAACTCCTACTACCTCTAATTTTCATAATTTTAGTTTCAGTAGATTCGGAAATTGAGGGGGGGGGGGACATTTTTGCAGTGCATGTTCGACGATATCTCTCAAAATATAATACCTAAAATTAAAACAAATATATTTTTGAGTTCAGTATTATGAAATCTTTCACACGATATCCCACACGATATACAAAAGGAAAACTTTTTTTCTTTTTCATCTAACTTAGTTAGCCCCCTAAATTTTTCTTAAACATATTTGTGAATAGCTAATAATCTGAAAATACGTGTGTAAAAAGGCTTTATAACTTTCCCAAGTTTGAACTTTCCACGTCCCATAGTTTACGAGAAAAAGAGCCGTCAGACAGACAGACACAGGAGTGATCTTGTAATGGCTCCGTTTTTAACACTTTCCAACCTAGTTGAAAAGTGTTTATGACTTCGGTTTGTCTGGCCGTCTGCCGTCTGGCCGTCTGTCCGTGCTCTAACTCCCGTAAATATGCTCGGATTGCCCTGCAATTTTTATATGTTATAATCGTTATCTATAGCATGTTCCCTATTTCAACGGAAGTGTGTAGCACTTAGTTTTTTTACAGGGACACTCAAAAGAATTCCGTTACATTGCGGTCTATGGGGAAAAATCATTTGCTGTTTATTTAAATAATGTTTCACTATTTTAAACGCATTGAAATTTATATATATCACTAAGGTGTATTAGAAGAAGCTTAATATGGAATAGGGTGTGCATAGCACTTATACTTACTTTACAGGAACAGTCAAAAGAATTCCGTTACATTACGTCTATGGAGAAAAATCGTCTGCGGTTTATTTAAATAATCTTTCACTATTTTAAACGCATTGAAATTTATATAAGGACTCCATTACAAGAGACTTACTACAGAATATTGTGTGTATAGCAGTCATCGTTCATTTACAGGGACACACAAAAAAATTCTCTACTGTCTGTTAACAATAATTCCTGGAAGTGCGTTTTAAGTTACTGAATGCGATTTTAATTTTAAATCGCTTTTTGTATATAACGTGGTGTGTATAAATTTTGTAGATCCTATACAGGGAAGCACAAAAGTTCGGGAACACATTTGCGTATTATTTAACTCCAGACGGAGAATTTTAAACTGTGCTACTTGTTTCCTAACTGAACTAAAATTCAGCATCCTATGTAGTATATATACAAATCTATAGATCCTATACAGGGCTGAATAAAAGTATTCGGATTACTTAGATGTTATCTTTTAGCTTATTAAAGAGTATGATTCGTAAAATTATTTTGGAAGCGTTGGAAAGTGTTACATAATCTATGCTTGACGCATGATTTTTCGTTCTTGTTACTTTTTAAGTACGGAACTCTAAAAAGGAATAAAAAAAAAATTGTGTAAACCTTGTTGTAACAACTTATCAGAACTTATTGTGCGGTTATAACCTTTTAAAACCCACGAAACTTTTCGTACAGTGGATTTGTAACTAAAGCACCAGCCTTCATAATATAGAAATCTGAACAGATTTGATATGCAGCAGTAAAAATTAAACAATGGGGGTTCGGGGGTTGGAGATAAAGCGCCATCATGTTTATCGTTAGTGGTAATCAAATTAGTCCAAATTCAGTAAGTTATGAAATAGGTAATATTGCTTACCATCACGACTGAGATGGCTAGGGATTAAACGGAATAAGGAAGTAGATTTTATCATTATTACTCTTTTTAAAAGTTCACTGTATACACAAATGATAAAACATGTTCTTTTACAGATAATTTTAACAGCTGTTCCGTCCACGATGGACCACTATGTTCAACGATGTCCTGTTGGTATCTAGCTTTTCTGACCTTCGTATTGTTCAAAAAGAATCAAGTTTTATTATGCAAAATAAATACTATCTACATTAAGAAGATAAGTATATTATTGGATAAGATTTTAAGGAGATTATCTGCTCCAAATTGGACCTGTGTGTCTCAAGAGTTTTTCAACAATTTATATTTTTTAAATAACTTATTTTTCAGTCTTACAAGGGTCACGCTCAAAGAAAACTATTTCACACTATCCAGCCACACATTAAAACTACACCCCCCCCCTTCTCCCCCTGAAAATAAGGCAGCTTTTAGTCTGGTGTATTATTATGATGATAAACCATTTGAATTCTTCACCGAGCTACACATATAGTTGTATGTGGAGAGCTCAGTGCTCTTCTTAAATGTCTTCTTTAAATTACAGAAAACAAATTTGGATTTCGCGTGCCAAGGACAGGTTTTTAGCACGTTGACAGTTTAAGCCGACCTTTCTTTTGACGCTTTTTTCTTTTTGCTTCTTCACTCTTTAGAACTATTATAAAAATAAAAAATAAATGCTGAAGAAAAAATGCGATGTTTATCCCTTCGATTCGAAGAAATCTTATTGTGCACGTCAAAAAAGCGTATAATCTAAGAACAACAATGAAATCTACAATCTAATAGACGTGAATTAGTTAATGAGCATATTAACGCAAATCGTTTGTTAAAAATGTTGAGTTCTCTCGCATTTTAGATTGGGTTATTTTGTTTTCTAACATTTTTTTTCACAGTAGAAAATTTATGCATCCAGAGTAACACAAAACTATTCAATGACTGTTTTTTGAATCGCTTGTGAACTTTATATGGAGGTTCGTTTCGTAATGAATTTCAAAAAATCAACATTTATTCTTAGTATTTTTAAAACTATTGTAAGAGGTAAAACTAGTCGTTGGGGGCCACCGTAATACTTACCCATCATGGATATGCATAATATAAAATATGAGAACAAAACATGTGTAAACTACTTATAAAATGCATTGCAATTCGAATAAAATCGTGGCTTGCACTGCAAAAAATAATTGTTAATTTTACAGTATAAAACTGGCATCCCAGCTGCCAGTATTATACCGTAAAATTAACAGTATTAAACAGTAAAATAAGCAGTAATACGCTGCCTTCCAAGCAGTGATACGCTACCGCGCATGCGCGGTACTGATGACAGTATGAACGTTATACGAAAAAACAGTTTGAAAAAAAGACAAGCAGACAGACGACACGTTTTAATGAAACTTCTAGGAAAATGTATCCGGTGCGAAGTGTTTTTAAATCTTAATGTATTAATAAATAAAATAATTATTTATGCAAGTTACAGTGACATTTTGAGATTGAAAAAATAGTTTTTCTCAACATATTTCAAATTAGTGAGAGTATTTTTACTAAAATTAGATTAATAAATCATATTATAATATTATATATCAGTTATGCGAGAAAACTTAAATGCATTTAAGTAAAAAAATATCAAAATTGATGCATCTATGGAAAAAAAAGTAACAATATTACTACTGATATTTTTGAACAAATTTTATTTTCGGTGTACTGCTACTTACAATTTAAATAACCAACATCATTAAACAAAACAAATGATTCAGTTTTCAACAAGAAACAGTGGTGAATTCAAATGTGACCCACAGCATCAAAAGTATAAAATTCAGCATAAAAAAGTGCCCCCCCCCCCCCCCCCGGGGAGTTTCAAAATTCCCTCCCTGAGAAAAATGTCTGAATTGGAACACCGATAAGAAAAGAAAGACCATTTATCAAAATAAATACATTAGCCTAAAATACAAAAGAATCTATTTTCAGGTAGTAAAAAATGAATCCTCCACTGACAGAGATAAAATCAGCTAGAAACAGCCTGCAAATCCTAAAATTGATGTCCATCATTTGAAAATAAAATAACCATCAACAACTACAACAGGCACACAGAATCGAGATAGCAATCCAGGAAGTGCAGCTGCCATTTTTGTCATGACATATTCAAAATTACGCAGCTTGGCACGCTTGTGGTTAGAAATTACAAAATGGTATGGTTGAAAATACTCCCGAACTACTTCAAGCATGTCTGATTGACCGTAGCATTTTAAAACGACTACTTAGATGGAGATAGTGACTTTTCAGATTAGTTTAACATAAACGGAATGTTTGTATTAGAAGCTTCGAAAAATGCAATTAGTTTTGAATTTAAAAATCTTAAAATATGTGTACATATTACTAAAATTGCGTGCAATTCGCTTAGGTTGTTCATTTCATGCGTGTGATAATATTAAAATTGCGCGGTTACAGAAAATCCGTAGGATTTAATAAGCAAGATCTTTACCTTCAAAAAAAGGGTAGCTCCCCTCCTTCTACTTTCGAAGTTATCAGTTAAATATTTTAGAATCCACTATGATATAGTTCAGTTTTTTCCCACTTATTTTTTAAATTTATTTAGGTGTTTCATTCTGATATATCTGGTGTTTAAAAATAATGTAATCTGTTTCATATTAAGCATCTAATGATGGAGAAATCTTTTAGCACATTAAAATTCACAGATTATTAAATCCGGGAGTAGTTTTAATTAAAAAACTAATTACATTTTGCTTCTTTTAAAATCTTAAAAGCCTACTCTGCAAAATATTTCACGTTAATTTAAAGCGATTCTTTTATCACCACGTCTTTGATGAAAAAATATTCTTAATATTTAATTTCTTGCAATTGAATGAATTAAGTATTTTACAAAATTGCATTATTCATAACCATTTATAGATATCAATTGACACATCAACTGAACAGAAATTGATTTCTTCAGTTCACGAGTAATAAAATTTATAATTACTTTCTTAATGAGAGAAAATATAAGTAAAAGTATCCATTAAAATTTATTAAAAAAAATACTGAAAACTTACCAACAGGATGCAAAGAAAGAATAGGAAACTCACCTGAAAACACAAGAAAATTTTAAACATTAATGAAGTGCATAAAGCTTTACTAATAAACATGTAAAATTATATTGTGTTTTAAAAAAAAAGATTTTGAAAAACCACACTGCACGCACACACACACACAAAGAAAAAAAAAATTGATATTACAGTATAATACTAGCATCCTGCCAGTATTACACCATAAAATTAACACTATTAAATAGTAAAATAAGCAGCAATACGCTACCGCGCATTTTTACTATTTATTACTGTTAATTTTACGGTATAATAGTGGCAGCTGGGGTGCCAGTATTATACCATAAAAGTAACAGTAAAAGTAACAGCAGCGCTACCACGCATGCGAAGTCTTTGAAGTTGGTTTAGCGGGAAATCCAAAATTTAAATTTTCTTTCCTTAGATTCACAAAGTTTTTAGTGATACGCGCACCCCTGAATGTCCTCATACACTGCAAAAAAGTGTTGATTTTACAGTATAATGCAGGCATCATTACTGCTTGCGCGGTAGCGTATTACTGCTTATTTTACTGTTTATTACTGTTAATTTTACGGTATAATACTGGCACTCCACCTGCCAGTATTATACTGTAATATGAACCCTTTTTTTTTTTTTTTTTTTTTTTTTTTTTTTTTTTTTTTGCAGTGCATAAAACATTATACGAAATGTTGATATTAACGTCAATAAATTTTATACAATAATACAAGTAAAGTTTTACTTCACGATGTAACCTTTTAACTCTTTGAAAAACAAATTTATTAACAATTATTACACAGTAAATAGGGAATATAAAAGTACATAATAAAAAACCCAGATTTATACATTACGGTTAAAAGTAATTAAAAAGAAGTAAAATGAGACTTTAGTTTCTAATTTTAAAAATTATGCATGCCACGACAGCAAAATATCGATATTGGCAAAACTTTTATTCAATATTGGTTTTAATTTAAAAAATATAGCAGCATAAAATTATTGTAGTTTATTAAATTTAGATGAAACTTAAGAAAAAATAAACATTTAAAAACTTAAAAGTAAGTCATGCAAAATGGATTTTTTTTTTCTTACCACGCATTCACGTATAAAAAAGAATTCGAAATCAATTCAAGTTGCCATACCGAAAGATACTCAACAGTGATGGGCATAACGATTATTTTGATAATTCGAATGAATCGTACTGGCTTGCGCAGAAGCATATTTGTCGAACTTCAATTTTTTTTTTTTATATTCAATTACTACCAGAAATTTTGAAAAAAGTTTTTCAAAATTTCTGGTAGTAATTGAATAAGAAAAGAAAATTGAAGTTTGACAGGTATGTTTCTGCGCATGCCCGAATGATCCATTCGAATAATCAAAATAATCGTTATGCCCATCACTACTCAACAGTGGATTTACCTTTTAAAAATATGCAACTTTTATTTTAAATTTAGATAATCTGAATTTAAAATAAATGCATTAGGCGTAAAGCACTTTCCTTTTCAAAATAATTTTTTTTCGGCATAAGCGAATTCTACATAATTTCTTTCTTTTTTTTGCATTTTTATTTTTTCCCCTCTGTAAAAAGAAAACAAAAAATATGACAACATTAATAAAAGAAGAATTTAACATATTCCAAGTATCTCCCAGAAGAACTTTTGAGCGTTTTTCCAAGACTTGAAGACAAGCAAGTGTGCGTTTATAATAAATATCAGTAGTGGAGAGTGAATAACCATTATAATTGAATTCAATTTTCATGCGTGAAAAGTTTCAAATCATTAATATTCTAGATGCATTTAACCTAAAGAGAAAAGCCCTAGAGACATTTTTGACGTGTTACTTTTAAAGTAAAAATGACTAAAAACATGTAAAAATGTATTTAGAAAGTTCATTAATTTTAAATATTTTACTGGACAAAAGCGAATTTAACGAATATTTATGAGATTTAATTTTATAAATAAAGGTTTTAGGGTTAATTCTGAGGTAGATAAAATGCATATAAATATAATAAAACTGAATAATAACCGTTAAATCTCTTTAAAATCGACAATATATGTATGAACCGATAATTATAATACAGTACAAAAACATATATACAAGGATGTGAAATTCACAAATTTAAATAAATGGAAAAATATTTATTTCAAGAAATTACTGAAAATAGAGGATAGAGAAGTTACAGTAAAATTGCAAAGAAAGTACCGTAAAAAATCCCCCGAGAACACATAAAATTGCAGAAAATAGTGAAATTGCAGACAAAATACATAATAAATTTACATTTAAGAACACGAAGTTTAAGGCTAAAGAGATTTAATTTTACCAATAAATGTTATTAGTTTTAAAGTGTATGAAACCCATGTAAAAAAAAGTTATGAAATTACGATGAACAGAGAAATTGCAGGGCTGTTTGCTTGACTGTTTTCATTGGCAGAAAGTAAAAAGGAGTACATGCTGGTAAAAAGACAAAACATTTTGAAATCTTCATTAGGGAAAAAACAAAATTTCTCTGTTAAAATTAATCTTATAACTGTTTAAAAACATTCAATTTGAACAATCAAGCTTATTTCTTGCAAAGAGTAGTCAGTAAAATAAAGTAGATAAAATTTTAAACACAAGTATTTTCATTTTCTGACAGAGAAATTGCAAAGAAAATACTTTAAAATAATACAGAAAAAAAAGATAATTGAGAAAACACTTAAAAGGGACTCTTCACTCAGACGAAAACACTCTCTTGCTAATATCATACCTTTGGGCAGGTTCTTTGCAAATTTGTCGTTTTTTTTTTTTTTTTTTTTTTTTTTTTTTTTTTTTTTTTTGGGGGGGGGGGGGGGGGGGGAGGGGGAGGTGACTACCGAAATTTTTATTTATTTTATTTATTTATTTTTAATAAAGATACTTTCAATTTCGAAACCGGTTCCGAAGTGAAAGTATCTTTATTAAAAAAAAAAAAAAAAAAATCTGCAATCGAAATCGAAAAAGTAAAAAATAGCCCAGCCCTATTAGACCTCATCTATCTTATGCAAAAAAAAAAAATTAAAAAAAGAATTTTGATAATCTACATTTAAAATATTCATGGGGAGACAAAACATCTTTCCAGAACATTTTTTTTAAGGCTCGAACAAAGTCTGCTTTTTACCATCTATCATAAATTGATAAAATTAATCCTAGACTAATTCAATCTATTCCATACATCTCATCTCTCACGAGACATTTTTGAACCTTCTTCCAAGGTTTCTGAAAAAACAGACCTTGTTTGTCATAATAAATATCTGTACTAGAGAGCGAATACCATTACAATTGGAATTCAATGCGTGAAAGTTTCAGATGATTAATATTCTAGATACATTTAATCTAAAGAGAAAAACCCTAGAGAAATTTTGACACATTTTTTAGAAAGAAATACGAATTAAAACATTATGGAAAATGTATTTAGAAAATTCATACATTTAAAAAAACAAACCATAAAAAAATTCAAAAAAATAATTTAATATATTTATTTGTAAAATAAATATTTGAAAATTATTTCTGGAGGTAGATAACACCTGTACACAAAGGGAAAAAAATGTTGATTTTACGGCATAATACTGACACCCCAGCTGCCAGTTTTATACCGAAAATCAACATTTTTAATGTAAAATGTAACGAAATAATAAAAAACACTCATGCCTCCCATTAGAGATTCTAGAGAAAAAGCAATCGAATTGTACAAATTTGTGCAAGGCGGACGACAGGGATTTCCCGTCTTTCCCAAAGAGCGTTAGCTATTTTACAATCCTAATTATTCAAGCAATCTCTAGGGCGTAAGGAATTTACCACCTTCTCTTAGGTGAAATCCAATTTCAAGTACACTACACTCTTTTCAATTTTGTTAAATTACCCCGATTCTTCCGCTCTTTTTTTGTAACAGGCTTACATTGTCTCGAACGTATGTTTTTTGCAGTATTCTTTTTAGAGCCATTAAATTTAGTTGAAATCAGCAGCATCTCTTTTTCAAAAGAGGCTGATTAAAAACGAAGAAGTTGCGGCAGGCATCTAAATAAATGGTAGAATCACCATCTCGAGAGTGCCATGAAATTGTTTCGGAAGTAACTTGGATCGCGTCCAAACTTGTAACAAATCTTCTGAATGAAGACGAATGAACGACGTAATACGCAAATGACTTCCGGTGCAAGTAAGTCTGGAACAGATTATGCATCCAATCGCGATGCTCGACTTTCTTAATTTACAGGGGATAAAAATTTACCTAATTATATTTTCTTATCTAAGCCTTGAAATGTGATATTTTTTCCTCTAACCCCCTCTCTGGTGGATACCTTGTACATCGGTGGTAACGATGTAAGCAATCCATTTTTTTCTTTCTTTTTTTCCCAAATTTAATTATTTTTAAACATAGCATAAGTAACATTGAATAGGGGAAAAAATTGCTTTAAAATGAAATTCCTTTGAAAATTATATCAATTTACTGATTTTTTATGGCTTTAAAAATAATTTTCAAGCACGATTAAAAATCAATCTACCGCGTGTAGCTTGATTACAGAAAATTAACAAGTTTGTACTTAAAACAATAGAAATAATTCAGCTTTCTTTCCAACTAATATTCCATAGCGAAATTATCACTTCATCAATAAAATAATATACGTGAAACAAAAATTTAACATATGTAATCGAACTACGTAATTAAATAATGAACTAATCACAATAAAAAAAGGTGCTGTAAGAAGCAAAATCTTTGAAGATTTCTTCGGCTGTCAATCTCTGGCATGCGCCTAGTACGAAAATATCTCTTAATAAATTTTAAACTTTATTTGAATGCATATGAAAAGGATTTTTGGTGTTGCCAGTGGACAATAGAAACTAAAACAATGTAAAATGGAAGCGTTAAAACGTAGTTAAAAATTAAATTATTCCAACAGTTTCGGCCAAAATTTTATAGCCATCATCAGACCCGTTTTTTGAGCCGTATATAGGAATGAGGGGATATAAAAGATATAGCATCAGACAGCGATTAGTATATATATCCTGGGATTTACAAGCATACTTATGAAAATGCAGGAAAACTCTCTAACAGTGAAATGGTTAAAGTTTTTGGATCATGTTTCAATAAAGTAAAATCATTACAGATAATAAAAGGCCTTAAACTGTTAATATATATATATATATATATATATATATATATTTAAATATATATATATTTTTTTTTTCCGCAATTTTAGTATTTCATTTATTTATTTATTTATTTATTTTTTTATCTTATATTCAGGGTATTTGGTTCTACAAACCTAAGTATCCGATTTTTGATATAAAGATTAGAACAGAAGAAAAAAAATACATTGGCTGAATAAACAGAAATTTCAAAGATATCAAAAAATCGATATTTAGTTCTCTCTCATAATCTAAAAATACATTGAAAAAAAATTTAGACAATTTTCTCAATTATTGTGGGAAGAAATATTCTGATTACATAAAGAATATGAAAAAATTTTAACTGAGAGAAAAAGAAGTAAATGTTTTATCTCCCCCCCCCCCCTTCCAAAAAAAAAAAAAAAAAAAAAAATAAAGAGAGATATATGAAACTAACCAATCTCCTTTACCATTTATCAGATCGTGAAGAAAATGTGGACGCAATGTGCTACAGATGTTAAGGGTTTCTCAAAATTCCCCCACGCGATACATTCAATTTAGTTTTTCAACGGCCATTTTTTGGGGGGAGGGGGGGGGAGGAAAAGAGGGGTGGGTGAGGGGGACTACAATCCGTAATAAAATCCAAAACAACAAAATTAAAACATTGTTAAAAAAAAAAAAAAATCACGGAAGCAGAGAATTAGATAAATTTAATTTTTAATATAAAAATGTTATTTTCTTTGAATATCCTGATAAGCAGAAAATGAAGAGAATTCTTCAAAATTACGTTTTTGAAGTATTCTGTAGTATCTAATATCGATTTAAATATGTATCTCTTCAAAACAATGTAAAAAATACCCGATACAATTTTATTGATTACAATGTTTGTCTAACAGAGAAATTGATCCGCGATCATTTTACGTAACAGTGTTTCAGGTGACGCTTTCAGTATCAAATAAAAGCTTAAATTTACTAGAAGGAAAAAAGGAAAAATCAAACTGAACGCAGGTCAATAAACTCTTAAGAATAGTTATGGAGGATGGGTGAGGTAATACTTTTTTCCCCGTTTGGAGAATATCGCATACAATTGCCACTACCAGATGATTAAATTTCTGGCCAGTATTACTTTACGTCTGTTACAAACCAAGGTGAATGAATAAAAACAAAGTAAAGGAATATAAAGTGCAAAAAACTTTGTAAAAATCACTGATTCACACAAACTCCTTGGCAAGCACCCAGACTCGTTAGTAATCAGTAACCACCTGTATGATATAGCTGTCAGAGTTTTCTTTTCTGCACGAAAAACCGAGCCTTCTCACAAGTTTATTCAAAAAGGAAGTTAACACAATTTTTTAAATAAAAAAAATACGCCACTTCAATTTTAATTGAATACTTTAAAGTACATGGCGCATAAAAAGGGAAAAATACAAAATATAGGAAATTAAAATACTTTCACAAATCTGGACCCGGTTTTAAAAATTCGCGCCGGTTGGGAAAATCAGTTCGTACCGTAAAATTCTGCCCGTTAATTATTAGACAGTGGAACAATGTAGTTAGCAGAATGGAATACCTAGTTGCGTACCAACTGAACTTCCAGGTTATAGGTAATCGACTTGCGAGGCAAATAGGGAGCCGTGAGAAATTAAAAAAAGTTAAAAATTAAATAAAAATATTAAAAATACAATAATGAAATAGAAGTTTAACAATAAAAAAGTAAAAATTCGCATTAGATCCAAGAAGATTACAGACTAAACCTACCGAGGGTCGAATACATCTTAAAAAAGGAAAGACTCTTTTACTCCATACATTAGAAAAACTGTCCCGGGCCTGTGTTGGAGGTGTGGAAAAACTGTCTCGGACCTGTGTTGGACCCCTAGGACTGTACATTTAAAAACCGTAGAATATCCCACAACAACGTTTGTCAATAAACCAAAATAAACTTTTCTATCGCTAAAAAATGTGATACTGGCAATTAACTCATTTTTTTACTTTTTCAAATTACAGAAAAAGTTCTATCGAATGACAGAAGGAAACTTAATGTCGTTGTTGATTTTTTTTCCCCTCCTCTTCTTCTCAAAGACAATTCAATGGAAATCCGATAATGGGTAACTTGATGCAACATGTTAACGGCTATCGGAAAACAATGATTTTGAAAAAGAGAAGAGCGATGTAGATAACAACGTGCAACTCTGAAAAATACTGCGCTTAGAATTTCCGTAGACGGTTGGAAATGTTATTGGATTTAATGAAGCAAGATAATTGAAAAGTATTTTAAAAAATATTTTCCATTTACGCGAGCTCTCTGCTTTTAACACTAGAAAGGTAGCGTTCCCCAATGCATATATAAGTACATGAAACAACATTTGTATAAAAATGACCAATATGTAGCTTTAGGGTTAAAATTAAAGTCTCCGTCAGCTGCATTCTGTGTAAACATTTTCATGCCTACACGCTTATTTTGTTCGTATTAAAATGATATCAATTAGCAGTCGAAATTACATTCTAACTTCAATATCTCGAACCTCGCGAGACGAGAAAAATAAGTATCTAAATAGTTTGCGATGTCATGATTTAATTTAGAATAACAATGCATGCATGCATGGCAGTCTAAGTAGGCTCTTATAAAGGTATTAACTTTTCCGTGGTTTTTTTACCACCACTTATTTTTTCGGATGGTGGGTTGTTTAAGCATATCCCTTCAATTCTTCTCCATGAGCGTTATTTAGTGCTTTGTGACTCAGCAAATCCAATTTGAAAAATATTTCCTCAAAAGTTAGAATACACCATTTTAAGCATATAAAAAAATAATTAGAACAGTAAAAAAAGAATGTTGACTAAATGATATTTTTCTCACAACTTAAATAAACAGAGAATTACGCACTTTTCATAAATATTGTCAATTTTCTACCACAAAATTGTAAAGTATATGAAATTACCTTTCTAATAAACCTATTTTTGGACGTCTCCAGTTTTTTTTTAAAAATTTTACAAAATTTATGAAGTTTATTTTAGCAATAGCTATGCAAAATTGCTCAAATGATAAATAAAATTGACATGAAATATTAACTTGGTATCGCCGCCTGTTGAGAATTCTATGAACAATTTATATTAACTGCTGTGGTGGGAGATATATCATCAATAAATAAAATCGTCTTTAAAGCCCGGTGTATAAGTAACATTGACTTTTGGGTATGTTGTAGATATGCAACATGGTGATACAAAGGGTTAATGAAAATTTTGTACTTCCTGTAGAGTTTTGACACTTGTTAAAGTGCTGCATGTTGCAAGAGAAGATAACAAGTACCTTTTGTTCTAAAACTAATGACTTTTGATTAGAGGAATCAGAACTTCGATTTAGGAAGAATTTCAAAAGAAATTGATTTGAGATAATCATGGAAAAGTACATTCATATAACCCTGAAAACAGAGAATATTTTTACGAGATAATAAGGTGTTAAGAAATAAAGAATTTCGAGATCCGATTCTATATACAAATACTATCACTGACGTCAATAATCCTTTTCATAACACTCTCGTGACGTAGAACCGTCTGGATCATGTAGACCAAAAACGCACTTCAACTGAGACGAATCAAGTAAAACAGCAGAAGCAAAATGGCGGTATCCTTAGGCATTTTTCATTTTCTCAACATTATAAAAACAAGTTCGTAAGATACTTCAGAAGACTAAGTCAAGCAGTACAAATGACTCATGAACCTGTGAAGTCTAGTAAGCAAGATTTTCTTTCTTTCTTTTTTTTTTTTTTATCTGAAGACCACGGCCGCAAGGTATGGGTTGTACTTTGCATTAAAAGCAAAACAAAAAAGGTGTTGCGTTCTCCACTCTCATAGATAAAGATCGGCATGGAAGAGTCCTCTAAAATCCTCAAAATGCAGACTTCTTTTACGTCTGTGTTGCCTACTGAACACGCATGACTGAACAGAAGAAATGATAGTCATTTTTTTGGATGGCATTGTAAGCACGCACGTCGGAAATTCAAGATTGGCTGATTGAACGATTAATCTGGGAAGACTATACTATATCCGTGTTTTGAATCTGATAGTTTGAAATAACATTTTTCATTCCGTGTGTAGCACTACAGAAACGTAACGTACCATGAGGGTGTTGTAAAAATATTAAATAGTTTTCAATATTACACTAACATTTTTTAGACTTAAAGTAAATTACTTAAGTAATTGAATTGCATATTGTCATCTCTGCGGGAGAAAGTCTCACATTAAAATGTCTGCAATATGTTTTTGAACCGCAATAATTGAGCCTTGATTTTGAAAATAAATTTGGGTCAAACTTATATCTTGGCCAGGGCCGTAATCAGATCGTCACCTGAAACTTAGTCCAGGTTCTTTTTCGAAGGGTGGCTGACCACTCCCCCCCACCCCCACATCCCAGCAACCTGTACACCCCCTTCTAACCCTAATATTTTAATAATAAATGTTAGAACTTTTGATTGCAGGCACTTTAAAATTGTCAAAATTCAGAAACACACCGAAAGTCCTCCAAACTAAAGTAAGAACATTTTAGTTGCAATGTAAAATTATCAAAAATGGTAAAAACATCCAGAATTAGCCCCACGAAAAATTTTCAGAGCCCTCTCCGATTTAAAGTGGGGTTAGTCCATTTTACCAAATTTCGTTCAATTTCACTAAAAATAGGTTCACTCCTAAATTCAACAGGTTTTCTTTGATTTTGTTTGTTTTGGATGACTGTGACAAGCTTATGCACTACACACTGCCAACAAAAAAAGTTGATTTTATGGTATTGCGGCAACGTATTGCTGCTTATTTTTCTGTTTATTACTGTTAATTTTACGGTATAATACTAGCAGCTGGGATGTCAGCATTATACCATAAAATCAACTCCCCCCCCCCCCCCCCCCACCGTGCACGGTTCAGGTGATGTGCGCACAGCATAACCCATATGCAACTGACAAGACAATATGTCTCCATCAATTTTTAATAATTTTTATATAATAAAATTTTTTTTAAGTAAAAACTATGAATAATAAGAGCAAATTCAGTTTGTTATTTATTCATTATGTCGAAAAGTAAAAATCTGGAAATTTAGCCTTTTTTCGGGCCGATGAACGGTAAACCCTCACCTAATATCCATTTAAGCCCATTTATTAAAATAAGTATATCAATTTAGAAGAGCAAATTAAAACTTTCAAACTTTCATACGACTGAAATTGACGGAAGTGTTTATTAGAGGATAAACTTTAAAAATAAAAAGAAACTAAATGAGCTGTTATTACCTAAACCTGTTTCTTTAATCATGAGAAGAAAAGTATTAAGAAGCAGTTGATGAAGGAAAATAAAAGAAGTAAAGAAAATAAATATCAGAGAGGAAAAATTGCAATAACAAAGTTAAAATCATACAATGTGTCAGGAAATAATGTATCTATGAAAGAAAAAAAAAATCTGATTCAAAACCCTTCCAATTCGTAAATTGGTTGTTTTTTCATAATTAATGTTAAAATGTATCAAATTTTAAAAATACAATGTTTAGTCAGTAAAATGTCAAAATCTTGTAGATAAGATTAAGTATAAGCTCATTACAATGTTTTAAAGCGAATTCATTAAAACACATTAAATGAGGAAAACATTTGAAAGGAAACGTTTTATTCGAAGCAATTTCAATAATTCATCGTCGAAGATTTTAATCACAGATTTCATTACTTTTGAGGCTTATTACACTGTTAGGCGAATGATACATGACATTTATGAAATGCGCGTTTTCTTTCCTCTTTACACTGCAAAAAAGTGTTGATTTTACAGTATAATACTGGCATCCCAGCTGCCAGTAATATACCGCAAAATTAACAGTAATGAACAGTATAATATTAGCAGTAATGCGCTACCGCGCAAGCAATATTGATGACTGTATTATGCTGTAAAATCAAACTTTTTTTTTTTTTTTTTTTTTTTTTTTTTTTTTTTTGCAGTGTATGAGGACATTCAGGGGTGCGCGTATCACTAAAAATTTTGTGAATCTAAGGAAAGAAAAATAAAATTTTGGATTTCCCGCTAAACCAACTTCAAAGATACTGTGGATGAGACATGATAGTTGTTGACGACAAAGCTATGCATTTAAACTCACTATCAGCATGTTTGTTTTTTAAAGAATGAAACGTTTTTGAACATTAAATCTGCCACTGTAGTCGGCTACACAATTTGTGATCGTTTGAGTGCAGACAAATAATAAGTCTTTATAGCTACGATGAAATGAAATTATTTAAAATTACTAAAATAGCGATTTTGTTGAGTCAAACTGAGAGCACTACTAATAAACATTTACTTTGGGTGGGGGTGGGGGGGACGCACGGAAATCTTTAATTTCTTTATGACAAACATTTTTCAAAATTTAATTCTGAAGGTCAATAAAAATCAGTTTCCGTCTAAATGCAAAATGTATGCGTAAATCTATGTAGCTGAAGAATGCATTCTATATCTATAATTATTCAATTTTCTTTCTTTTAATACTTATTCAAAATATATTTTATACATTAAAAATAACCATAAATAAGAATATTTTAAATTCTATTTCGCTATCTTTCAAACACTCAGAGTAATTATTTTTTTGATAAATAATTCTTGAATAGCTGAATATTAAAATACAGTATTAGACTCAAATGGAAATTTATCTACTTTAAATAGCCAAGTCTGATCCTCTAATCAAATATGTCACCTCTGAGCTAGCGTTTGGTGCCTTAGTCACAGGATCGGTGTTTCTCAAACTGTGTGCCGCTTCACAGTGGTGCGCCGTGAAAATTCAGTAAATTTCAACAAGATTTTATGAATTAAAAATGATATAAAACGTATTGAACAAATATTTACAAACTTTAGATTTATTGTGCTAAAATTTTGAAGAGCACATCCACCCACGAACGCTTGACATAACCCTCTGTAGTTTAGAAGATAAATTCTTTTTTTTTTTTTTTTTTGTAAGTGCCGTGTGCATGTGCTTCAGCAAATTTAAATATTACAAAAGAGGAAACGTCATCAGAAATGAGAAAAGGCAGAGAATTGCAATGGAACTAATTAAACTGTTTGTCAAACTGTTAGTTATAATGGTTTTTCTCACAATTTCAAATTTAGAAATATTACAAAAAAAAAAAATATTTTGCCCTTAACATTATATTTGTGAGAAAGGAACTTTTCTGCAGCGAGCATTGTTAAAAACCAAAAATAATTCCCGGCTAGATCCTTAGACGAAGATTTACACACATGGATGGACTTATCCAAAAATCCTATCAATATTATATAATTGTACGTCACGTTTTGTCTATGGTAGAGTATTTAGCTTATGAAATACTTTTACTGATACTTGCAACTGGGTTGCCAGTATTACACTGTAAAATCAACTCCCCCACCCCCAGTGATACTTGTACTTGTAGATTTTTAAATTCTATAAAATGTTAAAAACAACATTTTACAGAAACGATTTAAGAATAGAGATGCTAGCATTCCACAAACCCCATACAAATACCGATTTAGTTTAATAATTTTAATAAATATTAATTTAAAATTAATTTAATGATTTTACAAATCTTCTAACGTATTTTCAAAAATTTAGGAAAAATTCCTTTTATGGTAAAATTATTTAAATTGAAAAATTTATTGAAATTGTTTAAAATTCCATTAATTCATAATTTGGGACACAAAGAGCTAAACTCTGAAATAAATCTAAAATGTAGCTAATAAGAGGCAAGTTTTGTATTAAAAGCAATGACAGGAGACGCTCTCATGGGCGGCTGTATCTAAAGCCCAGGAGAAAGAATATATTTATCTATTCCCAGCTAACCCATTAAGGGGGCTTTTAAGAAAAAAAATATACATTGTTTTACAATGGCATAATAGTTTGGGAGTTTACATGTAGAATTTTGAATGTCATGATTCCAAAGATATAATTTTTTAAATTAACTTTTTTTTTTAATATACATGAAATAAATCAATTCATCAAGTTCATAAAGTTCATTTAACTCGTAAATTTCAGTTTAAATTACGTAAAATTTCAGTTTAAATTTTACATAAACAGAATCTGTATCATTCCATAGGAGAGAAATTATTCTTGGGATTGTTTAAGATCTTTTTTTAGGAGGAAAAGTAGTTGGCTCTTTAAAGAGAACTCTTCAGCTACTCTTTTGTAATAATTGAGAAATTCTTGCTATCATAAGAAATATTTTATTAAATTCTTCTCAAATATGTTCTTACATTGAGCTTAATTGAGACTAAATGCTATTAGATATTTAAAACCAATGACAGTAATACATAAATTAAGCTTTTGATTGGATGTGTTAAGTAAAGAATTTTCATTAATTGATAATTTCGGAGAAAAGAGCTAAATGCCGAAATAAATCCAAAATGTAGCTAATGTGTGGTATTTTTTTTTGTTTTCTAAAACAAAAACCTCAATGACAGGAATACATAAATTAAGCTTTTGATTGGATGTGTTAAGTAGACCATTTTAATTAATAAATTGGGACATAAAGAGCTGAAGGCTGAAATAAATCAAATGTAGCTAATGAAAGGCATTTTATTTTTTTGTTTTTAAAAGAAAAACAACGACAGGAATATATAAATTAAGCCTTTGAAAGTTTTAAGTAAGAGCTGCTTTGAACGGATTTACATTTTATATGAAATACGATATAACCCCCTCTTTATTTTTAATTTCCTTGACAGCGAAGTCAAAATGAAGAGAGTGTTTTTATTTTAGTTCAATAAAATCGCGGGTAGCACTTCTACCTCCTTAATGGCACAGCGTTAAACTTTACTCTTATAATGGAAATGAAGTTCCATCGATTTTTGCTGCTTAAAAATATGCCGATACAGACGTAGTTTCCCTTGCTCATGCCTGAGTGGTTGTTGCGGAATTTTACGACATTTTCACGGCTAAACGTGAAACTTTTTACCGCTAGCCACAAACTATTGAGCGTTATCACTGGAAATGGTGAAAGCCATTCTGCTCGTAAAAATTTTCTCAGATAAATAAATTTGAAGAAGCAAAAGTTACGGAAGAAAATGTTTTAATATTTTTAAATAACATTGTAAAACTGACAGATTTAAGATACCTACGCATGTATAATGCGCAGAAGGGAAACTAAAATAAGTTATATCTAGTTTATAAAATGCAGCACACTAAATTAACGACGAATAAGCGAAATTTAAACGTTTTGAACGACTTTGAGGATATTTGAAAAGAAACAAATCTGCGTAGTACACTAATTGCATGTAAAGAAATACTTGACGAAAGGTTTAACTCTGCGTTAGTCTCATGGGTATCTCTGATACAAGCCGCCATTTTCCGCTTTTACTGCTCGAGAAGGACTGCTCAGATTAGGAACCAAGTCTGAAGAGAATAGATGTCCCTCCCGGTCCCCTTTATTGAGGTTAATTTTTTTTTTTACAAAATCCCGCCGTTAAACGCGACAGAGGGCGAGGTAGTGAATAACAGATATGAATGTAACGAAAACAATATTTGTGAAAAGATAAAAATCTCCCATATAATAAAATCCAAAGGCAAGAAACTGTCTGTAACGCATCCGGGTGCGACCACTCCGGTTTGCGAATCAATCATAGTTAAACGCCATGTTAGGCTTACTAAAAAATCTATGCTACATTCGATTCTGCGGTTAAAATATTTTTAAAAGCATATTAAAGCTTTTAAATATTTTAATTTTGTTTAAAACCTTCAAAAACTATATCATATAAAACATATATATCACCATTTCTGTAAAAAAAAAAAATCTGTAAGCAAGTTTTTTTTTTTTCAGAAGTAGCGGAGATTTATTTCGTAGGAAGGATTTGAGGTTGATTCAGTATACAGGCGCCATCTAATGGCGGATTTTGAAATTAACTTCCATCGTAAAAACTCATTATCTGGAATCCTCGGGACCAAAAAGGCTTTCCGAGTTTTGAAATTTTCCGGATTTCGGGTCCTTCCGAAGTTTACGATTATTTGACAAAATTCATGTTTTTTTCGTGATTCTTTGACAAAATTTGCATTTTTTTCTGCTATTCGTTGACAAAATTTGCATTTTTTCTCCTATTCGGTGACAAAACTTGCGTTTTTTCGTAGTCCTTTGAAGAAATTTGCGTTTTCTTTTTGCGATCCTTTGAGGAAATTTGCGTTTTTTGCTATTCTTTGACGAAATTTGCCTTTTATTCACGATGCTTTGACAAAATTCGAGTTTTTTCTGAGATTCTTTGACGAAATTAGCGTTTTTTTCGATCTTTTGACGAAACTTCACTTTTTTCACGATCCCTTAACGAAATTAGAAATTTTTTCGCAAGAAATTTGAAGAAATTTGTGTCCTTTTTTTTCGCGACCCTTTGAAAAAATTCATGTTTTTCCGCGATTATTTGACGAAATTCAAGGATTTTTTTTGCAATCCTTTAACCAATTTTTTTTTTTTTTTTTTTTTTTGGTGAACCAGTGATGAAATTTTACACTTTTTCGGAGTCCTTGGAAGAAATTTGCGTTTTCTTCGCAAGTCTTTGACGGAATTCGCGTTTATCTGCGATTTGTGAACAAAATAAGCGGTTTTTTTTTTTGCAATCCTGCGATAAAATTTGCGTTTTTTTTTTCGATCCTTTGACGAAATTCACGTTGTTTCCACAATCATTTGAAGAAATTGTCTACTGTTTTTCTGTGAACGATAGACATAATTGATTTTTCCGGCGACGATCGTTCAAAATTCGAGATATTTATGTTCGAATTTTTGGACTGAAGACAAAAATTTTCGAAACCGAATGCCTTAAATTTTTAGGAAAACTTGAACCGAATCACCCCTGATGAAATAAATATATAACTATTTTTCTTTTGTTTCTAACGAATCGTAATATAAATTAATTTTAAAATAAAATTTGAGAGAAAAATGATTTGTTGGGAAGAGGGGACCGTGTTCACCCGCCACCGAAGTAACAATATTTGAGTGATTAGACATTGAAACACAATGGACTGAAAAAAAAAATTAAGAATTGGTAAAATTTTCGAAAATTTTCAGAAAATCTAAAAATTTAGTAAAAATTTTCTAATTTAGAAAAATTTCGAATTTTCTCCTTCCGGATTTTGGATTTCGGGATTTTTGGATTTCTTACCAAACGTAATTAAAATATAAGAAACACATAGTATAGCGTAATTTGCATTTAATTTTGCTTATATAAACAAATAATCAGTTATGTGGTGAGTCTAGCTGTTTAGAAACTCATTGATAACACTTTTTTACAAAAACTTTCACACATGGATTATTTGTTAATATTTAATTTGAATATTTTGTCCAATCGTTGAACTATTTTAGAAATGTAATACTAAGTAATATATATATATGTGTGTGTGTGTGTGTGTGTATATCCTCATTATTTTTATTTGTAGAAATCATTTGTTATTTTTAAAATGTATTTTTCTACAATACAAACCTTTCAATAATAAATCTTCATGCTGTTTGTTTGTATGAAGTCTTATGAAAATGAAACGCGGATCGACAATCCGTCATTTTTGACGGGGTTATATACTAGTACTAAAATAATATCACGTAAGTTTTGAAGCAAGTAGATTCAGAACCTGTGGTTCCCGGTACCTTCCTCCCGCTGGAATAAATTTTTCATCCGTGGCAGTTGCTCTCGAACCGGCTAATGTATTCAAAACTTACAAGAGAAAAATTGCGGCTTGAATCACAGAGATACACATGCGACTAACGCAGGGTTAACACTAATTGATAAAGAAGAATTTCTGAAGAAAGTTGCTTAAAATTTCAAAAGATAGTCCCCCTTCGATTAAGTTAAAATTTTGACCTCTGATCGAAGAATTTTATACACTCATATGTTATAATTTATCAGACAGACATCTATGTATTTTTAAGCATCAATTTTCGAAAGATATTTTTTGAAGGAGATGGGCAAATTTCGAAAGCAGAAGAATAAATCCCTTGTATATTACGAGCTATTTTTTATTTGTTTCTTTTATAATTGTCTTTGAATGGAGTCGTTGATTTTCTAATGTAGTTTCTTTTCCCGGAAAAAAAAAATACAGCTTTCATGAAATGGGGAAATACACAATTGAAAACTTTAATATATTTCACCGAATGTAAGTTTTAGGTGCGTTTGTAATTATATAAATACGTTGCACCTATAGTCGTCGTCTGATCCGTCCGTCTGTCCGCATGTAACAGCGCAAAAACTACCCAACCAAGTGGTTTGGAGTTTAATATATATAATCGTTGCGAAATTTTATCGAGTCATTTCAAATTTTATGAAAATCGAATCAAAACTTAAAAAGATAATAATAAAAATATTTATTATCATATAATCTACCAACAGCTTCTTGGATAGATGTTTCCGGAGAAATAGATACTAAATGAAAAAAAAAAAGCAAGTATGGATTTTAATTTCTGAAATTTTCATAGCTAGGCTTAAGTTTCCTATTGGAATTTTAAGTAAATGTCAACAAAATATAAAATGTTGCCAACTTAAAATGTACTTTAAATATTAATTTGGAGCCTGGTGCGATATAATTAAAATAAAAATAAAATACAACGTTAAAACACCAGTATACACTGGTGTTTTAACGTTGTATTTTATTTTTATTTTAATTAAAATGTACTCATTTTATTGCGGAAATTAATCGTATAATAACAGACGATATAATTCATTTCACTGAAATAACAGTTCGAACGCACCTCATTTGTCACGTTTGACGTGCAATTTCTAACTTTTTATCTTTATCAAAGCCTTAAATAACATTAAAAAGATTTTCCAAATATAAAATCGTCAAATTTAATATGGTATATTTTCAGTATATGTGGCAAACGATTACAATGTAAGAATTTTTAATGATTAGTCTTATTTTTAATATAACATTTTATTAATTTTTTCGTAATTCATACAGTAGTGGTTTTATAGTAAAAATAGCGCAGGATAAACAGTAAACTGCTGAATAAATTTACCACATGTTACACCCAGAACAATTTCAGCCTCATCATAAATCGGGAACTTATAAATCGATACTTGTGAGTGTACAACTTCTAGACAGTATCGACCATGTTAATAATAAAAAAACTCCACGTGATTTAATATAATGAAGCTAAAAATAAAGGAGAAAAAAAAAAGTAATAATACAAATGTAATCTTATCCCAAAAAACACTTCAAAACAAATTCTTTGTATGGTTTCAACAGAAGCCCCTCCAGCAATTTTCCACAAAATCAGCAGAAAAAAAGTTGGGACATCACACGAATGACCTAAAGCACTTTTGGCGTTTACGATGAGATAGGGTAGGCTGATAAAGACTTACTCAAGCGAAAATCTGGTGAGCAAATACTATATTTTGAGAAATATAGATTTATATGCTTTAAATTAGTAATGAATCGAAAATGTTCATACTAAGAACAAAAGGGATTATGAGAGCTAAATGGATACTAGATAGAATGAAATATCCTGAAAATATTTTCGATGTTGAAACGATAGATGTGTCACGCTATTTAGAATTATATTTTTTATAAATTCTTTTGGATAGAATATATTTTGGCTTAAATTAGTAGTATAGAAAAATCAAGGAGGATAGAAATAAAAATTAGATCGAAAAATGCTAAAATGTATTTTTTATAAATATTACTTTATTTTAGAAGACTTTTCTAAGGGGGTTATATATATCTTACCTCCAAACATTCAAATAATGCATTTTTGTTGTATTGCATTTTCTAAAAGTACAATTACGAAAGAATATTCTGTTACATTTCCTACTTGATCTTATAAAAATTAAGAAAGTTACGCCGCGCCGCTTTAATTTACTTTGTTCTAGCATACATAAATCATAACTTCAAATTTTAAACATGATCATCTCAAAACAATGTTTTTAAAGTCTGTAATCACGATAACTTGGACAAATCTCAACGAATCTTCTTCAAATTTTGAACAATTTTTAACAACAATATTATGTAGAGAGTAGTTATGGGCATAACGATTATTTTTATTATTCGAATTAATTATTCGGGCATGCGCAGAAGCATACCTGTCAAGCTTCAAAAATTTTTAATTCAATTACTACCAGAAATTTTTGCGGGAAAAAAACGAAGTTTCTGATTTTAATTAGAATTAGATTAGATTAGATGCCAGATAAAAATTAAAAATGTATTTCGTTGAATAAAAAAAACAAAATTGAAGTTTGACAGATATGTTTAGCGCATGCCTGAATTATTCATTCGAATAATCAAAATAATCGTTATGCCCATCACTAAATAGAGTAATAATTCCTTATGGCAATCTGATAATTCTTTCTTTCCTTGTTATAAACAATCAAAGTTAAATTTATTTTGTAAAAATCTAAATGTTTTATTTGAACGGTCTCCATTTCGTTCAAAATAAATTTTTCCAAAAACTGAACGATTCCTCTCTTAGTTTTAAGTGTTCGGTTTAAAAACAAGCTTTTTATAATTTCAGATAACATTTGACAGAGTAACGGTGATTACCGTGGACAGCTACCAGAACGACACCATCACCGAGGAGAGGACCTGCTGGGGAAATCCAACAATATTTCGTCATTACAAAAAATAATTTTGTTTAAAGTGTAATAAACAAAAATAAATAAATAAAATAAAAAAAAAAGAGCCCAACACAGACATTTTTTATCGATCTGGCAGGTAGGTATGTACATGTGATCTTGCACTTATTGGCAAAACATAACGCCAAACATAACATTTTCAAAATGTTTTATAGAAAGAAGGTGCCATTAACCCCTTAAGCACCACGACGCACTTGCGTACGTCACGGACCCTTCATTTGCAATACCAGGACGTACGTGCGTATGTCCTCATTTTAAGTCCAGATTGTAATGTTCTAATCAATTCGTACGGGAAAATTCTATCATTCAATTATTAGACATTAATTCCGATATCTAATGTATAATAATTGACGGGCAGAATTTTCCGGTACGAACTGGTTTTCCGAAATGGAAGGAACTTTCCGAACAACCCAATATCTGGTATTCAGCATACTATCACTAAATTGAATATGGTGCTTAAGGGTTAATGTAGTTGATTAATACCTGGCAGAATTTTAACTTTCTCGCTCGCTGTTTTTTTTTCTCCACGAATCATTATTTGAATTGGCATAATTGAAATTCTATTCATGCTTCAAAATATCAAACTTACGGGTGGGAGAGAAGGGGAGGGGGACGCTTATACCTCCAAAGAGGAAACCATAATGAAAGTAAAAGACAGAATATAGGAAAGGAAATACTTTGATAAGAGCTAAATATAAACATTAAATTTAGCAACACTATAAAAATAAAAAAAACATTAACCCATATTTGGAAAGAATTGAACTGTTTTACCAATTTTTAATGGAATCCCGAGGAATTTTTATTGTATACTTAATTCTCTTATGACAAATGCAACTTTTACCAATACCATCCCCCTCCCCTGAAGAAAAAAAAATTAAATTAAATCCATACTTATTTATTTCAATAAAATAAAAACTCCACTCCTCTAAATGTAAATAACATTAGAAATATCTATCGAATATTATAAAATACTAGTTTGGTAATCAAATAAGAGTTTTAAAAGAAAACCATATACCTTATCTAGAACGTTGGAAAATAAAACCAATATTATCATAGTGATCCAATTTGAAAAAAAAAATGTTCAGAGCTTCAACAACTGTCTTTTCCAAACGATTTCCCTCCAGCTTTCTTTTCTATCAAGCTTTTGAATAATGATCTATTGTTTCGTTATAATAGAATAGTTGAAATAGAAGGTCTTGAAAGTGCAATTTCCGTTTGATGGATAAATTTAAGAACTTACTCGTTTTTATGTAAAAGGTAGAATTTATTGTGAATATTCATTCTCTAGAAGTAACAATGGGTTGTAAATCAGTGCGAGTTACTGAAAAATTGTATGTATATTGCTAGTAAATTTTACGTACACCGAATTGTTATTAACTAAGAGAACAAATATAATTACTGACCAGTGTCTTTTTTCCAAAAGTAAGTTTCAGTTAAATAAATTCTACCAAATAAATGAGTCTCTGTACTTAAACACACAGCGATACATGAAAAAAATGTTTGGAGCACCAGAATATCTACACTGAAAAGAAAAAAAATGATTTTACGGTATAATACTAACATACCAGCTGCCAGTATTATACCGTAAAATTACTGCTTATTACTGTTAATTATACCGTAAAAAACAAATTTTTTTCCCAGTGTAGATATATAATAATTAGCAGTCGTAGATATATATAATAGATAGCACAATTCTTATTATTTTTTAAAATATTGTACAACTACGGCAGAAAAATATTTCGTTTTTAAAGTAATCCTGGCGAAGAACTAGAAACAGAAAGCGAGGATATACTAACACTGAACGTGTAAAGTCTTCAGGATCAGAATGTTTCTCCTCCCATCAATGATAATTCAATTCTCTTTCAAACTTATTTTTAAAAGACTGTTGAACACTAGGAAACTTATGCATATACTTATTTCTCATATAGCAAGTTTTTGTTTGTTTTTTCAGTGAATAAATAAAATATTTACTTTGAGCCTAAGTATGAAGACTGATGGCCAGAGCTAGTTTCGGGCCTGGGCTCAACTCCTCTCTGTTGCTAAAAATTGTTATTGTGTACCTAATATTTATCTGAACAGAATAATTTATGAATTACATTTAAATACGCATGTTTTTACGCACCACGGTCAAAATTGCAAAAATTTCCGGCATAACATACCGCGGTAATGTGTGTCCCGAGACAAATTTTTTTGTGTATGTGCGGTGTATGATCCACTCTCATTAATAACACAAATTGTGCTACTTTAGAAATGAGTGTGATACATAAGGAAAAGCATCCGATTGCCGACGCCCTAACATCAAATTGAAAAAAAAAAAGTGTCTTTAAATGATCGTTTAAATTCGAAATTGGCTCCATCTCAAAAAACATTTTTTGACATTATGGCACTAATTTCGAATTTATACGGTCAGTTAAAGCTTTTTTTTTTTTTTTTTTTTTTTTTTTTTTTCCAAAGTTAAGGCTAGAGTGCCGTCATTAGAAGGATGTCGGTATTCGGATACTTTACCCTAGATTTCGGCTGAATTCTAGATTTCCAAAATTTGTCACATATTTAATTAACAAGTTGCTTGCTAAGAAAAAATATAAAAATACATCTTAATAAAAAAGCATTGTTTATATGTGACAGCTGTGTCATGTCGTAATATCCAAATCTTTTAGCGGAAAATCTATTTTAGATGGGTCAGTGCTGAAAAAAATTGTCTAAGGAAGCATAAAACATTTGTGCGAAATATTTAGGAAGTTAGAAAAATTCACGCGTGCGTGAAATATGAACCAGGTTAATGGGAGTTCACTGCTAGTGAACTTTTTGTCAATTACTATAGAAATCAAAAAGGGAAAAGTGCTGCCTTTTACGCTTTTTTTAATTTCAGGACCTACGAAGCGGAAACAGGCTTAGTAAGCATCTGTTATGCGAACAAAACTTACAAAAGAATACAACATGTACATCCAGAATAATAGTTTTTGAAATGTAATATGCATTCACAATGAACACTAATCGTAATACTTCATCCTTCAGTTGTAATTTCCTGATTAAAACTCGGTAATTAGTTTCGACGACTGACACTTCTGAAAGCAAAGGATTATTTTTAAAAATAAGCTTTAAAAGTGTATCGCCAATTCAATTATAAAAAAAAATATATAGTACGTGCTGCACGGGGTGGAATTGAGTGGCCTTGAAAAGTCCAACTCCATTACCAATGAATGAGTAAATTTTGTTAAGTTTTTGCTCTCATTCATTCGATGAAACAAACTTGCAACAACCTTCGCAGCCAAACAAAATCTTATTTTATTGAAAGCTACAGCAGTTTCATTAGGCATGATAATGCAATCTTTCTAGCATGATTCAAGAGACCCGTGTATCTACTAATATTCCTGAAAGTACTTATGATCCTACATGAGATATTCTAAGTAAAACGAGTCATGGGAAGCCATACATTTCCCCCTCTCTGAAAAAGTAAAAAAAAGTATCCTATTCAGTTCCTAAGTGAAGGAAATCTATATTATAAAGCAAAAACATTCCTGTTAGTAACGCCGACGTCTTTTTGATGGTGGCAACACTTGACCAATAAATATCGCTTTTACTGCAATCGTTTTAAACATCGCACAATTTCAAATTTTATACCGTCGAATAGGAGAGGGAGAGTTCTTTCAGAGGAAATTTCTATGAAAACTATCTCGATTTACTGACTTTTTTTTATGGTTATGTGGAATTGTTCATAATCACTTTAAAGCAATCTATGAAAAACCTGCGACATTAACAGCTGTATATTTCCTTTTCGGATACGAAAGGCTGGAAAAATGTTAGTCGCCGTTGTCGCCGTTTAAAAAGGGAACAAATTGGGCGAAAGGGGGTAAAAGAGAAGGGAATCACTAAGGCCTCAACCAAGTCTGGAGGCTTCGAGCTGTCCAGCCTCCGGTAGATTAAAGAAACTGTAGGGAATCACCCCACTGACGTTAAAGGGAAGCTTATTTATAAGCACCAGGGCTGGTTTTCTGTTTAAAAGACCAGGGTGCAACAAAGGTTTTGGAGTCCTAAATTACTTTCACAGTTGACACCAAAGTTTTTAATCACATAATGAGATCACTAATCATAATTAAAATATATTAAATCACTTAAGCATTTTATCTATATTTTAACCAAAGTTTTTTTTAGTCTCATTGGGGTGTCTCTAAATATAGCACTCAGTGCAACTATAAAAATGTATTTCAGCCTAAATGGAGCCCCTTATAAGCATGAAGCTTGGGAGCATTACACCGCCGGACTTACGCTATGTATGAGAAGCCTTTATTTTAGGAACATTAAAGCATCTGAATAAGTTTTACGATTAAATAATATATATTTCACAAACAAGTAACATTATTTCAATAACACGTGCCTTCAAACTACTACTGTGAATCTTGAGAACCAAATTAGTGATCCAAGAGGGGGTATGTCTGCCTATATAGTAACCTTGTGTTTTACTGTCTAACTCGGCTTCTTCTGTTATTTGACTTACTGGCCGCCACTGCCCATTTGAAGTCAAAATACACTCCCACACCCGGAAGACTGATTTTTCATTATGTTAATGGTACAGAAGAGGGAAAGCTTCTGGAATTACCCAATATCCACCTCTATCCGGAAGCATAAAAATCCCCATCGGGGGTGAGGATGGAGGGAAATACGAATTCAATACTGGCAGTAAAGGAAACATGTTTCATAAGGAACTACAGTTTTAAAAAATTACTAAAAAAAAACTGTAGTTGCATATTTATTTTGATTTTTTGATGCGATATCACAGAGCCCTATTCTCCGTCCCCTCCCTCTTGAAACGGATAGCACATGAAAAAATTAGGATATAGCACATGAAAAAAATTACACAGACAGTAGGAAGATCCAAAGAAGTTATGAATTAACAGTATAATAGAATAACTTCGCATGAAAAATTAATTTTTCATACGAATTTATAAAGCAAACATTTAAATCGCCCTTTCACTGAATTCTCATAATTTTCTAAAACGATTTTCAAATATTTTTTGTTTGTTTTCTTTACTTATTTCTCTAAAAACTGAAATACTTATTCTCTAAGGAAACTTTGCTTTAATTCAATTTTGCTTTATATGTAATACATGTTTAATTATGTAATTTGACCCAGTTCCTTAAAAATTCTAAAAAATCAATAAAAAATAGTTATTTCAAAATTACTTGTAAGAGATCTTAATATTAAAACATAGCTCCCAACTTTCGATTATTTTCTTTCAAGGCAAACATGTTTTGAACCAGAAAATTGTAACAAAATGAGTCGTTTTATTTGAAAAAATGAGTATAAAATGAATCATGTTGTACTTATTTGATTTCATTTGTTAAGTAAAATTTCTGGTTCTAAGCGGAAAGTTATATTAAAATCAGAGTTAAAAGATAAAGTGTTTCTGCTTTAATTAAAAGGGAAATTAATGAATAAAATCATGTCAAAGATTTAACAAGAAAAAAAAATGAGCCAAGCATAGATTATTAAATACGTTCCAACACGTCTAAGTAAAAAATTTTGAAAACGCATAACACATTTGAAAACCCATTTTCAGCAATTACCATCAATAATCGGAAAAAAGTATTCGAATTCTTTTGTGAAGCGCTATATATGATACACAGATTTGTATATACACTACAAAGTATACTAAATTTTTGTTCCCTTACGAGACGCCTAACACAGTTGAAAATTCTCCTTTAGCAATTTCCGTCTATAAAAGGAAGTGTACTCTAATTCTTTTGCGCAGCGCTACATGTGATCTATAGAATTATACACTACAAGCAATATACAAAAATTTAGTTTTAATTTAAAAACGCATATCACAAATGCACTTGTAGCAAACGCCGCTCACAGACAGTATTGTAGCCAAATTCTTTTGTGTACCCCTGTAAATGAACGATAAATGTTGTGCACACCCTATTCTACAGTAAGCACCTTATAGTGCACCTCAATGCTGTATAGCAGTTTCAATATGTTTGAATTAGTATAACATCATTAAAATAGATTGGAAACTAACGGGTATCTTAAAATGGACTGACTAATTTTAAATTCAATAACTTCCAAACGGTGACATATATTTAAAAAAATCTTGCAGGCGAGTAATGTATGATTGTCAGGAGTTTTTTTTTTTTTTTTTTTTTTGGTACTGCGATTCCTGAATTTAGTTCGAATGATCAGCAATAGATGGCGCTGCGAGCAATAGACATCCAACTAAGACAAAGGCAGAAATCACCCAGCATGGATGGGAAGAAAGGAGGTTCAATATATGGAGTGGGCCACATTCTTCAGAATCGGGCCTTAAGAACAAGATTGTATTAGCAAATGAGACCCACTCAATGTATTGAATCTCCTTTCTTCGCATCAATGGTAACTGATTTTAGTTTTGGCCTGGATTGCACTCCTACCACTCACAGCGCCATCTATTGCTGATAATTCGAACTGAAATCAGAAACGGCAGTAAAAAAAAACACCTGGCAATCATACATTACTCTCCTGCAAGAATTTTTTAAATATCTGTCACCGTTTGGAAGTTACTGAATTTTAAAATCAGTCAGTCCATTTTTGGGACACCCGGTACTTTACTTCATAGACCATAAGTAACGGAATTCTTTTGAGCGTCCCATGTAAACGAACTACGAATGCTACACACTTCATTTTTAATACCTATATATCATGGTAAATCTCAATAACATATCAGTTGCATGGCAATCCGAGCATATTTACGCGAGTTAGAGCACGGACAGACACACGACAGACAGGCTGAATTCAAAAACACTTTTCAAGTTCGTTTGAAAAGTGTTAAAAAAAGAAATCTAAAAAGGCAATTTGAGTAGCTAAGGATTCTTTTAGAAATGAGTTACAAAATACTTTAACCCTTTCACTGCGGAATTTTTTTTGGGGAGGTTAATGCCCTGTGCCGAATATTTTGAACAAAGAAGAGATTTATTTATCTGATTATCGGGCAGAATTTTCCGGTACGATTTGATTTTTCCCCAAAGGGACACGACTTTCCGAACGACCCAATACAAAACTAAAAATCATATCTTATGGTTATACGAAAAGCACGCTACTGGTTTTGGTTATAGCCAAATTACTGCAGTACGCAGGCGCAATACGTCATCACTGCTAAGCTCATGACGCACTACAGTGAGCACAATACACGCCGTGAACGCCTAGGAGACTTGTCGACGCATAATGTAGTCTACAGCACCCAACTCCTAGATGTCGACGTTAGTCGACTCCCGCACTAAAAGGGTTAATTAAAAACACAAAATGCTATTAAATTACAATTGCTGACAAATTAAGAATGAATTTAATCATTTTAACACGAAAATATGTATATGCATTGACAATTATAGGATCATAGCACTTACAAAATTATTTCATTTTTAGCATTGAAAATATAACTTGATTCTACCTAAAAATCTAATTTGCTATCTAGATATTGATTTCTACCCAGTTTTATTGTCAGAGAAATTCCTATATTTAATTGAAAATCAATAAACGAATAACATCCTCCCTTTGCATATTTTGTAATAAACCACCAGCAAGTTCATTTAACCGAGGAAGAATGAAAATTTAAACAGGATAAAATATCCTTTGCCCGTAATTCTCGTAGGATAAACTTATTTCATAAAATGTCATTTTGAACTAGTAATTACTATCGTCTTGATAACCGGGTGAAATAATTTAGTTGGATAAACTCTCTCACATATTTGTTGTAGCTGCATAAATATTGATCGATAACAATTTTAAGTCTCTTGCAAACAAGTCCAAGAGAAACTTATCAGACAGTCAAAGTCAACACACAGGATCCGTATTTTTTGTTTAATATTAGGAATTAAGTATTCATTCTCGTTTTAAAATTGAATATTTGCCCAGTAAGGCGAAATTGAATTAGTGACACGATTCCAAATTATAAACAAAGCTTTACAGAGAGATACTAACAAGAATTAAATACTTGTAGTTGAAAATTTACACTTAGAATGATGTAATCTGTGTTTTCAGAAATAATTAGTTTAAAATAGAATTTAAAGGCACAAAGTTTAGTATCTTTCGAAATATTTAATAGGAATACAAGTGAAAAATTCAAAATATTTTTGACGTCTTCTAGCTTAGTTATAATCATTGAACAATGAGAATCCAGATTTTTTTGGTAGATTTTCTTAACAAAAAGCTACTTATTGCAGCCGTTCGAAGGAAAGTAATTCCAAAAAAGTTTGGTATATTTTCACAGATCATGACCCCCACGAGACCACAAAACCACCTTCCATGTATCTGACCGTATATCCATATCTGACATTTGTCATGCTGTAACTGTCTTATTTATGAACCTATTTGGATGTGACTGAGTATATGTGTATAGGATATACCAAGTTCTCGACCGAATTCGTTGCCCAGCTTCATCCGCCATCTTGTTTCAAAATGGCGGCCAGTTAAAAAAATTCAAAAATATGCACAAAAAATTATAAATTGAAAAAACTGTTTCTGTTAAGTGTTAGAACGTGATAGAAGGATTTTGGAACATTTTTTGTTGTGGCTTTATCTTAAAAAATGTCTGAGATATAGCAGGTTTGAAATTCTAGAGTGGCTGAGATTTTGAAACAATCTGATATTTGTTTTGCTGTAACTCTCGTATTTATGAACAGATATGAATGTGACTGATCATGTGTACAGAACATATCAAACGGAGTCTCGACGGAGTTCATTGGCCAGCTTCATGCGCCATCTGGTTTCAAAATGGTGGCCAGTTAAATGTTTTTTTTTTTTTTTTAAATTCAAAAAGGATGTATAAAAAATTATAAATTGAAAAAATTGTTTTCGTTAAATGTTAGATCGTGATACATGGATTCCGGAACATTTTTTGTTTTGTCTTTATCTTAAAAAATGACAGATATTGCAGTTTAAAAATGTCAGCTAACCTAAAATTTCAAACTAGACAGCAGATTTAAAAGAAAAAAAAATCAGGGATTAATTTATGAGTTTTAATGACCGTTATTTCTCACAAATTATTATCTTTCATTGTTGTAATTATTTTACCTATCATGGCTCATAAAACTATATTCATATCCGTTAGCGTCAAATTCTCGCCAAGCTTGGCGACATATCGCCAAATTTGGCGATTAAAATAAGTCTTCATAAATGAACCTAATTTAGCTGTAGTTGACTAATTTGGCAAATTTCTTATTCAAGTTTAGTATTAACGAATCTCCTGTAATCGGCTTCTTAGCATTTTAGCATGCTGTTTTGGAGTAACATTAGCTAAAATTTTAAAACTAAGATATAAGAAAGCTACCTTTTCCTCTCGGTACAGGCCGGAAGGACTATTTATATTACCTCTAACTACTTAAAACAAATTATTTTACGTAACGCAAACTTTTACATTTTTCTAAGATCCACTAGCAAATCGTAAAGTTCAGCTGTTGCTCAATAACAAAATAAAACAAATTCGGAACAACGAAAAAATTATGTTTTCAACCTGATTTAACGCTAACTTTCATAAAATTATGAATATTTGTCACATATTTGTGACATTCAGCTCCAATAAGAGTCTTGGCGTACATCGTATGTAGAGTTTTTAGCAGTGATCGTGTTTAATTTCATTTCGTTTGTCTCATGAAAGATGCTGCTTAACTACTTAGTTCTTAAGTCTACGACCTTCTTTGGAGGTTAGATTGCTGACCACAAGTCAAGTTTGGACGGTTGGTTGATTTATGACGGCCGATTATCTACACGAGGCCCTAGGGGGTCTTTCTAAGAGATCCTAACCCGTATTTACGGCAAGGTTCGAAGAAAACAACGGAACTCCGAAAGGTTAGGTCGACGGGCGCGACAGGGGTTTGAACCCAGCACCTCCCGTCTACCAGCTTTGAGAGCAGAACCTCTCAACTATTGGTGGAGCCGGCCACAAGTCAAGAAACATCTCAAACCGCGGTGTGTTCGTAGCCGTTCAGAATCTATGTTTCGTTTGGTCAGCAAAATTAAAATAACCACAGTATTCCATATCAACCAATCAACATTTTTGGTAAGAAATTTTAACAGAAATATCTGAAACCAAAATGTGTATAATGGAGATCCATTTCGTTTGCGTTAGGACCAATTGTATTATATTATAATTGTATTGTATTATATTTTCAATCTTTTGAGGAAGAAAAAAAGATAAATGATACCTTATATAGTGGAGTATTTACGAGAATCTTCGCCCATTTTCACGTTGAAAAGCTGGCATACATATTCATGTTGCATTAAAATATGCAAATCTGAAAGAAATCGGATTGACCTGATTAAAAATGAACATAGGGAAATTTACCACCAAATCATCAAATCTATGAATACGGTATCTTTTATAAAGCAAAACATCTAGCTAGGGGAAAATGAGATTAAAAACGTTACTTCTGCAGAACAACTCTTCACATTCTTAGCGATCCAATTTTAAATAGCCCACGGTTAGATATTTCAACTAAATTTCAAACCAAGATTCTACATCTCTTTCTTCCAGTCGGTTTTGGAATTACCCTTGCTCCATTTTTTTAAATTTCCAGTAGCATACTTTTATTTTTTATCATGATGTGCTGCATGTATTTCTGATTTCATTAAATCGCATCTTTTTATAGCTCATTGTCTTTCAATCTTTCAAAAATAATAAATTGCTAGTTCTTTTCAAAGTAAACCACACAAACCAAGTCTAGAAACGAATTTGCACAGAAGTAACATTAAACATTAAGCCGATTTCTTTTACTTCCTTCTTATATATAGAAACCTTTCCATTTGTTACAATGACTTCAAAGTAAAGAGAGCGAAATATTTTTCTTTCGAGATTTATGCATGCACTATTCCAGCATCAGACGAGCCTAAATTCACCATGCATAAATTTGTGACAAATCGATTTGAATCCGTTTTCCCATTCTATATTTAATATCTCGCTGTATGAAACTTAAATTTATGATTTGAAATTACTGATTGCAAGATTTAAAATATGGAGCAGCAAAAAGCAATTTATATAGATTTGACTAAATAATTCATGCGTGGCAAGATCAAAGTTCTGGTGAATTCAGAAAAACGAGATTCAGTATTTTCTATATTTTCAGGGTTTAAAAAAAATGCCATAGTATAGTTAAAAAATTTTTTTTCAAACTATTACTTAGAGCATTTATTTATTTTAACTTAGACTGATTAGTAAATAAGTCATACGAATAGAAAATTTTCCAGCTGAGTGAAAATGTGTCCAGGCTAGGACTCCAACTCTGAACCTTTGGCTTTAATTGCTAATGTTCTTCCAATTGAGCTATCTGGACGGTATCGCAGCCAACACAATATTCACTCAGATAACCATTTGGTAATGACATCTGGTCTGTTATTTGAAACAACTCGAAATAATAAACGGCAGGTAAAGGAACTACAATAAACTATGGATATGTAATTACACTTTTAATTACTTTAACTCGATCAAGCAGTGAATAAATCCTACGGGTACAGCAAAAATTACTACTACTTGTATTTACTTAGAGCGTTAAAATTAATGAGTTTTCATATTCAGACATTTAAAGAAAAAAAAAAAAAAAGATTTCGAAAAATTGAATAGTTTGAATAGACTATTTTTCTCACATTAATCATGGCAGAGGCATGAGGGAACGTGGAGTAGCGATGAAATAAAATACCTCCCTCAGCGAGTTTAATCTGGTATAAGTTAAATCATTTGGTCTTTGGAAAAAAAAAATAACATACAGAGGAGGAAAGTAATACACATAGTTTGCTGCGAATGTTTAACCACATTTCATGAAACTATGTATTTTGTGCATTTAGATACATGATAAATAATTGTTTAAAGCTACAGTTCAATGTAAAGATAAAAGGTTTTTAATTTCATATAAAATTTAAAACAAAATTATTAAAAGTTTTGTGTATAAGAAAACTGGAAGTAACTATTAAGCTATCATAAAACATTTTCATTAAAAATTTAATTCTTATAATCTGCAAATAATTTTGAAATTCAAAAGAATGTGGTAAAACTTCAAAATATCAAAGGATTTTATATTAACCATTGATTTTTTTTATTAAAAAAAAAAAATTAAAGTTAAGCTACTCATCTGAAATATCAGAAACCTATAGTTTGTAGTAACTAATTTTTGCATAGCTGCGTACCTTTTTTTTTTTTTTTTTTTTAATTAAAGACATTTAGAAACAAATTTTTCTTAAGAAATGAAATAAGTAACAAACATCATTAAATAATTTGTGTCATGCACGTTTATGACTTGAAAAAAATCGGAAGGTTGGCAGCAACTATGACGGATGAAGTACAAAATCTATCCCCATCAAACTTCTGGATTGAAACTTATCCTATATGCATGGCACTTAACTTTATTCAGGGATCTGTTTAAGAAAAAATTGGATCCTTTAAACGACCCTTAACAAAACTTTTCCATCTCCAAACTGAACCTTTCACAAATTTAATCATTTAAAAATAAAATCCTACCTATTACAAAACAGCTATACATAAAAGATATTGTTAAAAATAAACAGGAGCCTGACTATACCGATGATTTCAAATTCACGAAATTATGACTCTTTTTCACGAATATAAAAAACTTCACAATTTTACAAAAACAGGACCCTGTGAAGAAAGTCTGGACATACCCCTGTTATTAAAAAAAAAATCGCTGATCGCTCGGCCTACAGGAACAGGTAGATTTCGAAGACGTAGACCATGGGGCGCTTGTTTATTGAGAATTGCAGAAGAAATGACCTTTTTGCCATGATGCGGCAGTTGGGACTGCCTACTTCGAAATCTAAATGTGTTTGTAGGTGGAGCCGGCAGTTTTAACTGTACTGGGTTGGTCCTATAAAATACTTATCAGTATAAAAGTTTTAGATAATATTAAGAGGATTTATAATCAATTTAAGCGTATTTGATATCTTCTGAATTGACGAAGTTAGGAATTTTTTTCTTCTTAAACCCCCTCTTCTCCCCCCCTCCATTGAGGCAATTTTTAATTATATCAAAAATCTGTCATACATAAATTTTCGGAACTTCTCCTAGAAGTAATAACTTTAAACGGATTCGATACGTATCATAATTAAGAAATTATGTTTTTTTTTCTGTTTTCACAAAAAGCTCCCCATTTCCCCCCCCCCCCCCTTGGTTCGATTTTGCCCATTAACGAACTTGACCGAGATTTTATGCCCCTTGATTTTATGTATCAGTTTGGAAGAAATTTGTGCAGAATTATTAAAGTTATCGTGTCCATAAAAAAGTGAATATATATATATATAAAGTTTTGAACTGGGGGTGGTTTTGTGTTCTGGGAGTCATTTTCGGCGTAGATTTGCAAAAATTTCAGAAATTCCAACACAGGGGAGAATTTAATAAGGTGGTATTTCTTACGAAATCTACCTAAAAATAGGAAGTGCGTTAAATTATAATCATTTCTATAAATTCACGCCATAAAAGACTATAAATCTGTGTCAAAGCTTAGTCTGCTTTAACAAAAATATCATGAATATTTAATTTAATGGTTTTCAAATGAGGAAGAGCCGAATTGCGTGTTTACAAACTTCCTCTATTCCCACGAAACTGGAGATAACTTTGTTTTATTTCACTTCGTTTCATAACACTTATTTACATTCATTCACAAGACAGAAGCATGTCAACAGAAGTATTTGATACACAAGTGTCAGATTTTTAGGTGTTATATTAGAGGAGTGGAAAAAATAAAATAAAATGGAGTATAAAGAATAATTATATAATGCAAGGTCAAACTCTACGTGGACAGTTCGCTTATTTTTCTTCCAATATTAGATTAAATATCTTAGAAACACCAATAATTTGTAAACACGGTATATTTTGAAAAGTATTTCCTACCCAAGCTCATACAGCAATGAAACATATTCCAATGTAAATTGGAAAAGTAAATACGTATTCGCGTATGCTAATTTGTGGAGCTCATTAACTGAAATTGGTTTCACGATAGCCGAGATTTGTTAAGTGTAGATTTTGCCCTTTGAAAGTTTTACATAAAAATGCACTTAAACAAATGCAATCTTTAAAGATGAATGTGCATAAAAGTTAATTGTATTACTTTAGATTTAAAAACCACTTAAAAATAAATTTTGGTAAACTATTATACTATTTATTATGCGCATTCCAATTTTTCATGCAGTTCTAAACTGGTTTATATAAATTCATACTTTCCATGTTAAGTATAAGGCTGGACTTACTTTTTTTCTTAATCCATGCACTGCAAAAAATAATTGTTGATTTTACAGTATAAAACTGGCACCCCAGCTGACAGTATTATACCGTAAAATTAACAGTATTAAACAGTAAAATAAGCAGTAATACGCTGCCGTGCAAGCAGTAATACGCCACCGCGCATCAACAATTATTTTTTGCAATGTATGCAATAAAATGTTTGGGGCACTAAATTGATTTGAAAGATAAACAAGTCAATTAGAGCTCTTATGAGCGTAGGAAACTTAAGTGTAGCAAAACTTTAATGCTTAATTTTGTTTTCAATGTATATATATATCTTTTGGTCTCGTAAAGCATTCAGTAGAGCCTGGGTTGTAGTATTGTAACCAGAGATATAGCCAGGAGTTTTTTCAATCGTGAAAAATCTGACTTATTTCGGATCTGGCGTTAAAAAGAAAATACAAAAACAGACATAAAAGTGGCTAATCGAAGGATGGTTATAAAGAGGTAGAGTGATAAAGGGAAAATTGTTTCATTGGTGGGAGTCATTCCACATGGTTTACGTCGCTGTAAAAAATGGTAAAAATTATCTAACTTTTTAAAGATTTGGAAGGAATATTAACCCTCTTTATACCCCACCCCCTTTAAAACTGCCAATTTGTCAGTGTGAAAAATTCTGAACTTTCATGCACTGAAGAGTGGGAAGAAAAATGCTTATTGCTCTAAATGTTACTTCTTAACAAAATTCAAAAGTTGCTATTGCCAATCTCAACAACTATACAAAAATTTATGAAACATAATTGCATTTTTATTCAGCTACAAGGAAAGTAAAAGAGCATCTTTAATTTTTACTTTCTTCTATCTATAATAGAAGAAAGTATTGTAATCGAAATTCTTTTCGACGGATTTACACGTTTTAGGGGGTCAGAGATCTCGAAAAACATGTTTATACAAAATGTCTGTCCGTGTGTACTCATTCTATCATCGAAAAGTGTATGAAGTTATGCATAGAATTGAACGAAATGTATGTTTTTGACTATTGCCTGTAGGTCCTAGCTTAATTTGGGGCTATTCCGCCTGAAGGAGACGCTGCGATAGCGATTTTTGTGCGATTTTCTTTATTTTTCGTAGTTGTGTTGTACATCGGCTGCTCGTACAGCGAAGGTATCCCAACCCGGCGTTTCGCAAAGCATTCGACAGCAGCTGACGTACAACAGAATAACGAAATGCTTGCGAATAAAACATGTGCCAATAAAACATTGCTATCAAAGCGCCAATAAAATCAAATTTCGAAGTATTAACATGTATGAGATTGAAGAAAGTTTTGGGATTGGCACTGGTAGTAGCTACCAGTTTAAGGCGTATTTTCAGTTTTTAATGCATGTAGAGATGTTAGAAAAATCTTCGAATGAAACAGATTATTTGTTTACAGAAAGCTCCGAGTAGGTATTCCGAAATTGTTTATCCTTTCTAACTTCAACACGACTCTTTTCTATTACAATTCAAAAATAATTTTCATTACTAAATATGGGAAACTTTGAGATGTTCTTGCTCTAATAATCCATTCTCTAAAGAATCAAGTAGTTATTTTCCCACACATGGTGTATAAAATCTTTAATTAATCGAATGCTTATCTTTTCGTAATTTTCATATCCTGAAAATTTGTTTAAAGTAAACTTTTACAGTATTTTCTGACGGAAGCATTACTTTGAAGAAAGAAATAACGTAAAAGTAAAATGTCGATCTATTACTGAGAAACTAAATAAGAATACATGAACTTTTTGTTCGATTTCAGAATAACCTTAAATAAAAAATGAAAAGTAATTCGAGAAAACTTATAAAACGATGTAATATTTATTGCCATAATGAAACTCAATAACCACATCTAGAAAAAGGAAACTTCCCAACAATCTGAAAATGTTACATCAAACGCTATATATACAGTTGTCATCTGGGACTCCTTCCCGCAGTACTGTCATTTCTCATTATAGCGTGGTAACCACGTTATGTCTCCCCCATTACTTTAGTGTCAGTGCTCATAAGAAGAGCATTCTCTTAAAATTACATTTCGGAGTTCATTTTATTTTCGAAGAAGTGGAGAATAAAAGCTAAAACAAGAAGAAAGCGGTTTATATAGTATTTCAAACGAATGAATAAAAATGGCTTTCAGTATGTAATACTTTGGAAAATTGAAGCTTTTTTCATTAGAAAAGTAATGTTTATAAAAGTGAAACTAAGTTTTAAAATTAATAAAAAATTATATAATAGAATCACTTGTTAACATAAGTCTAATGCTTAAAGTGATAAAAACATAACACAAAATGTTTAAAGATACCTTTTAATGTAGGTTACGTTTCGTTCGCTCTATCGGCGACATCTTCAGATCTAAATGATAAATAAGATTCTCTCATATTTTTGAAAAATGGTAAACATAAAACCACGACTTGGACATGCCATCTCGTGGTTTTATGTTAACCATTTTTCAAAAATATGCGAGAATATTTTATCATTTAGATCTGAAGATGTCGCCGACAGAGCGAACGAAACATATGTAATCTACATTAAAAGGTATCTTTAAACATTTCGTGTTATGTTTTTATCACTTTAAGAATTAAGACTTTAATAAAAAATATTTATAGAGTTTTTAGTTTGTTTTAAAGTTTTTAGTCCGTTAGCATAATTTCAGTTGAAATACACTTTATTGATTTAATTTAACTTATTTATTTAATATGGATATCAGAGACAATTCATTGAAATATATATTTTTAATTTTAAATAAACTGAAATAAAACTTTTTATCTCTAAGTATCTTTGAGATAAGCTTGTATTTTGCATTTGTTTACAGTATCTTACTTTAGCTCAGAAGTGAAGGCAGGTGAAAATTCATTTTAGGAGTAAAAGTCTTTTGTAAATAAATTAGCACATGTCAAGTAAAGTATTTTCAAAATTGAAAACTTAAAATAAAACCTCTTCTTAGAGACAGGGCTGCACATTTAAAGTCTATGTACAGGTACTGAAAAAACTGAAGTATTAATGATTAAATTATCAAAGTTTAGCCCCTTCTCTCCCCCCCCCCCCCCCCCCCACTGTTAATTTTATCTCTTAGGAAAATGAACCTAAGACAATATTAGCAAGAACTGCAACAAAGGTAGTTCGGGGTCTAGCTCCGAGCGCCACTCCGGATAGGTGCTTCATCGACAGTTCGATATCAACACCGAAGTACCCATACAAGAAATTTTTTTTTAGTAAAAAGCCACAAATGCGGTTTCTATGACGTCGAGGTCGATCCAAAAAATATTGTATTCATTGTAAATATCCAATTTCACCAGACAATTTGCAAAGAGGTTTTTCTTTAAGGTTATTTAATATTTTTCCGTGTTAAAAAATGTATGCTGAAATTTCCCCACATGTGCTATATATAAAATCTTTTCAATATTACAAAAATTACTCATCCAAATTTTGTATTAATTATTTTTTTTTTGTTATATATACACATTCCACACACGCGATGTTTACACTAAAATAAATGCTTCTAAAAATTACGGACGACTCCAAAAAATGTCTGGCATAAGTACAATGCACCCCCCCCTCCCTAAAAAATGAGGAGATACAGACTTATTTTCTAAGTAGAAATTAACAAAAATCTCCAATTGCAAATTTCCCAGTGTGCCTGAAGTCTGCCTACACGGGCCAAAATCTTCACAATTGGGCCGAATTTTTTCGGACTTTACGGTTAGTTCAAGTTACTGCGACTACACTGTATTAATAAAAAAATAACATTCATGAGTAATAAAAGTTTTTACATTCTACAAAAATAGAATTTGTAATCATTTTTTAATTATTCAACCGTATAATTGTTGTTCTAAAAAGTTATCTTTGAAAAAAGAAGTTAACAGTCTGACGAGACTGACACAAATCTCATTTATAACAAAGAAACTATTAACAGATCAATTAAATTAATTTTTTATTTTTAAATCAACTTATGATTCACGATCAACTTTTTCAAAATTTATTATTCATACTTATTTTTAGCAAGAGAAAAACACCAAGTTGGAAAATGTTAAATGGAACAACCCATGCAAAAATACAACGCACTGGAACAAGGAACTTATATCCCTGATTACATTTTCGCGTGAACTTGTAAAATCCAAATTTACGCACTTAAAATATTTTGTTTCCGTGAGAAAAAAAGAAGAATGTGTTGCTTTTAAGAACTTTGTTTTAAGTATATATGGCTTCTTAAAAGCTGTGTAATTTGCATAGTTGTGATGTAATTTGCATAGCAGGTCTCATGCCCTGAAGAAAATAAGTAATTGTTAAGAATTTTTAGCTTTTTTTTTTTTAAGTAATTTATTTAGCAGTTCTTAGTAAGGAAATAGGTAGGTAAAGCAATGATTTTTTGCACCCTAATAGGGTGAATATTTTATTTATTTCTAAAATGTTTTGATTGTTTTAATATAATTTAGGATCTATTTCTGCCTGCCGCAAATTTTTCTTTGGAAATTGTGTTGTACATGATCAGAAATATGGGTTTCTTTAGCGAATTTTAATTAAACCAGCTGGGAAGACTGTGCTATGCTCGGTTAAAATGAGCTTTGTGTTCAACTCGATATAACAAACTATCTGTACACAACAAATAACAATAAGTTCTAATATATAATAATGATATAATGCATCAAATATCGCCAAAATTTGGCGAAAAGTCGCATATTTGGCGACATTCTTTCATTTGGTACAAAGCATATGTTTTAGCATTGGTAATCTTGAAAGTCGATTTTTTAGCCAAATCAAATTTTTTCACCAATGCCGTCAACATTTCGCCAAATGCCAACTTTGCTATTTCGTTTGCTGCCGACTATTCAACACCTTAATAACTATTTCAACCTTCATTCCCATCGAAATGTATCCACCCGTAGTGACCCCAAAATGACCACCTAATCGAATTTTCTCTAACATGTGTGACCTAGCCCAATGGTCTTTTCGTACTCCAGACCGGTAGGATACAAAATTTAGTCCAACTCGTTAGAGCCGTTTTTTAGATAAAATTTACATACACACAGATAAGATTTGCTCGTATTATATCTATATTAATTAGTTTCAATTTGTTTTTGTTTTTCTCGGTATGAAGCGCCCTTTAGTTTTGTTATAATATATTAGCCGGAAACAAATGCTGAATATTTATATTGTTTTTGGTGCAAACTGATTAATCCTTCGTAATCTGGCTACACGCGACAAAGATTTTTAAAAATTCCTGCTTGAAAATTCTTTTTAAAACAAAAAATCAGAAAATTGCAATGCAGTTTTCAAATTGCATTTGAAAGAAACAATTCTCTCTCTATTCGACGGTTTAAAAGTGAAAATTGTGCGATGCTTAGAAGTTATGAAAATTGCAGTAAAAGCGAAATTTATTGGTCAGGTGCTACCACCGTTAATATGACGTCAGTGCTACTCACGGATATGTTTTTGCTTTATATTACAGATATTTAAAAATACGATGATGTTATGAGCGCTGCATGTCAAATAATGCTGCATACGAGTACTGCATAATAAAAATTGTTTCATAATTAAAAAATCAAATTGATATAATTGAAATGCATTGAAACGTGCTAAATAAACCCAAGTTCCTGATCTTGTAAAACAATATTCAAACAAAACTCAATTACACAGCCAATAAATATAAGATCCTAAATTGTATTAAAAACATTCAAACTATCTTAGAGAAAAAAAAATACCAATTGTTGGGACAAAAATCAATGCTTATCTATCGATCTCCTTTGAAAAAAAAATTGCGCAATGCAAAACTGCAACTGGAAATACAGGGCGATCGAAAACGATTTGGCAAGATTTTAAATGGTGGTATAGGGGACCAAAATAAGCATTTTATTTTTGTGATAGAATGTGTAGCCGGAAATGACGCGTATAAGCGCCATCTACTGGCGCTTTCTTTCATTGCACATTTTTCTTTGTCACCAGCTCTTAAGGCTGCTCGTCAGTAAACTTCCCGATTCCCCTCGCTAATGTTATTCCTATGCGCGTAGGATGCATTCGTATTTTTAAAATATCTCCTCGGGAAATTAGTATTTTAAACTTCTGTTTCCTGTGTACTGTTCTTAAAGAATGTCTCTTTTTAACACTTTCCAACCTAGTTGAAAAGTGTTTATGACTTCGGTTTGTCTGGCCGTCTGCCGTCTGGCCGTGCTCTAACTCCCGTAAATATGCTCGGATTGCCCTGCAATTTTTATATGTTATAATCGTTATCTATAGCATGTTCCCTATTTCAACGGAAGAGTGTAGCACTTATAGTTTTTTTACAGGGACACTCAAAAGAATTCCGTTACATTGCGGTCTATGGGGAAAAATCATTTGCGGTTTATTTAAATAATGTTTCACTATTTTAAATGCATTGAAATTTATATATATCACTAAGGTGCATTAGAAGAAGCTTAATATTGAATAGGGTGTGCATAGCACTTATACTTACTTTACAGGGACAGTCAAAAGAATTCCGTTACATTACGTCTATGGAGAAAAATCGTCTGCGGTTTATTTAAATAATGTTTCCCTATTTTAAACGCATTGAAATTTATATAAGGTTCATTACAAGAGACTTACTACAGAATATTGTGTGTATAGCAGTCATCGTTCATTTACAGGGACACACAAAAGAATTCTCTATTGTATGTTAACAATAATTCCTGGAAGTGCGTTTTAAGTTACTGAACGCGATTTTAATTTTAAATAGCTTTTTGTATATTACGTGGTGTGTATAAATTCTGTAGATCCTATACAGGGAAGCACAAAAGTTCGGGAACACATTTCCGTATTATTTAACTCCAGACGGAGAATTTTAAACTGTGCTACGTGTTTCCTAACTGAACTAAAATTTAGCATCCTATGTAGTATATATACAAATCTATAGATCCTATACAGGGCTGAATAAAAGTATTCGGATTACTTAGATGTTATTTTTTAGCTTATTAAAGAGTATGATTCGTAAAATTATTTTGGAAGCGTTGGAAAGTGTTACATAATCTATGCTTGACGCATGATTTTTCGTTCTTGTTTTCTTAGTTATTAAAATATTTTAAAACTATGTGCTGAATTTATATTTTATTAGACTTGACATATTTCGTCTCCATCGGGGCCATTATCAAAACAAATAAGAATATTCTACAATTGCACGGTCCATGAGGTTATTTGAAACGTCATCATTTAATAAATCATTATAAAGTTTTTTTTATACGCCTTTTAGTAATTAAAAGAAGACACAACCAACAGACATGGTAAATATGTAAATCTATGTACGCTAATGGCACCTGGTGCATGTAAAATCCGTCGTGGGTGCAAAGCCCTCCAAGTTACCTGTGAATTATACCTCTGGGGGTGCCTAGTCAGGTGAGGGTCTCGTCACCTGATCAAGGTTCTAAATTACGAGACCTATTAAACCTGTCAATTCAACAAAGTTAAACAGAAACCCAGGGGCCGTGCTAAGATTTTCAAAATGCTAGCCAGTAAATTAGCCAAATTCAAATATTTTTAGCCAAATTTATCTATAATTAGCTGAAAGTATATCATACATTTTTTATCATCTCTTTCAGCCCTGACTTTATTGAATGGGTAAAAAAGCATTTTCTCACTGCATTACATTTGCTGCGTGTCAAAAAATTGTGCCCATTTTTTTCTTTTTTAATTTTTTTCAGTTATACTCCATCCAAAAATAAAAGTATTACCTTAAAGCATGGCTGCCAACTGTTCTAATTTTTGCATGCCACTGAAATTTGATAGAAATTTTAGTAGTATCCAAAAATTGGAAGAATTGGTAGTTCTGCCTTAAAGTAAAGATTAAAATTAAACTGTCGCCAACTAAAAAAAAAACCCCAAAAGACTGCTGATTAAATTTGAACTCAGTACCGTTTTATTATTGTTACTTTTGTGGGCAGAACATACATATTTTACTACAAACTTTTAAAAAAAATCATTCGCGTTTCAAAACATGATTACAAGAACGAAAAGCTCCCGCTAAATTATTCGCCAGTCTTTTCGCCATAATAATTTTTTATTCGCCAATTTCATGATGCATTCGTATTTGGCGCATAAGCGAATGACAAGCGCGGCCCCTGGAAACCTTGTACCGGCAAACAAAGATAAAGGTAGCAAATCAGAAGAGAGCAAGCACAGCAGCGATGTGAACAAATCTATAGTCAGGTGGATCACAGCCATGCTGTGATCAGGCGATTTCCGCCCCGCACCCAGGTACTAACCCGTTAAGCTAGGCATTCATGCCGGGCAGGTAGGGGCCTGGATAGCGGTATAAAAAGTATATTTACAAGGTGTTATAATTTGTTATGTTGTTACATAGGAGATTTAAATCGGATTTTCACAAATTTTGACAGTTTTGTTTTAATGAGTAGAACTTCTTAAATATTCAGAATGTGTCAAAAACTGCAAATAAATAAAAAAAATTATTTCAGCTATTAAGTTTTGAACAGTCTGCTATCCTGATCATCTGAAAATATTTCTCATTAATATTTTTGTTGAATAACTATGAACACCACTAAAAATATTCAAGCAGAGTGCAGGAATTCATGGTATGGAAATCCTACAAATAAATGCGTTCTCGCCGATAGAAAAAAATAATCATCTGCGATCGCTTTTAAAAATTATTTTGGCTCTTTTGCAAACAGTAGTGCTAGCAAATTTCTTTTCTTCCAACAAAAGCTATTCATTATACTGCCACTTCGTTTGATTGGTTGTTCATGGAGTTGCTATGGTAACCTCCCATGTGTCAATATTGGAAGTGGTCCAGTTTATTTAACAAAATAGGCACACTTTTCTATAAATGAAAAGAATTTAGAATTTATCTTTTTTCTTTTCTGTATATTTTCAGTATTTATAGGACATTCTTTCTATTTTTTTTTTCTAAAAGTTTTCTATTTTTATTCTGTTATTGTTTAACTGAATTTTTTTTATAAAGTAATTAGTCAAATCTAGTTTTCTTCCCAGTTTCCAATTAGTTTACGAGATAACAGCATTAGGAAATGAATTTGTTACTGGCGATTTTTGGTTAAACAAAATATTCGTTTTCACATATCAGTATAACAACCAATTTAACACAAGAAAGCCTCAATAAAAAAAATAAAACTTCAATATCTCAGAATTTTTTCAACTTTTTATGCAATTGTGGTTGATTTCAAAATAAATTCCAATTCGATCATTTCTACATTTTTTATTAATTACATTAATAATCTAACTTTTTTTTTTTTTTAGTTTTAATGAAAACCAAATATTATTTCGAGTGCTGTTAAATTTTTTTTTTCGCATCTCGACAAACTATATTGAAAGAGATATTTTAAAGAACAAAGTAAATACGTTAATTTTTATATTTTTGAAAAACAAGAGCTAATTCCAATTGTAGATATTCTTGTATTTTCTATTTTTTAAGATTTTAAGTATCTTATGTTAAGTAAGTCTTTTTAATATATTCTTTTGCTCTAGGTCTTAGATCAACAAATATCAAAGCATTTTTCGGGGAATTAAAAATTTCTAAATACATATCTTGATTTTAAAACATGAAAAATGACACAATTACCACAGAAGTAATATATTTAACTAAGCTAGTCTAAATAAGATCAAAATGAAATAAATACTTGCGAACACAAATAATATCAAAATGAAATGGATACAAAATTTCACTATAAATGAGATTAAATTTTTAGCTTTTACGAGAGTATTACCACTATCAAGAAATTTAATGATTTTTTCGATGAATCATTTTAAATATATGACACTTTGCACCAATTTTTTTTTTTTTTTAATTGTTATCCGTTATATAGCGTTAGTCATGAAAGTTCAAACTGAGATAAGAAGAGAGATGAGTTCGGACTCTTTTTCGGAGACAGATACTTTTGATTCTAAATCGGAGCCCTCCCGAGCCTAAAAAAATATTGCATCACTAGAGCTACAGCCGATATCGAAAGTATGCAGTAGAAAATTGTTAATAACATTTTAAAAGTGTTTTAAGATTTCTCCTTACATAGATCGCTATACCATCTCCTTACACACTCTAATCATAATATTCTAAACTGCAATAAAAAATTGTTGATTTTACAGTATAATACTGGCACCCCAGCAGCCAGTAATTTTACGGTATATGGGCAGCCCCAGCTGCCCATATACCGTAAAATTAACAGTAATAAACAATAAAATAAGCAGTAATACACTGCTGCGCATTCGCGGGCAGTGTATTCCTGCTTATTTTACAGTTTATTAATGTTTATTTTACTGTTTATTACTATTTATTTTATTGCATAATACTAGCAAAATTTAATTATAAGTAAAAAAAAAAAAAATGAAAGCTTTTCAAAAATATAAAAAGATTCTTGGATAAGTCAATCTTATTTCAAGGGTTCTGCAAGGACAAAGGATGGATAACGCTGTTCTAGACACAATAGGATAATTAAAAACACCATTTCTGTTCTTAATTTAATAGACTGATTTACCAGACGACTTGCATGGATGCAAAATGACGTTTCTCAAACTGTCTTTCCAATTAATCAGTATCTGCCATGCATATCCAAATACATACACTGCAAAAAAGTTGATTTTACAGTATAATACTGGCATCCCAACTGCCAGTATTATACCGTAAAATTAACAGTAATAAACAGTAAAATAAGCAGTACATGCGCGGTAGTGTATTACTGCTTATTTTGCTGTTTATTACTGTTAATTTTACGGTATAATACGGGCAGCTGGGATATACTGTAAAATCAACTTTTTTTTGTGGGGGAGGGGGGGGGGCGACAGTATTATACCGATTTTTTTTTTTTTTTTTTGGCAGTGAAGAGAAACACGGTGACTTTTAAACAGGTTATATTTATTGAAATCAATTATTACGTTAATGTAACTAATGAAATTATACGAGCTGCTTCTGGGGCTCTTAACATTTTTTGAATTTCGAACTGAATGGTGAAAAATATCGCAGAGTGATTCGTAAAAAGTGTCAATTTTAAAAAAACGAAAAATTTCAAGAATGGTGAAAAACGCTGAATCAGATTGAATTTATTTTATTTTTAAATAATCTGAAATTAATTCAAAACTTACCGAGAACCAAAAGTAATTTAATTCCTTACGAGCCACGACGCTACAGATTATCATCTGAAGATTTGTGGACAGTGAAGTTGTAAAACGCTAGACGCGAAAACAGAAAAAAATATTCGATTTAGGTCGCCTTTAAAGATATTTAAATGTACTTTTAATGCGAGGTTAGGAAATGTGTGTTTCATTCATTGACATATCAAAACAACATTTGAGTTATGTCACTTATTTTTAAAAAGGTTGCCATATGATTAAAAACTTTCAAAATAAAATTCAACAGTAAAAGTAGTTAAAAAGTTTACTAACAAGGAAAATAAAATGAGACTCCAAAACTGAGACTTAAAAAGAATTAATTTGTACAGATTATATTTTTAGGAAGTAGCTAATAGCAATAATGCTTTTATTATTTTTTTAATAACTGTGTGGCATTGTAACTATGTGGCGGGCTTTTTATTTAAAATTAAGGTTAGTGCTTGCGGTCTGCACGGGCCCGGGCCTGGCGCTAGGCTCGTACCCGGCCCGGCGGAATAAAGAGGGTTGTTAACGGGCAAAAAAGTGAGCGTTGCCGATTGGCCCAATATAACAAATTTAAAAGGGTCGGACAAAGCCAACAAAATGTGAAAAATTTTCAAATGGACCTTGCTAGGTCGAGAATAAGTTATAAATGTGCTGCACAAGCAATACTAGTTTAACAACATCGATACAGAAATTTAACATGTTCACCGTAGGGATCTGCATCAGACAGTTGCGTCGTATCTGAGCCTGGGCTTAATTTATTCAGCAGACTCGTGCTGGGCTAACATTTTGCCAATTTATAAATTGGCAAAATGCATTCTGCTTTTTTTTTTTTTTTTTTAAATAGTGAAATTCATCTTTAGTTGTACCGAGGGATTTCTTGTAAAAAACCTTTCCATACCACAGTATATCGAAACCCGTGTGCCTTGCGCACAAATATTGAACTTTATTTACAAAAACAGGAGTTATTAAATCATGGAGTAAATTATATTTTCAATATGTAATTCCTAAAAATCGTTAAAAATTAATGTCCCTTTATTTATTATATTCACAAAATTATTTACTCCCCCCCCCCCCCCTTTTATTGTTACTAAACACATTAACATATTTTCCTCATGAAAAAATGCCCTTTTTTCTGCTGAACTAGTGCTCTTTTTTGGGAACTAACACCATGCCCATTTTTCTTTGTAGACTGAACACTAAATTATTAACATTTTAGTAATTAAAGCATAAAAATGTATTTTATTTCCTTAGTAAGACAATTATTTAATAATTATTAATTTTAAGCAAGTGTTAACAATTTGATATTGAAGCAGTTAATAATTTTCATAAATATCAATAGTATTTAATATAGTTTTATATAATTATTACAAAGTATTAATGTACGCAACAATGTATGCTAATTTGCAGTTTTTATAATTTCTGAAATTACTAACTAATAATTATAATTTTATTAAAGAATAAAAACAAAAAGTTACTAATAAGAGGGTTAAACGTTTTGGAAAGCTGAAATTTTTGGTAGCTATTCTGTATTTTAATGCAGGGGAAAAAAATTAAAAATCAATTTAAATTTAAAAAAAAAAATCTAATTAAAAAAAAATCGGATTTTTATTTAATTTTTTTTTACACTTTAGTTCTGAGTAAAAATCTGGGTTGAGACTGCCTGTATTTTTAGAGAATAAATGGATTTCGACCCCGGTTTCTGATGAAAAAATCGTAGCGTGCTCTATTGGTTCTACTACGTCTTAAAGTTGGTCCGCCCGCATATATGCCTCAAGGAACTGATAAAGTAATACTCAAAGTAAGCAAAGAACTTTTCATTGATGTATTTTACAGAAATAACCACAAACACATAACAGCAAAATATGTATACCACTTTTATATGTGTAAGCAAAAATTCTCTACCTAAACTAGGGTCTTTCTCCCTTTTACTTATTTTTTTTTTCTTTTTAAGCATCACAATAAGTCTGGCGAAAAAAGTATAAAAATATCACTATGGCTTCGAACAAAAAAAAGAAAAAAGCTTTCCAAAGAAAGAGAAATCCACCTTTGGAAGGTGTAGGCAGATGGAAAAAAAAATGTTTCTAAAGACGGAGGGCAAATCTTAGGGGCAGGACTTTGTTCAGATAGCAGTCTCGTGGTCTTTTTTGTGGGTTCTAGCAGCTGACCTGATAAAAAGGTTTGCGATATGAATGTTCCCCGGACTTTTATAAGGGTGTATCAGCCGTTTCTTTGTTCACTCAGACATTTCTTTTATATGGTGCATTTAGTGAAGCATAAAAGAATTTCAGTTTAAAAAGAAAGTGCAATTTTTTTTTTTAAAGATAACAATTAAGTATTAATTACAGAAACATGAAACACTTTCTAACACTATTGAAATACTGTTAAGAAAGTTTATTTTTGTTAATATAATGGAATGAAATATGTAAAACAAAAAGCAGTAAAAATGCATTTTTAGCAATTGCTGTCCATAGCTGGTAATGTGCGCGATTCTTTTGTGCAACCCAATATGTCATCGAAACACCCCGTAGTACACTAAAAATTAGTTAAGTTTTAAAATGCATATCACAGCTGAAAACGTACATCCAGTAGATATGGCTCATAGTAATTTCCGTAACCGAATTCTTTTGAGTGTATCTGTAAATAAACGATAAATTCTGTGTACTTTATAATCTATAGAGAACATGCTGTAATGCACTTGACTAATACTATATATAAGCTTCACTGAAATAGTGCAATATTAAAATACACTGAGAATGATCTGCCCCCATATATATTAATGCAATGGAATAGTTTTGTGCATCCCTGTAAACGAACTATAATTGCTACTTACTCAATATAAAGCATTTCGCCATCCACTTCAGCGATTCATATCCATTAAGTTTGAAACAGTGTAAAATCGTTAAAATGCACTGAAAACTATTTTCCCCATTTACGGTAATGTAACAATACTTTTGAGTGTCTCTGTAAACAAATTATAATTGCTGTGTATTCTATACTCTAACATGTTATATACATCAATGACGCATATCAATTTCATTATGTTTGAAATAGTGCAACATTATTAAAATGCACTGAATTAGATTTTTTCCAATTGACTAATGCAACGGCACACTTTTGAGTCTCTGTAAAATAACCATAAATGGTACACATTTCATTTTTAATACAAACATGTCATAGTAAACCTCAATTAAATGTCAATCAGAGTATATTTATGCGGGTTAAAGTACGTTCAGACAGAAGGCTATACAGACAAACCGAATTCTTAACTTTTCAATTTTGTTGGAAGTTAAAAAATCTTTACGTTATTACATAACCATCTTTGATTTGAATGGGCAATGAAACAAATTTTAATATCGAATTTATAGGCGTGATCGTATATAACGAACTATTGGTCAATGTTGTAATGTTACAACGTGATAGAACATCTGTTGGGAAAATATAGACAAGATTTAATTTATTTGTTCTACGAAAGCAACCTTAAATGATATTGTGAACGGGATCGCACTTCAGGCCATATACGTAGTTATTTTTTTTTTTTTTTTTAACCGCTGCCTATTAACGACCAAAGGGGAAATAAGTCATTGCTAGAGATATGATCAAAATTAATGTCTTTTTAAATGGTAATATGTCATTCAATCGATTACGATGTCCTTTGTCAAAAGCAAGCTATACAACATTTGTCCGTATTTTATCGATACAGCAGTTTATGTAGTATCACTCATGCGGAAGAGACGGGCTGTGTTAATTTTTTTATGAGTAGCATTGCAATTGGACAAACAGTCACGTTTTACACAGAATTTGAGCTCCAGTTCATATATGTAACATTTCTTTATCAATAATTTCTATTTTTGATGTTTTCCTGTTTAGCAGAAACACCAGATCTTATTTTAGTACAAAATTTGCTATGGTAATGATACAGGGCTTTACAAATTTAATGAAATCTAGTAGACAGAAAAAAAGTATTTACCTCTACCCGTCATTGATTTTCAAAAAAGCACAAAAGTTTATTATTAATTGAGAAAAAAATAACAAGTATAGTTTAGAATTATTTGTTACATAGTTTAGAATAGTGCATAGTTTATTAAGATAATATAAACTCAAGTTTACTAATGCAACTTATTAAAATTATGTATTTCTTGGGGGAAAAAAAAAAGATACTGTAAAGGATGAATTAACCCGGTTATGTTCGGGAAATGCCAACTGCCGAATGCTTCAAATGTACGGAATGCTACAAAAACAAAATGCTACAAAATGCTACAAAATGTATATCTGATGAGGAGGGCATCGATAAAATAGAGAAGCAGGAAAACAATTTTCGGCCTATATTCCTGTCGGGGTCAATCAAATAATTCCGATTTTATTATTTAAAATTTGTATTTGATGAACTTATTTTGACCAAATTAAAAAATGTCAAAAATGAGGGGGGGGGGGAAGGGGGACATTTGTGTTCATTTATTGTGTCAGTTTTTGTACAAAAACACTCCAGATTAAATAATTTGGTCACCAGATAAAAGAAAAAAAACTGTTTCTGAATTATTTGCTCTTCGTTATTAAATTCATAACCACAATAAAGGACATTTTTTTTCTTTATTTTACAGCTTATTTATAGAGGGGTGCATTTGAAAGTTTAAACACACAACTAATTTCTTGCATTGCACATTCTGCCCCCCCCCCCCTTGTTTTACACTTAAAAAAAAAATTCTCCCTTGTGCATAGACATTGACATATAAAGTGCAATCATTACCACCTGTCGGCAGAAACGCCTTAAATAATGTTTCCTGAATCATCAACCTCTATTCACATAAGCTCGTTTTTCTTGTGTATTACTCACCGGTAAATTCAAAATTCATAGCCCCCTGCACAGAAAACCGGCGTCCCCATACGAAAAACGCTGTATCCACCCCTGTGTATAAGAAACGCCCGAATCGTGAGGAGCAATTTGAGAGGTATCTCACGGCGCGTTCAAATAAATTTGAAAATATCTTTTTTAGCAAAGGCGATAACCTATTTCTATTCAACTGGGAACGGTTGTAATTTCCAAATGGAGTTTTGACTCGAAATATTAGATAATAGAAATTTATTCTTAACATTTTAAAAAAAGAAACAAAAAAAACTTTAAAACTACCGTAACATTCATAACAAAAATTTAAAATATTATTCAAAGATTCACTGCTATTCTCAAACTAGTTTTTATTTGGAATGGTTAGAAATAATACAGCCTGAAATTTCTATAAAATTTCATAATCGAAAATAAGATAAGCGATTTCATTCAGTAGTGTATGAATGAATGTACTTCTACTTTGCAATTGCGTATGGGTGAGGGGTGGAGGGTAAATTACGCCCACGATCTCCCCGGCCTCCCTTTCTTAAAAAAAGTGCGAGAAAGAATATGCAAGATGGAAATATACAGAAATCCTTTAACTATAGAAATTTTAATGCTACACTGCAAAAAATAATTGTTGATTTTGCAGTATAAAACTGGCTCCCAGCTGCCAGTTTTATACTGTAAAATCAACAATTATTTTTTGCAGTGTAGACAATTGATTTAACCAAAAATTATTCAAAACTTTTCTCTTTCAGGATGAATTTAAAATGTTAAAATGCAAAAGAAGGGTGTTTTGATATAGCGGGATTTATGAAAATATATATATAACTTCTTCCGATTTACCAAAGGACTCCGAAAAGAATTCCTTTATGTTCAGAAACCAATAGATTTCCGACGTTTAAAGAATACTTTCTGAAATGAAATTTCTTTTGCTACCTATAACTTTCGGTATTGTTTGAGTAGTTTTTAAGTTGTATTAACCAGTTTTCTCAATCCGGAATATCGGTTTAGCGAATGCAATTAATTCTCAAGTAAGCACTGTAAAAAATGAAGTACTCAAAAATGAGTAAGTCCATGTACTCATTTCGAAATGAGTATTTTTGGATCAAAAATGAACATGTGCATTCTCAAAAATGAGCAAGTTCGTGTACTCATATCGAAATGAGTATTTTTGGATTAAAAATGAACATATGTATTCTCAAAAATGAGTAAGTTTATGTACTCATTTCGAAATGAGTATTTTTGGATCAAAAATGAACATATGATCAAACCCAACATACTTGTATATTTCAGAATGTGTAATGACGAAATTTCGGAGCCTAAAAAGCTATTTGAAGGAAAAACAAAGAATAAGAGAAATGAAAAGTGGATCTGGATGTTCGGGATTTTCATCAAAGTGGATCCACTACAACACATTTACTCTTTTTTTTTTCCCCTCACATTTTACACATCTACTTTTTTTTTCCTTGATAGTACATCAAAATTATGATTTTTTTTTCCCCCACTAATTTTTTAAAAATTTATTTTAACTTTTTTAACGTGAGGCAATAGTGTTATTTAAAAATTTCATAACATAATATCTTTTCAAATTATAGCTATACAAATTGATATTAAACTAAGCTGATTTGGCTAACAAATTTATGAATTACGCTAAAATTTATTATTTTATAAATTTTAATTTTACAAGTTTATAATTTTTTCCTTAAATTTATAAAATTAGTTAATATTTTTTCTTTACTTTTATAAAAATAAAGTTTTTAATTTTATAACGTTTTTAATTTATTTCTTTAGCTTATATTTTTATAAATTAAACTTATTTAACTTAAATAAAATCAGTAAGTCCAGATTTAAACCTACCTATCCCAAGGTCATTAATTTCAAATTTGTCTTTAAAAATCTTTTTTTTTTAACTATTTAGTTTAACCGAACCGTACGCAAAAGCTCTCAGCATAGCTGAAATATAATAATTTAATTTATTATAAAAAAATTTATTTACATAATTTTTTTAAAATAAGACATTAAAAAAATATTTTAATAGCATGTAATAAACACGTCTTAAGATAATTGTTGTTTTTATTAGAATTGATAAATAGATAATCAGGCAAATAATTTAAAAAATATATATGTTCGAATAAAGAAATTGTTGGTACTGTTGCAAAAAGAAGCAATCAGTATTCTTAATGCAATGTTTTACGCATATAATACATAATAAACTGAAATTTATCTGTTATAAGGCACCAAATCATACAGCAAAATATTGAAAATTATGAAAAGAAAATATTAAAAACAATGGGACTGAAAAAATCCATCTACAGATGAAACCTCAAGTTTTTGCAAGTTTTGCAAAGTAACTAACAACATTTGAGAAGGAGGCGTGACCACTCATGGTGCGTTTGTCTGAGTCGTCAGGTTAGTACACAGGACATCACGGGTTCGATTCCTCTCATGGGCAAGGGTTGGTTAATTACTATAAACTCGCGCAGGAATGAAAAAAATGAGCAGAAATGTATGTGTCCCTTATCAAGCAGGGCGGTCGCTCTGCCAAGCCAAGCTTAAAAAAAACGCCACACAAACAACGCCAAGAACTGGAATAAAGACCGCTAATGCTTATATACAGAAAGCAACTTCGCAATGTTAAATCGACAAAACATGCCAGATTAAAATATCAGATATCAAACAAACCAAGCGTCGTAGGAAAAAAAAACGAAAACTAGAAGAATCTAAGGAAGAATTTCTTCAATTTAAGACCAAACTCATCTTTAAAAGTGATTTATAAACAGAGATATAGCTTTTTTTTTAAAACGTCGAGTTACTTAAAATGATCACTTTTTTCTTCGTCAAACTTTTTTTTTTCAAACAACCTACAGGCCTTAATATTGGGCAGAATAAAAAAAGGATTGCATTTTTGGACAAGTAATTACGTAATCTATGTGCTTTTATAAAATTCAGTGTAAAAAAGAATTATTTTCTATTCTTAATTAGCAAAAAACTGTTAATTAACTTGGCGATTAAAAAAATATGCCAAAACAGATAAAACCCGCCAACGACCCTGTACCATCTGTATTAAAATAGCAAAAATCAGTTACAGGTTATAATATAACCACATCAAATTTCATCTGCAAGTCAGCCATTTTCTTTTGAAGATATTTAAAAAAAAATAAAACTTCATAATTATAAGAACACACATTTTATCAGACAATTAAATATGACTGCAAATTGTAGCAGATGACTGTTTCCAACATAAATAAGTATGAGAAATTGCCCCTCAAGGATATCGGCCTGGGTGGCTCTGTCGCAGCGCGTCAACACGGCATTTACAAGGTCCCAGGTTCGAGTCCTGCCCCCGGTTAACTTTTCACTCATGTTTGTTTAGTGTATTTAATTGTCTGATAAAATGCGTGTTCTTATAATGTTGTAAAATAAAGTAATCAGACGTAGTGTTTATGCTTTAAAAAACATTTTTAATATATAATTTACGTTTTTAGAAAGATCTGTAAAAATAAATTAGTTTTTGAGGGAAGACGTACCTTCTAAAATGTATACATTAAGACTTATCGGCATTTAAAATTTCTTTCCAAACGTAAACAAAATTTTTAAAATGAATTCAATGTGATTCATTTATTTCTTAAAAAAAAAAAAAGGAAAAAAAAAAAAACCACGGTAAAGGACAGGCATTTCGTTCGCAGGAATACCTTTCACGTCATTTTCCTATAAATTAATGAAATCCAGTTGTTAAATTACACAGCTCAACACAAATCTGGGGTTTGAAGAATGGCACTTTTTTCTTAGTAAATCAGTCACACTGATCACAAATATGACATTAGTTTTTTTTTCTAACACCCACAGTTTTTTCACAAAACAAAAAAGAAGGGGGTGCCTCTTAATAAAATCAATGTGTAATATTTATTAAATAAGATACATTTTTAATAAAAACAAAAATTAATTTCTTAGTAAAGTGACATTAATAAATGTTAAAATACAATACTGCACTAAAGGATGTGAAATATAAATGTAGATGGCGCCACTTTAGGTATCGATATTTGCCTGAGAAGGCGCAATTTTCTCCCGCGCATTTGTAGTGAGAACATGCATTTATTTTGTTCGTTTATTTATATCTTACGTTTGTTTTGTCAGTTTCTTATAGCAATATGGCATCAAGAGGTTGTATAAATCCAGGATATATAAAAAAAGTGATTCGGCAGAACTTAGTTGATCCAAAAGAAGTCCTCTTGCCTCCCCTGCACATTAAATTAGGTTTAATGAAACAATTCGTAAAAACCTTAGATAAAACAGGGGATAGTTTTCGATATTTAAATGAAGTTTTTCCACATTTATCGGAAGGTAAAATCAAAGAAGATGTGTTTGTTGGCCCAGATATGAGATGGTTAATGAAGGACGAAAATTTTGAGGAAAAAATTAAATCAATCGAGAAAGATGCATGGGTTAGTTTCAAACACGTTACTCAGAAATGTTTAGGAAATTACAAAGATCCTAACTACGCAACGATCATTGAAAAAAATGGTTCAAAACTTTCAAAAACTAGGTTGTAACATGAGTTTAAAAATGCATTTTCTGCACCCCTATCTTGAATGTTTTCCTGAAAATCTTGGTGAAATGAGTGAAGAGCAAGGTGAGAGATTTCACCAGGACATAAAATGCGTGGAAAAACGCTATCAAGGACACTGGAATGTAAATATGTTGGCAGATTACTGCTGGGGGCTAAAAAGAGACACTAAACCAGCTTCAAAATCTAAAGGATACAAGCGTTCTTTTGATGATAAAGAAAAGTAATTTTACTATATATACTAGAATATAATTTCTTATAAAACATGCACACACATTTATATATGTATATATGATTTTATTTATTTATCTGATTTTTTTTGTACATTTTTAAATGAATGTTGTGTAAATTGTATATTCTCAAATTCCAAATTCTTAGTTTCTTAATTGAAAGAAATCCTGACGTGATACATAAAAATGGATATTATTTTGAAATAAGCATAGCAGATTTCTTACAATTTACATAAATTCATGAAAACCCCAGATAAAAAGTTAAATTTTGTAGGCCTGTGTTATTTTTGTTTTAGAAGTGAAGTTTCCATTTAAATTTATTGTAACAGTACAATGCTTAATTGAATAAAAAAATGTAAATCTAAGAAATTGCTAAGAAATTCCAAACATGCACAGAGCAACGCAAAAATAAATTAATAAATAAACAAAAAATAAATAAATAGATAAATAAATAAAAATCAGCTTTCAGAAATTCTAAAAATTGTTCGTATATCTTAATTACAAGCTAAAGGAGGATTTATTTCTATATTATTCTATATATAATCAAGCAGGGCGGTCGCTCTGCCAAGCCAAGCTTAAAAAAAACGCCACACAAACAACGCCAAGAACTGGAATAAAGACCGCTAATCAAGCAGGGCGGTCGCTCTGCCAAGCCAAGCTAAAAAAAAAAACGCCACAGAAACAACGCCAAGAACTGGACAAGACCGCTAACTGCTTACTTACAGTAATCAACTTCGCAATGTTAAATCGACAAAACATGCCAGATTAAAATATCAGATATCAAATAAACCAAGCGTCGCAGAAAAAAAAAAAAAAAACGAAAACTGGAAGAATCTAATGAAGAATTACTTCAATTTAAGACCAAACCCATCTTCATAAGTGATTTATAAACACAGATATAGATTTTTTAAAAAAACGTCGATTTACTTGAAATGATCACTTTTTTCTTCGTCAAACTTTTTTTTTTCAAACAACCTACAGACCTTAATTTTCGGCAGAATAAAAAAAGGATTGCATTTTTAGACAAGTAATTACGTAATCTATGTGCTTTTATAAAATCCAGTGTAAAAAAATATTACTTTCTATTCATAATTAGCAAAAAACTTAATTAACTTGGCGATTAAAAAATTATGCCAAAACAGAGATAAAACCCGACAACGACCATGTACCATCTGTATTATAATAGCACAAATCAGAAATCAGTTACAGGTTATAACCACATCAAATTTCATCTGCAAGTCAGCCATTTTCTTCTGAAGATATATATTTTTTTAAATAAAACTTCACAATTATAAGAACACACATTTTATCAAACAATTAAATATGACTGCAAACTGTGGCAGATGATTGTTTCTAACATGAATAAGTATGAGAAATTGCCGGCCATGGATATGGATATGGGTAGCTCAGTCGCAGAGCGTCGGCATGGTACGCATAAGGTCCCAGGTTCGAGTCCAGGCCCAGGTCAATTTTTCACTCATGTTTGTTTAGTGTATTTAATTGTCTGATAAATTGCGTGTTCTTATAAATATTGTAAAATAAAGTAATCAGACGTAGTGTTGTGGCTTTAAAAAATATTTCAAATATATAATTTACGTTTTCAGAAAGATCTTTAAAAATAAATTAGTTTTTGAGGGAAGATGTACCTTCTAAAATGTATACATTAAGAGTTATCGCCATTTAAAATTTCTTTCCAAACGTAAACAAAATTTTTGATTAGGTTGAGTTGGGTTGGGTTGATTATTGACGGCCATTATCTACACATGGGATATAGGCCCGGGGGGAGTGCCCTTCGTGGGGTATTTCTAAGGGAACCTAACCCGTATTTACGCATGGATAAATCCACGGCTCGAAGAAAACCACGAAAACTCCGAACGATTAGGCCGACGGGCGCGATTGGGATTGAACCCAGCACCTCCCGTCTACCAGCTTCGAGAGCAGAACCTCTCAGCCACTGGTGGGGCTCAAAATTTTTGAAATGAATTAAATGTGATTCATTTATTTCTAAAAAACACGGTAAAGGACAGGCATTTCGTTCGCAGGAATACCTATCACGTCATTTTCCTATAAATTAATGAAATCCAGTTGTTAAATTATTTTTGTTTTAGAAGTGAAGTTTCTATTTAAATTTATTGTAACAGTACAATGTTTAATTGAATAAAATAATGTAAATCTAAGAAATTGCTAAGAAATTCCAAACATGCACAGGGCAACGCAAAATAATAATAATAATAATAAACAAAAAATAAATAAATAGATAAATAAATAAATAAATAAATAAAAATCAGCTTTCAGAAATTCTAAAAATTGTTCGTATATCTTAATTACAAGCTAAAGGAGGGTTTATTTCTATATTATTATATATATAATAGTAATTTCAGCAAATATATTAAATTCCAATGCGATCTGCTTTAAACTTAAAGATAGTTTATAACACATGATAAAAAAGTTATAAAAAAAAATGGCGCGTCACATTTCAGAGAGGGGATGGGGAGGGGCGTGAACAAAATTAGGAAGTATAATAAGGCTAATCTGTTTGAAACTTTCCGATATTTTGTAACACATAACATAAATTTAAAAAATAAAGCCGCGTCACAAATTATAGGGAGGGGCGGCGTTTTGCCTACACAAGGGGGGGGGGGGGCACTTTTCTAAATTTTAACGATATCCGTCATGTCGCATATCGTTACAAAGGGCTGTGACCACTTATTCGTGTTATACACCACAGGTGTCACCCCCACATTTTGCGCCCCCCCCCGACACTACTCATGTGATATATTGTTCGAAAGGCCTGTGACCGCTTATCCCCCCCACAGGGGGCACTTTTCTAAATTTTGTCGACACCTCTCATGTGATATATCGTTGGAAAGGTCTGTGAACGCTTAATCATAATATGTAGGGGGGGTATTTTATAAATTTTGCACATACCCCTCATGTGATACATCGTTGGAAATGTCTGTGACCGCTTAATCCTATTATGAATCTCCGGTGTTCATTCCCCCTTTTGCCCCCCCAAACGCGATTAGCTTTCACCACCAGGGGACGCTTTCCTATCTCTGTTTCTATGGGTCGGATCACGACGGGGTATGGCTCATTCGACTCGAAATCGATAGAGCTTTCCGATTTTAGTCCGTTTTTTCACCACCAGGGGGCACTTTTCTATCACTGGTTCTATGGGCTAGATCACGACGGGGTATAGCTCATTCGACTCGACATCTATAGCCTTAACGATTTCAGTGCCCGAGGTTCATACAGAACAGATTGCGCTACCTGGTGGTGGAAGATGGAACTTGAGCGTGCACAGCACGACTGCTATACAGTGTCGAAGGCAGCGGGTACCCGTGTCGGAAGTTAGTTTGGTTAGAGGTTTATACTATTCAATGTGCAAATTAAGGGATTATCCGATTCCGAAGGCAGCGGGGAACCAGGTTGGAGGTTCGTTCGGTTCGAGGTTTATCTTATTCGAGGTTTTACAAGATTCGAGGCCCCAATGTAAATTAGGGGCCCTAGTAAATTAGGGGCCGAAGCCAGCTAGTGCTAATGAAAAAAGAGCGTGATATCACGTTTGATTTCAAATGCAGCGCTGACACGCTATGTACGTATTCCATTTTTATTCATTTCATCGATAAGTCAGTGATATTTTTTAACGGGGGATAACAAGTGTTATAACAAGCCACATTTAGTATGTTGTTATTAGTTTAATTGAAAAATCTACTGGTATTTCTAGTTAACCTTTTAAACAATGACTGAAAGTAAAATGTAATTTTAAATTATTTCTTATGTTTAGATTATTTAAATTATGTTTATTCTGTTTTAAAAAAAAGAAATGATATCTACAAAAACAACTTTTCAAAAGTAAAAAAAGCCAAGCGTAAAAAAAAAAATAAAAAAAAAAAAGTTGTGGCTAAAAAATGGTGTGATATCAAATTTCCAAGCTATTATATTACTTTAACTTTTTTCCATTAAATAAGTTATCATATATATAAGTCGAGTGCCTACGTATATGTTAATAGAAATCGTTTTCTCCTGTACTAAATACATCCTAACGAGTTTCTGAAAATTCAATTTTTTTCAAATTATGCATGATGGGCTTAGCGGTCATCTTTCCATATTTCTAAGCACCCAAATTTCTAAAGTAAAAGCGTAATATGTTTGCAATGTAATATGTTTATAAAAATTTCGAACTTCAGATTCTAACTACGGACAGATAAATTAGATAAGACTGATATTTTGATAAATTGATTTTTACTAGTTTGAAATTAATAATTACTCTAAAAAATAAATCATAAGATGAATCTTTAAGATAAGTCATCATTATCTTAAGACACAATTTTCAGAGCATACAAATCTATAAATGAAACGCTTAAAACATTTGCTTAAATAACAATTTTGAACTTCGGATTTTAACTACGGATTTGGATGCTTAGAATTTTGTGAATAATATGCAAAGATGGCCGCTAAGCCCATCATGCATAATTTGAAAAAAATTGAATTTTCAGAAACTCGTTAGGATGTATTTAGTACAGGAGAAAACGATTTCTATTAACATATACGTAGGCACTCGACTTATATATATGATAACTTATTTAATGGAAAAAAGTTAAAAAAGTAATATAATAGCTTGGAAATTTGATATCACACCATTTTTTAGCCACAACTTTTTTTTTTTTATTTTTTTTTTACGCTTGGCTTTTTTTACTTTTGAAAAGTTGTTTTTGTAGATAAGGTTGTCCTCGCGAAGTAACTTTTTTTTTTATCCTATAAATTTTATTTTAACGACATAAAAATTTTTAAATTTGAATACATCCATGGGATCAAAAATGAGTACATAGCAGTTCATATTTGAATACATCCATGGGATCAAAAATGAGTACATGCGTTTCTCAATTTTGAGTACATTTGGATCGGAGCTATTTTGAGTATGTGACGTATTCAAAATTGAGTATTTTTTACTCAATTTTGAATACCCATTTTTTACAGTGAGCATATTCAATATAAGACAAGCATGCTAAATTAGCAGCATTAATATTTTGCTACTCTTGCATGTATAAATTAAGTTACGCAGTTGAAAATGTTTACTTGAGAATTGATAGTATTCGAAAACCCAATATTCAGAGTTGAGAAAACTGATTAATACATTGTAAAATGTACTTTGAAACGTTTCCGAAAATTATCATAAGAAACTTGTATCAGAAATGCTTCTTTAAATCTCTGAAATCTATTGGTTTAAGGTTTATAAAGATAAAAGGAACACTTTTTTGGATAACACTGACAATATATTTTCGTAAGCCATTAATTCGTAAATCATTTCGTAAACCTAAGAACCAAGATTTTTTTTTTTTTTTTTTTTTTTTTTTTTTTTTACAGTGAAAGCAGATTAAATTTCCGTTTAACTGTAAAAAAGTTTTTTTTAAATAAACGTAAGAAAGGATTAGGAAGTTAAACTTCAAAATAAAAACATTCGAATTGTAGTTTAGGATTTTATTATTTTGTAAATACTCTGAGGTTCAGAGGTTATTTAATGGGTTTTTTTTTTTTATGAAAGAAATTCAATCATTTTTTAAACTTTTCTTGCTCTAACTTAATTTCATCACTGACTTTTTTCAGGTAACGTTTCTTAAAAACTTTAAAAAAATCTACTTCAAAACAATTATTTATTGATAAATTTTTATTAACAAAATAAATTCATTAACGAGAAAAAAAAATTCTAAATTATTTTATAACAGACAAAGGGAAATTTAATTATACCCGGTGGCATCTTTGTTTTCAAAACTATTCACTTAAATCTGACATTTCTTCTACAAAAGTCAATATATTTACGACAAGCGATATAATTTGCTAAAAGGATCGATTTTAGCTTCCCTTTTCTACTTCCCATCTCAAAAGCTTAATAAAGCTCAAATATTTAAAACATTTTAACTATTAACAGCAACTTTTCAACCACATCTGTAACAGTTGCAAAACGGGGCTGTAAAAAGAGGATACGCTTTCTGGGGAAAATCGTATCCTGAAATAGTTTCTCTTCCCTTCCACATTCATTATATGCTTCTTGTGAACATTAACATACATGAATGAGTCATAAGAGAATTCTTTTTCGCATTTTCTGCACTTTCTTTGTGGCTTTTATCTTTTTCTTTTATGCGCAAGTCAGCTCTCCTAACTTTTCCAGACTGTTAAAAAAAGCCGAAGATTATACATTTTTATGCGTCACCTGTTCCGAACAAACCATTAAGGATTTTTTCTTTCTTTTTTATGAATTTTTATACTTTTCACATGTTTTAATTTTTTTTTCAATGTTAATTTAATACATTTTCGTCGCATCTTAAATCTTTTAAGTTTAGACATTTGCTTGGTGCTTTTGCCATTTTGAATTTTAACCAAATGTAAAAGACATGAGATAACTTGAGATAATTTTCATTTTTAAAAGAAACTATAAAGATGTGTGTTCGTAACTTAATTTTATGAACTGATAACTTAAAACATACAATACGATGATACAATTAAAAATATCCACAGTTATATTAAGTACATTTTAACAATTTTAATATTTAGTTTTACATTGAAATATACCTGGAAAATATCCTTAAATCTTCGAAAAACAACATAGCACGGATAATTTTATTTTATTTTGTTTGAAAAGAATAATTTGAAATGACTAAAAAGGAAAAAAGATTGCGCATTTAAAAATGAGGTTTAATATATTTCCTGATTGTGCAAAATTGTCCAATTCATACCAGTTTTATACTTCTCTATTTTTAAATACTACACTTCACTACTGGTTTGGTTGATTTAAATAATTCTGTTGGACTTTTGACAAAATAATGAATATTCTTTAAAAAATAGTCTAAAAATATATAATTGTCTATGCTATATATACAATTTTATTGAAATTTGAAAAAATAAAATGGTAAAAGTTAAAATTAGCCCTACATTTTAAATGTTATGATTTAATCGGCAATTCATAGCGGCTAAAACCATAGTTAAAATTATGACTTTATGATCACATTTGTAAATATTTAAAAGTGCAAATTAGATTGCGTTAAAAACCACACTTTAGAAACATATCACCAGAAAATGGAAAATCTGCGGCCTTTTTTGCCGTGAGAGAGATAAAAAATACAATTTGTAAATTTGAAGTTTAAAAGCTTTCTTACTTAACAATTTGATAAGAATTATTAAACTACATTTCTAAATTGCGATGAATTTTGAGCCAACCACAAAAAAAAGTCACTTATACGAATCATTTACCGATTGTATCAGCTGTTACATATATCTTATCTTTAGGTGGGGGGGGGGGGGGGGGAGTCAGAGCAGAGTGCAATGTACAAACAAAATAAAATATCTGAAAATTATCTTACCATTTAAATGTATATTAAAAGCATACAATATCTAGAAAATGCTTAATATTACACACTTAAAAAACAAAGATTTGAAAAAATAAAAATGTTGATTTCCAACCGTTAATATGCCATAATCTATGAATGCACTTGGCACTTCTGCCATTTACAGTCTTTAGAAAGAATATTATTAAATTCTCTGATCAGGTTAATCTGGATCTCATCAATATTATTAGAATGATGACCTCTGACGTGAATCTTCAGTTAAAAGAACAGAAAGTAATTCACAAGTGCTAAGTCTGAGGAGTAGGGGGAAGAGGGTTGGAAAACAGTTGCTTTTTCATCGGCAGAAACGGCTTCACAAGGAGAAATTTGCGGAAAGTAATTATCCGCGACCAGCTTTGAAATTTATGGAGAGTATACTCGTCAAGATTGAAAATATACTCAAGAATAAATTATTTAAGAAAACATTTCCGTACGGAGACACTATTTTGGGGAAAACGAAATATAAACTAGTAATGAATTCGGGGTCTGTGGTCTTAAAGTTTAAAATTAATTCTAGACGACTTGCTAAAGTTACATTTTATAATGGAGAGGAATTTGGAGTTATCGCAACATTAACGAGGAACCAACTCGCAATGTATCAACATATATTCCTCCGAGTAATACATGTCTCATTATCTCGAGTTGCAAGAGTTCTTTTATCTATCCGTGCAGGGATGGGGTAAGCATAGTTCAATTTTGAATATGTTATGATCTGATTAAAACTTATGTATTTCAAAACGCTAAGGAGTGCTTACATTGCAGTCTAATTTGTTCAGCTGTCTCGAGATAAATAAAATTTAATGAATTTAAAGCAAGGATACATGCTTTGTTGAAATACGAAGTATTGGTCGGCCGCAGTTTTAACCATAAAGCTTAATGCCATGGCTTGGATGTATTGTATTATTTTTCCACAAGGGATAAGTTTGAAATCTGTTACGCGCAACCTTTTCTGCAAACACACCCTCCGATAATATACATCACAAAGCACTTTTACATTTGGGGTCCAACTTGCATAAGAACGACTAGAGATGCATAACATTTTATTCAGTCACAACTTATAGAAGAAACAAAGCATTTATTACCTGGTTGGATTAGATAACATTTTATGCATATCAAATCAATAGAGTTCATATTTATCCCAGAGTGTAAATGAACTGATTCACTTAAACGTAGCTTTAATTCATCCTAGCGCTAATTCATTTTAAACGCATTGCGGATCACTAGCTTCATTGCCAAGTTCTACCCAAATATGTTTCTATATACATACTTTGCCACCAGAATGCTCGCAATTAACCATAAAGGATCAGAAGAGGAAACAAGAATTCTCGTGATTCCCCCCCCCCCCCCTCCAAAAAAAAAGTGTTAATAACTTTCCAGATTTCATTTAAACTATGGTATAAACATAGCTTTAAAAAACAGTCAAAAATACCCAACGAGTTGTAATTTTCCAACTGGATGAAAAATTTCCGGGCCAGGATTCGAACCTGGGATCTCTTGGCTGAAGCTGCCACGCTCTACCAACTGAGCTATCCCGGTCGAATCTGGAGGGCATAATTCATCCAGCTAACCTTATTGATCATAGCACCTGGTCTGATATTTTAATCAGCTCAACAGAATAGACCGCAGGTAAAGGAACTCCAGTAAACGCTGGATACGTGAGTACGCTAGATTAATTTTAACACAATTATTCAAATTGGTAAAGAAATCATACGAGTTGTAATTTTCCAACTGGATTAAAAATGTCCGGGCCAGGATTCGAAGGGCTCAGTTGGTAGAGCGTGGCAGCTTCAGCCAAGAGATCCCAGGTTCGAATCCTGGCCCGGACATTTTTCATCCAGTTGGAAAATTACAACTCGTATGATTTCTTTACCAATTTGAATAATTGTGTTAAAAAAAAAATACCTAAATTAGTTTAGTATTTTTTTTTACTATTATATTTATTAAAATTCGAATTTAACAGAAAATGTTTTTAAATCCATGGAGATACTTTTTAAATATTCATGAGGATCTACTTACTAACCCTCTCAAATGTTAATGGACTCCTACCATGATTGACTGAAATTCGCTGTTTCATCAGAAGATTCTTCATCGAAGATAATGATGAAACAGGATCCTTGGTTTCTACATGCATTCAAATTTTTGTATGGGTTCCATCGCAGAAAGATAAAACTAAGCTCATTATATTGAAATACTGGAACTTTATCGACTTATTTTTCGTGATTACAGAATATAATGAACACCAGTTGTAAAACTGATCTAGGTCTGTTAGAAAAAAAATATATATCTGGTCAACCTAGATTCAGTTTGTGTTGAGATAAAACAAGCTACATCATGGAATTTGTAAATTTTCGTTTAGATAAAAAGGACGAACATCACCAGCTTTTGGAAATAGAATTTTCAAGATACTTTTCTGTTACGTAGTACACTTTAACAAAGACAGAAAACAAAAAAATATTACTTCATTTCTGTTTAGTACAATAAAGTGAAAGATTCTATTTTCAACAATACATCACTTTAACTAATTGTATAAAAATAATTAAAAATATTTTGGCCTCTACTTCCAAAAGTTCTTGAATAGACAAAATACTTAATTAAAATATGAATTTTTAAGTTTAAGGACGCGGAACTCTACCCATCTAACTTTGCGGTTTAAAATTTCTGTTAAATATACATACTAACGCATAATTTAATAAAAGTATTTAAAAAAATGGATTTATTAGAAATTTAAGATGAAAAGTGTATTTCATTAGAAATTTAAATACACTGGAAAACACAAGTTTAAAAGTAACTTAGTTATTTTTTGTAATTAAATGAAAGAAAATGAAAAAAAAGGTGTCTATATGCATATAATATACGGCGACACAAAAGTTAGAAATTTTAGAAGTTAATAACTTTTAGATAAATTTTCTCTTTTCACTTTATAACAGGGATACATTGGAGTTTTTACCATGCAGACATACAAGGTTGAACAAAGTTATTTTTAAAATAAACTCAATGGTCTGTGGTGAAAAGGCAGAACACAGCCTACTTGTACGAGGTAAATTCAACTACAGAACCATATTGTCGAAAACGTGGAGTTAAATTGAATGTTGGCTTTGCGGGAGAATTTCGTACATTAAAACGTATGTGATATGTTATAAGAGTATAGCAATAATTGAAAATAACCCCTTGTTCAACTGTATCTATCCTTGCATGGCAAAATTACAAACTGTCCAGATCCTAAATCTCCAAAAAAAGTTGGGGGGGGGGGGGTGAGGGGGGGGGAAGAAAGCTGAATATTTAAAATAGAAATAAGTACTTAAATTAAGGAAAATGTACGTTTTTTTTTTTTGAGTATTTTTTTCAGATTATAAATGCTTGGAGTATCAAAATTTAAATTTTTAAAAATATATTTATACTCATTGCTTTTAGTATGTCGCTTATATACAGGGGTGTCCATAAATTATTGCCGGGGTTTTCTTACTTCATAATTTTTGGTTTAAAGAACATGACGAAAAATATTACACATTCGTAAAGCGCAACTCAGCTCTTTTAATAACACAAATAAAGTTACATGTACGTAAAGTTGCAACTCAAAACGTTATTCATCAAATAACGGTTATCATCAAATGATTATTAAAATGTTATTAAAATTTATGAAAAAGTTAATGAGCAAAAAATTAGATAATTCGTTAATAACTTTCATAAATTTGATAAAAGTTTAATATTAATTATTTTAAATACGTTTGATCACTTACATTTGAGTACATCATGCATTCGATTAGTATCTATATTATTAAAGAAGGTTGTGTGTTTGAGTGTGCGATGGCTAGCAAAATGGCTCGCACGCATGCAAATTTAGTTTCGTATGTACGAGGACAAATCTAAATGCGCCCGAGGACATTGGATTATATATATATATATATATATATATATATATATATATATATATAGAGAGAGAGAGAGAGAGAGAACAGAGAAATTTGCTAATTTCAGATTTTTCGAAGTTCGCCGACGATTTTGATCCACTCATAAAAGCAATCCAAATTCAATCTTTTAGCCCGATATAGTAAATTTTATCCTTTTTTTCAATGATTTTTTTTTTAATTTTTCGTGTTTTTTTAAAGAGTCCCATTAGGCGAAAAGGAAAACTTACTATATACCTTATCCATTCAACATTATATTTTATATCCCTGTATGGAGGAAACATACAGTAACCATTTAAAGTATTATTTGAATTTATACAATTTTTAAAAGAATTGAGGAAATGAGAAATTTCTGAAAATGGGATTGAAGTTCCAAGGGGAAATTTTTCAGCGTTGTATTGCTACAGTAATCATTTATCGCCAAAAAAAACCTCTCTGACAACGGAGATTTTTCATAGAGAGATAAAAAATTTCGTCATGTGACCGACCTTACGGTAATTGAAATTTCTAAGGGGGTGGGGAGGGGCTAAGGCATTTTTTATATTTGTTTAGTTTTCTTTTTTACGAACATTTTTGTTTATTTTTATAAAGTTATTTTTTCGATTTCGCGTAACCAGCTATAAGAAAAAGTGTGCCGGCTTTATTAGAATGGGGCTGGAACCGGGCTTAATTTTTCTCGACACGCTCGAGTCTGTCGTGTCAGCTACTATAATTATAAAAAAAATATTCATATTCTCATTTTTTTAATGCGGACTACACCCAAGTCTGTTCTAAAATCTTGTCCTTCCCCTTGATTTGATTCTGCTAGCACCAATATTACATATAACTTAAACCGCCATAAAAATCTTAATATCATTGTTACTCAAAGAAAAACATGTGAAATCTGAAAATTTAATATAGATGGGATAGAGATTTACAGACCTCCTCAACTCTCTAACTATGCATTACATGTATAATACTGTATCCGTAAAACATGGAAGTCCATTCTTTGGAACACAGACTAATTTAATTTACAGAAAAGCCCTCGAGCAAAAGTTTTTAGTGACATAACATGAAATTCGGGATAACTTGAAAGATCTTTTCCAATTCTTTTTAGATTCCATTCCTCTGACACGCACAATCAAAAAAGCACTTTCCCCACTTTTCTATTTCTGTACATCGTCAACGTTTAGAATTCCCGAATCCCCAAACGTTGAATAGACCCCTAAAGGCACTCCAAAACAAAAAATTGTAAAAGATGGATTCCACCATACACCCGAGGGTGCCTGGTTCTTATTATTGTTAAAAATTGAGGAGGTGGAATAGGAGGTAAAGTGAATACAAGTCCCGATCGATATAGGACTGTTTTCGACGTTAGGAAAACTTTCTCGAAAGTTTATTTCGCGGAAGGTGATTGACTTCTTCTCAAAAGAAATTGAACGAAATTCGGTTTATTCACTTTTTAATGCTTCAAATAAAAAAGTTGTTTTTGAGCAGGTATGCAAAGTAATAGATTTAAAAAAATGTTTTACACCTTTAAAGTGATGGGAGATAAATGATTTTTTAAATCAAAAGATATGTGTATAAAAGGTTATTTTAAAAATAGATTTAAAAAAAGAGAGAGACATCAAATGATCTCGAAGTGACTTCAGTGATCTCAGGGGATGTACTATAGCGCATCCCTTAAGAGCCTACGCTAGTCAGGCGAAGAAACGCTCCAGTTAATGTTAAGTCTATGAGAAGATTATCGCGCGATTTCTCGCTCGCATTTTAATATTTTTAAATGATTTTTTTTGCATAGGATAGCTGAGGTCGATCTTTAACGTTGTTAGTTTTTACTTTTTCGATTTTGGTTACGGTTTTTTTTTTTTATAAGCGGACATTTTTAATTTTGGAACCGGTTGGAACCGGTTCTGAAAGTGAAATTACCCTTATATAAAAAAACTGGAACCAAAATCGAAAAAGTAAAAACTAACAACGTTAAAGATCGACCTCAGCTATCCTATGCAAAAAGAAATCATTTAAAAATATTAAAATGCGAGCGAGAAATCGCGCGATAACCTTCTCATGACTTAACATTAGCTTGAGCGTTTTTTCGTATGACTGATGTAGGCTCTTAAGAGAAAAAAAAATGAAGGAATGAATAAGAAAAATTGTAATGGGATCTTCAGGAATTAGGATGCATAATTTTTCCTTTGAAATATCGTAAAAGAGGCATCTTTTGTATTAAATACATTGAATATGTCTTATTTCTAAAACTATGACCCCCCCCCCCCCTTTTTTTTTGTAAAAAAAAGAAAGTTTTTTGGAAATGACTGAATTTTAGGATTTCAAATGCCTAGCGACATCACTTGGAGTAAACTTAATTCAGTACATACAGAAGAGAAGGCGCCACATTAGCCAAATAAATGATATTTTGATGCGAAAATATGATTTGCACAAACTTAAATATTATAAAATAACGAAGGACGAGAGAAATGCTGTTCTGCAGAACAAGATGCAGTGCATTTTTGAAAAGTCCATTAAAGCACATAGCCAAGCAATTCACATCAAATCATTAGAAACATAAAACTTACCAGAATTCATAAAATAAAATTCCGAATACATACCTAAAAAGAAGAAATATAATATAAGTATTTATTTCACAATAGCATACTTAAAATATATACATGTACTTAAATATGTTTTATATCGTACTACAATTTATATAGTAGCTAAATATGAGCACTAATTTAATTTTAGGCTTTTTTTTTTTTTTGCTTTTTTTTTGGGGGGGGGGGGAGGGAGGTGCTATAATTGGTAACCTTGGATTTTTTTTTTTTTTTTTTTTTTTAGTTTTTTTAAGAGACAAAATATATTGTATAAGAGATTGCATACTCGTATGCGATAGACTCACTGGCTTATATGACAATTTTTTTTTTTTTTTTTTTTTTTTTTTTTTTTGGGCGGCATATTAACGGTTATACATTTGAAATGTACAAAACTTGACATTTTTTAGCTAATAGAACTTATTTGCTAAATTATGTTTGTCTAGAAAGACAATTGTAAGCACAATGTTCAGTCAAATATTTCACAAGATAAACTTTATAAGTTCGGAAAGACCACAAGAGCTAAAGTGGTGCATAAATTAGGTATGTATACTTTCGAAGCTTAAATAAATAAGAAAAAACCTACAAGCATTACCAAATCTTAACAATTGTTCGTGAAACTTACTTCTGAAAGAAACTGAAAATATTCATAAAATGGTTATTTCACCATATATGGTTTTAAAATGCACATTGTTACATAAATTGTTTATAATGAGATGACATTCTTAAGTATTGAAACGATGAATTATAAATGTGCGAAGAGTTTGCATATTACAATTCTACGTAGGACCTGAATAAAGCATATGCCCACAGAGAGATGTGTTGGTGTTAGTAAATTTAGTAACCTTCCCCCTCCCCCTATGTTTTTGAATAAGTTTATGCAATTTAATCTACAGATGTTTCTGGTTAAGTCTTAAAACCATTTTTCGTAAAACTGTTATTCCAAAAGAAAATGGAAATATTCATAAATGGTTTATTCCACCACAATACATATTCAAGTAAATTTTCTACTTTCCATTTTTTGCATTTGACAATTTGATAGTTTTCTAATAGTAAAAATGTATGTCAATAACATGCACAATTAATAAAATATTAACTGCATAACTGAAATAACGTCTGTGTGTGCGCCTTAGTGTTGAGAAAAATATTGAAAATGTTTGATTTCTTGTGTTAGCATAGTAAAGGAGCCGCAAAATGAAATGTGTTCTGGGATGCCTTCGTTGGGTTAAAAAGTTGTGTCTGAAAAATGGTTTCATATCATTTTTCCAAGTTTATATTCAGGGACTTATAAAAACTAAGTTAATATAACATGTTAAATATGTAAATAAGTCAAGAGCCAACGTATGTGCTGATAGAAATACTTCTTTTCTGTAAATTAAAATCGGAAAATCAAATGTTTATGAATGATTGGTCTTTCTTTAATCTTAAAGATATTATACAAAATTTTAGATTTAATAATCTATTTTAACTACGCTCTTGAGGGCTTAGAAAGTTAATTATAATATGGCTTCCAGGTCCATCCTAAAAAATTTAATTTTCAGAAATATACGATGTATTTAGTACAGGAAAGAAAGATTTCTATCAGCATGCGATACGCAGGCAAAAGTTAATAGAAAATGTTAAGTAAGTACCAGAATATAAACTTAGAAAATTTATAACCCGTTTTTAGTTTAAGCTTGGCCTTTTTTTTTTTTACTTTTAAAAGTTATTTTATGTGAATAAAATATTTCGAATTAGAAATTTTCAACCAGCCGCTTTATCGAAACTCCCTGATGGCGAAATCCTTTGTTAACCTATGTGAAAACTTAAAAGCGCGATTACTCAATTACCTAATTATTAAAATACGGTTTTTAACATCAGAAAGTAGACATCAGCCGACGATGGGAGTTTTCTAAAAATTGTCTCCGTAAATTTTAAGTATTTTTAGTGAGATAAAATTTCATCAAGTGGATAGGTTTTTTTTTTTTAATTATTTAAAATTTAAGGAGACCGTTTTTAAAAACACACAACGTCGGCCTCTGAAGTCTTACTTTCTGATGGTGAAAACCGTATTTTAATAATTCTATTAGGTATGAGTAATCGCCCTTTTAAGTTTTCCCATAGGTTAACAGGGGATTTCGTGATCGGGGAGTTTCAATGAAGCGGCCCCTTAATGAATTACAATAAATACCACATAAAACAAGACCCGTTTTATTAAATACATTTGGGGTTTCAAAACATGTTTACTTGATTTGATAAAAAATACGAGAACTATGGACTTCTATCCCCATTTAGTATATTTTCGTCAAATCAGTAAAAGAAAAAAACATTTCATAGTAAACCGAAACCGAAAATATCTTTCAAACTTATCACATCCTGTTTGATGCATCAAAAGTTGATATCAGATATAAAAGCTTTGATAACCATATCCCCCTCTCCTCTCCCCCTTTCAATCAAAAGCTTAAGCTGTAATTTGATTGATTGGAAGAGATCTTGGAGACGAATATCCGTCTGACATATTATATAGCGGCGATTGCCAGAGGTTATTTGCCATTAAACAAACCTATCAAAAGATGCCAAAAGAAGTCTCAATGTGAGATTTCAGTTGACGAAGTGCTGAAAAGGATACAAGACTGTAACCAATCGCAGCTCATTATCATTCTGAAAGTGTTACAAATCGTCGGGATTGGATGTCAGGCATCGCTGAACTTGAAGACATGTTCAACCTGATACACATTAAGAGTATCAAGACTTAAATTAGCAGAAAGACCTCTAAGGAAGTTATTTAGAGAAGATTTGGATATTTAAATACGTGGAATATTCTTTCTTTAAGACTTAAAATCTGTTTATTTTTTTTTTTATTCCGCGTGTATGTTTGTGAATGAGACAGTGGTAATTTATGCACTCAATTTATACATTAGGCCTATAAATTCATTATCTGTATAATATTTCACTTAATTTTAGATCCGTCTTTGCATATCATGTTACATTCCTATTTTAATGCAATTTAATTCAAATAGTATCAAGCTTAATGACGAGTATTTTGTTACAATTATTCCGGATGGGATGGCAACAAACAACATTTAAATGACAGTCAAATACGCAAACACGTTACAGAAAAACTTAACAGATTACCTTGAACCAATGAAATGCAAATGAAAAATTTAATCCGAGAGTACTTCGATTAGAAAATTATAGATTTGGTAAATGGGATAAGAATATATATATTTCATCTCGAGATATTTGAATTTTCGCATAACCAAGCGTTTTTATTTATTGACAAAATTTCATCTTGTCAAATAAGTATTTTAAAATATAAATTTTAAATTATCTATAAGTTAAATTTCTAACTAATTGCAGAATCTTTTTTTTTTTTTTTTTTTTTTTTTTTCTCTATTTATTTTTTTATGGTTGAAGTGGACGTAGACTTTTTCCAACATTAGCGAATACATAATTTGCATGAAAATTCTTTACTTATCACAGGACTTCAAATCAATTCTAATAGATTGCAAATTATTTTTAAAGAGAACTTTAAAGAACAAAAAATCTATAAAAGAAAAACATAACACTTTGGAATGGTGACCCTGAGTGTTACTTGGACATCTCCCCCCTCCCCCCCCCCCCGAAGCAACGAATTTCCGCGACATAGGGGAAATTTTTATTTTCCCAAGGTTTGTCAAATATGTATTAGAGTTAGTCTATACGTCTCGCAGCATATGAGAAACCATATACGTTTTGCCCTTACATATAGTCTAGCACCGTTTTTAAAAGGAAATGTATCTGAGAAGTAGGAAAAACAAATAAAAATCAAAAATAAGTAACTGATTAAAAAAAAAAAAAAAATTGTTATGCAAGTCCAATTTTCTATATTGTTTATATATTTTTTTATTAATCTTGTGAACAATATTCTGAGCCTATTTTTTTTAAATTATTACTATTAATTACTAATATAAATGCCCGTCCTAGGACGGTAGGTAGAAATCGTGGTTTTCACTTAAACTTTGGAATAATTGATAAAAATATTCTTATACTATTCATCGACAATAAGGAAAACTGACCTAAACGGGCAGGACCTGCAGCTCAAGTTCCGATTAACGATCCTCCTCTGGGGTTTTAATAACACATTTTTAAATCAATTTTTATGTAAAAATGGAGAAATTATTTTACAATAATATACAATCTGCAGATCCAACTGATTTTTAAAGTTTTCAGCTGATTTCTTTGTTTGGTTTCTGTGTTCCCTTTCCAGAATCGTGAAATCAGAAATCAGTCCCTTTTCCACAATAGGGGAATAAAGTAGCATACCCAATGGATCCTTTAAAAATAATGAAATACAACTCCAAAAACAATCATTTCAAACTTTAACCATAGCAACACTTTCAATAATTTTAATTTTCCTGACATCCTTTTCTTTTCTGAATTCTTTATTAAAATCATCTGACCTGTAATTTATTTTTTTAAAGCTATCGGTAACCTGTAATCACGGTATAAAATCAAGATGAAGTAATCTATATATATATATATATATATATATATATATCATATCAGTTTCTCTCTTTAGTTTTTTTTTTTCAATATAAAAATAAACAATTTTTAATTGCTAAAAAAGTGTAAAAATAAAAAGATTATAAACAGTAAAATAGGTTGTGTTGACATATATATGTTTCAGCTCAATCTGAGCCATTATCAAAACAAAAATATTCTATAAATGCACGGTCTATGAAGTTTATTTGAAACACAAATATTTAAGTTTTCACGTATTTTTCGTGAAAAATTAAATAATTGCGTTTCAAATAACTTCATAGACCGTGCATTTATAGAATATTTTTGTTTGTTTTGATAATGGTTCAGATTGATGTAAAACATATGTCAACAGTCTAATAAAACCCATTTTACTGTTTGTAATCTTTATAACCTTTTACCAATTAAAAAGTAAAATTACAAAGTGTTATGATTTGTTATATTTATAAAAATAAATTATAAAAATAAATTTCAAGCTAAGTACAATGTCATTTTTACCGGCGTGAACTTTTCACTCGTATTTTATGTACCTACTTTTATGAATAACCAACGTGTATTCAAATAAAAATATTTAATATTAATGAAAAAAGGGCATCAATATGCATGAAAATAATATAAACACAATGGATAATATTCTCGTAACGTCACAATAAATATAGATTTTTATTATCTTATAAAAATGAAGTACACGTGCATAAATTTATTTTGCAAATAAAATACGTCCAAAAAGCCACGTGTCTAAATGTTTCATTATGTCTCTTCTCTGCAACAATGAAAGTTTTTTATTTTTATCAATGAATCTCAAAAATGAATGACTCCCTACACAGCCATCTAAACCAGCAATGGCGTGGTTCTGCCCGGAATCGTTACAACACTCGCGTATTGCAGAAATACATTGAGTTTGATACCTTGTATGGTTTTTATAATTTTCAACATTTTCGTCTTGTAATGTCAAGATCCCACCATATCCCGCAAAATCGTTGGTACATTTCTCGTCTGTAAGCATTTGAGAAGCAATAAACGTTAGGACTTCCTGCGCCCAGGTTCAACTTTGGCAGTTAGAAGTGTTTGTTTGAATGAAAATTCACGTAAAAACATGCTCCTGCATCAACCACATAATTAAAACATGTTTAAAAATAAATAAAATTTGCGATTTTTTATTAAAAATGAACAAAATTAACGACAAAAATCGCCGCGATTGGGAACTGTAAACTGATTCTATAAAATCTGAAAACCGCTTTGTCAATGTCTGCAAATGATTTTCGCCACAATGTTCCACCCTTTAAAAAAAGTTACTATGTAGAGCTGTTACCACTAGGGTATTGGTGAATCGTGTGAATATTGTCAACACTGTAAATTTAGGACAGATTTAAAACACTTTTTGTGGGGTGGAAGGGGAGTGCCGCAGACTTCAGGTAACTCAGATTCACGGTAAATTATCACTTTGAAATTTATGTTGATAATTAATGAACGATTAAAGTTTTTTAAACTTGAATGTTGAGAATTTAAAACAAACTTTTCAAATAAATTTACAAAACAAAAATAAATTTTAAGAAAACTGTTGCAACTAGTGAAATTTTAGTATTATTTACCAATATAAATTTAGTGTAAAATTTATATTTATTGTTTTTCGATATTGTAGCTTTGACTTTCCAGACTAAACTTAATATTTTATTAATAATTTCATTGAGAAATAGCAATTTTTAGAAGGTTTTTGTTGAAAGTAATTAGTTTTTTTCCCCTTTTCATAAGAACATTGATAAAACACCCCATTATCAATCATACAAAAGTATTTTTCACTCATAACAATTCCACTTATCTAAGCAAACTTTGTTTTGTTAATAATAAAAATCCCATTTGTTTCGATAAGTACATACTACTGTCGTTTATTTTTTCAGATGCCTTTATTGCAACGTATTTTGCTTCGATTATTTTAACGATCAAACGCAAAGAAAATAAATGAGAGGTAGCCACGAAATGTGTTTTCTAAACAAATGATAGTTTTTAAATAGAGGAATTTTCAGAAAATAAATGACATGCTAAACTATTATGAAAGGAAAGGGGCATAATGGCAGATTCCTTCAAAATCTTGACCAAAAGTAATCTCTGCTTTTCTGGATACTCTTCGAAAACAAGCTAATTTCATGATAATAAATAATTGATAAGGTGAGAGGGGGGGGGGGGTGTATTTTATGAACAAGCTTTAAAAGCCTATACTAGTTACACAAAAATTTAAAATAAGACATACACTGCAAAAGAAATGATTTTACGGTATAATACTAGCACCCTAACTGGTAGTATTATAATGTAAAATTAACAGTAATAAACAGTAAAATAAGCAGTAATACACTGCCGCACATGCGCGGTAGCGTATTAATGCTTATTTTACTATTGTTCTACTACTGTTTTACTGTTGTTCTACGAATGAAGACAGTGGCAAATTTTATTCATGCTGACAAAATGTATTATGATGAAATATCCTGTTTGATTTAAACTTTAAAGCATTCGTCCCACTTTGAAATTATTTAGAACTCCATACCCAGTCAGTTTATATATATATATATATATATATATATATATATATATATATATATATATATATATATATATATATATATATATCCAATGCAGTTTAATATTTCTTTAGTCTTATTTCTAAAAATTAAAATAAAATTAAAACTGAATTTTATGAACGTGAAAATTTGATTTTTCTCGAGTAATTAAAAGAATTTGATGGATTGCTCTGAAATAAAATTCAGTTCCATTCCCAGAGTTGAAATTCTAATTAACTACCCTTTTTATTTAATATTTTCAGACTTTAAAAGGGAAAACAAGGCATAACTCAGTCCAATACGGGAAGAAAAAGTAAGCTTAAAGTTAAAATTAGCTATTTTCACAAGCTTTCTGACTAATATTCAGCTTCCATGTCAATATCACAACTTTATTTTCCAAGAGATCTGCGAAATTACCAAAATTGCGAAACTTTTTTGTATTCTACTTAATGATTAAGAAACTTTGGAAAAGCTCTTAATAGCCAGAATGAGGCGAAAAAATTCGATACCACCAAAACTGTGTGGTGTAGCGAGTGTTAATTTCAAACATAAACATTCACGCACAGCTAAACTAATAAAGAATCCACTGGATTCAATTAAAAATTTTTTAATTAAAAAAAATATTCTGTACAAGTTCTTTGTGATTTACAATTTAATCGTGATCTTCATAATCACCGCAGAACACAGCGGAAAGCACTAAAAAAAACATCTCACTCAAACCGGAGCTGTTTACAAGCGAACCTCTTCGCTCGCTTTCCAACAACAGACTCCCCCCTTCTCTACGTCTACGTGTACACTGTCCACTGGGGGTAAGGGCGGAAGTTCTCGGTCATTGCTCCAAAATGACCAACCCCCTCCCCACTTCTGCGAGCATCTTCTAACGTTCAGAAGGAAACAAGCGTTCTTTTGGAGAAATACTGCACCCTGCAGCCGTTGTTACAACTGCTTTCCCACAGAGCTACACGGATAATTGTTAAGACTTTGAAGAGCAAAATCGATAAAAGAGTTTCAGCTGGATAACAAGGAATATTTTTTCAAAAATACGGAAATTTATAAGATTAATAAAATAAATGGAAGATGCAAACAAATCTAATTTGCGAAAATCTCCAAAGAAATGTTTAAATCTTGGTACTTTCAAAAAGTTTTGAAATGAATAAATTTTATTGAAGGAAAATTTTTATTTTCATAAGTCAAACATTCTTATGCTCTTTTAAAAAGGGAGAAAAATATGTGAAAGAAAACAAACCAGTTATCTATATTATAAAGCAAAAACATATCTGAGTAACGCTGACGTCATAGTGAAGGTGACAACTACCTAACCAATAAATGTCGTTATCACTGCAATTTTTGTAACTTCTAAACATCGCACAATTTCTATTATTAAACAATCGAATATAGGGGGGGGGGGGGGGGGGACGTACTTACAAATGCAATTTTTTTTACAAAACTTTACCCCAATTTACTGTTTTTTCTATTTATGTTTTTAAAAATAATTTTAAAGCATACATATTTAAATCTGCGTGCAACCAAATTACACAAAATTAACACGTTTGCACTTAATAATGGTGGTTGAAAGTGGTCAACCTAGGGCCATTCATTTTCATATTTCGACCAAAGTGTTCTAAAAAATGTTTGGATTCTTCAACGGGAATTGGTTCATTCACCTTAACATGAACTACTGAAGATATACGTAACCAAGATGATTTCGCGCCCCTAGCGGTGAAAATTGAAACTAAACTATATTTCAGCGCGTGCATTGCCGTAGGCAGCGGGAACGAGTGCCGGAGTTTCGTTCGGAAAGAGGTTTGTTTAGAACAGAATGCGTGCCGAAAATGACTATTTTTTATCGTAACCGCAAAAAAAGTTAGTGATTTCCAGGCAACGCTGGACGGATCAGCTGGTAAGTAAATAAAATACGAATGTAACGGATATGTAATCTAACTACATGCTTAAAAACTGAAATAATCAGAATGACAAAAGGTTCCTATAAATAGTACAATATTTCGGGATTGACGGTTGGCATGCGCCTATTACGAAAGTACACCAAGAAAACATTTTTCTTTTGGCACAGTTTAGGCAATCTAAAAAAATATAGTAAATGTAAGAGAGTTTTCAATTAAAATATTTCTATCTATGTTCTATACACCTTGCAGTATACACAGAAAAAAAAAAGATTTTACGGTATAATACTGGCAATCCCATCTGCCAGCTAATATTTTATTGCTAATTTCTTATGTTAGTCAAAAATTTCTTAAATTATTTAAAAATTTAGTAAAAAATTTCTTATGTTAATAAAGATTGTATTTAGAGTAACAACAGAAGTATTAATATATTTTTTTAAGAGTATTGTGTTAGAATATTACGTTATTTTACAGATTGTTAAAAGTATCAACATTTTACAGCTGCGTTTTTTCAATTGACACAGTTTAACTTGTAACTTTAAGTTTAAACTACAGATACAACTGAAATTTTGTTTTGTTGGGAGTCTTAGTGCTATCGCTAGAGACTTCTGAATTATTTTAACTATAAAAATCCTGTACACAAAATTTATCACAGAAACAAATAGAGCTTTTTAATCCTTTTTCAAATCAAGCGCGCTCAGAGACCGCTCACAGTAGCTATGCAACGGTTTCTTTGAAAGTAATTACGAATTAATTATGTAGGTGAAATACATTGTAATTTTAAGTTAAAAAATACAGTAATTGACTTAGTGTTATGATCTTTCATTTTTTTTTCTTTTAATAAATATTGCACTAAACAAAGCAACGCATTTACAATATTTCATGTCTTATGTTTTTGTACGGTACATAATGTTGAAGATCCAAAATTCTCTTAATAGATTGCATGCGAGAAAATGAGATTTCAGCAGAAATATTTTCCAACAGCACTTCATATTTTAATCCTTCATAAATTTTAACAAGCAAAAATCAATAACGGAGCCTTGCGTGAATAACAGAACTATTTTTCTGTTCGAAATAAGGGAATTTATGACACTAATGATAAAATGAATATAATATTCGAATATAAATTAATCACATTTGTTGAGATCTTGTTAGAAGACGTTTAAAATAATCTCAATTTCAGAAAGAAAGGTTTTGGTGAAGAAAACGTGGGCACCAACTGTTTTTGATAACTTACACTCCAAAAAATAACTTGATTTTACAGTATAAAACTGGCACCCCAGCTGCCAGTATTATACCGTAAAATTAACAGTATTAAACAGTAAAATAAGCAGTAATACGCTGCCGTGCAAGCAGTAATACGCTACCGCGCATGCGCGGTAGCGTATTACTACTATGATGACTATTACTACTATTAATGAGACAGAATTTAAAACAGAAAAATAACTATGCAATTTGTGAAGCTTCAGTTGATATTTAAACAAGAACGAAAGATCATGCGTCAAGCATAGATTATGTAGCAGTTTCCAACGCTTCCAAAATAATTTTACAAATCATTACCGTTTAATAAGCTGAAAGATAACATCTAAGTAAACAATTTGGAAAACGCATAACAGATTTAAAAACTGAATTTCAGGAATTTCCAACATATACAATGTTCCGAATACTTTTATTCAGCCCTGTATATATGATCTATAGATTTGTATATATACTACATAAGAATGCTAAATTTTAGTTTAGTTAGGAAACGCGTAGCACAGTTTAAAATTCTCCTTCTGGAGTTTGCCAATAAAAGGAAATGTGTTCGCGAACTTTTGTGCTGCTCTGTATATGATCTACAGAATTTATACACACCAAGTAATAGACAAAAAGTGAGTTAAATTTGAAATCGCGTTCAGCAAATTAAAACGCACCTCCAGGAATTATTAACAGACAGTAGAGAATTCTTTTGTGTGTCCCTGTAAATGAACGATGACTGCTATACACACGATATTCTGTAGAAAGCCTCTTGTAATGCACCTTAGTGATATATATAAATTTCAATGCGTTTAAAATAGTGAAACATTTAATTAAACCGCAAACTATTTTTCTCCATAGACGTAATGTAACGGATTTCTTTTGACTGTCCCTGTAAAGTAACTATAAGTGCTATGCACAGCATATTCCATATAAAGCTTCTTGTAATACACCTTAGTGATATATATCAATTACAATGTGTTTGAAATTGGGTAACATCATTAAAATACCCCGCAAATGATTTTTCCCCATAGACCGTAATGTAACGGAATTCTTTTGAGTGTCCCTGTAAAAAAACTATAAGTGCTACACACTTCAGTTGAAATAGGGAACATATGCTATAGATAACGACAATAACATAAAAATTGCAGGGCAATCCGAGCATATTTACGGGAGTTAGAGCACGAACAGATGGCAGACGCAGACGGCCAGACAAACCGAAGTCAAACACTTTTCAACTAGGTTGGAAAGTGTTAAAAATATATTAGATTGTCACAGGACGATGTTAAATTTATTTTCTGTACTAATTATAAAATATTGGATTCAAGAGGTTGTAGTGCACATAATTGTTTTTTATATAGGAAACCAGGGTTGTAATGCATTTTTTTCACTCTTAATTACAGGATATCTCACCCCACAGTTGTAACTATCATTCAAAACTAATGGAATATATTTCAAAGCATTTTCAACAGACTTACCTGGCTTTGGTTAAATGCAATGATATTATGAAAATAATCATCGAAATCTCGCCCACAACCTCAATCATTTTACTAGTCACAAGAGATAGGCCTTTTAGTTTGTTCCATTTAACTACATCATCCAATACACCACTGTGCTTATCTCAATCTGTTTTTGTACACAGTACACTTCACTTTGCTGATGGGGAATTTAAATTGTATCAATATGCTCACATCACACATGACGGTCGTTTAGCTTTTTCTGATCCCTTTATCAAGCATCTGTGCTGCTCTCCTCTCTAGCACTAGTGTCTCATTCTCATCCTTCGCAGTGGATCCAACTTCCAACTACTTGCACACTCTTACGATTTAAAAGTAGTTGTAGCAAAAAGTGCAAACAAAACTTACTTTTTGGACACCCCTTGTATAAAGACTGAAAGATTATTAAATAGCTGGAATGCTATTAAAAAAAGTTTTTCACAGTACAAAGTTTTTCTACGCAGACGTTAATTGTTCCACGGATAATTAATAGACTTTAACCTATTAACGCCCAAATTATTTTCTTCGTTAAAATTTAAATTTTAGATTTCCAACCACTTTTAAATGAAGGGTATTTTTTATGTTATTTTATCAAGGGATTTGTCTCGTGAAAGAGAGAATATATTTATCTTCATATTTACTGGTGTGAAAGACGTTTTCTTGCCACTAAGTCTAGTGATCTAAAAATATGCAACTGGGCGTTAATAAGGTGGTTTTCAAATGCCCTGCTCAACAACGAGAAACTGACATTTTCTGACTAATTTTTAAACGTAAAGGCATAAAACTGGCAGGACTATTAACTTTGAATCGAAATGAGTTTTCCCTTTTTTGATAAATAACTTTTCGTGGTATAAGCGATTCGTTTTGCGTGAAGACACGATTTTCCGCTTTTCTCTTTCTTTGTTGCCTCGGTAATTTCGTTCAAAACTTATACTGTGACAGTATTTTCTGAAATATCTTCTGCCTTTACCAAAAAATTTAAAACACATTTCGATTACAAAGTTTCTGAATAAGAAAACCTGCCAATTTCATCAGTTTCCGAATAAAAATGAATTCAAAATTGCGTCAGAAAGTAGCTTCTTTGGATTTGAGAACAGCCTTAAAGAGAAAAATCAATAAGTCAGTTTCATCCGGGTAATAAAGGATTTTTGTAAATAGAATTCATAAGTAATTATGAAATAAAAATATTATTCAAATAAGACAATATAATTCGCCGAGATGTGAAAGGACGTAATTTAAAATTACTGCAATTTTAGAACACTTCGTAATGAAAAACGTGAATCAGCCGAGCAATTTGGACAAGTGATCCTTCCGCCTAAACTAAGATTTAGAAAATTGAGTTTTTAACATACCAAGAAAAAGGTTAAAGAAATGCATGTTAAAGCAAAATTTAAGCATCACCTGGCGTTCAAAAATATATCGTAGTAACTGGCGTTCAAAAATATATCGTAGTAACTGGCGTTCAAAAATATATCGTAGTAACTGGCGTTCAAAAATATATCGTAGTAACTGGCGTTCAAAAATATATCGTAGTAACTGGCGTTCAAAAATATATCGTAGTAACTGGCGTTCAAAAATATATCGTAGTAACTGGCGTTCAAAAATATATCGTAGTAACTGGCGTTCAAAAATATATCGTAGTAACTGGCGTTCAAAAATATATCGTAGTAACTGGCGTTCAAAAATATATCGTAGTAACTGGCGTTCAAAAATATATCGTAGTAACTGGTGTTTAATGTTGCCAAAATTAAATTTATCCATCGATCGGTTTAAGTGAAGTACTGAAGTACTTTTGTAGCTTTATCAAAAACGTGGTATTTTTGAAAAACCGTATAAAATTGTCAGCCGTTTTTCTATTATTGACATCTATCTTGTTTATTTATCGCGGGGTCCGTGATAAGGAAATACATTATCTATAAACTATATACAACATTTTAACCCATTGCACTTTTGTCCAGTGCGGCTTGAAATCTTTTTATCATAAAATCCTTGACCGAGTACCACTATTTCCAAAGTGATTTTCGTATTATTTGATCGTAAATTTCTGTCGTTTAATAAAAGCTTATATTTTTATTTAGAAATAAAGGCACTCGAAATACGGAAGATTTTCAGAACAATCAACCCCCTCCTCCCCCCTTCGTATCCATTATATTTTGAACCAGAATATTTACTTAATGAAACGTGTCCTATTTCTATATAGTACTAAATTAATTTTATTTATCACGTGTAATTTCTGGTTCAAAATATGACTTGTAAAAAACCCCGAAAGATTGGAAGACATGGACTTAGGAGGTATGTAATCATTCACGGTACACTGCAAAAAATTGTTGATTTTACAGAATTTTTTTTTCAGTGTAACAAAATTTGGAGTGCAAATGGGTTACTGTACTACACCAAACAGTAGTTATTGAAATAGACGATTTAAAATAAATTATCATTTGAGACAAACTGTCTTTTGCTTTCTACAGCTCATTTTTTGTAACCTGCAACTAAATTGAAATCAATGTAAACATACAGATTGGGAAGCTTATCAAAAATTGCCATACAGATGGCCTCTTTTCAAAACACTTATAATGAATACGATAAACACTATCTCAACATATAAAAGTAAATTGCTTAAGGCTTTTGAAAAACTATTTGAAGTGTAGCATAAAAAAAAGATGCATATTTTGAAAACAAACATCCGGAAATTCGGCCGCAAATAAACTTTTAAAATCAAGAAGCAATTCGCTAAATTTATCACTTTGCTTGATGAAATTTTAAAATAATCTGAAAGAGGATATTCTGCAAAATTTCGCCTCCTAACAAGACAAATGGAAAACAGAATCGATAAATTTCTCCGAGCAAAATGTTGATACTCAGCCAAATTTGAAAATGAAAGCGACATCAGCGAAACGAGAAGTTTAAAAGAAAGTCAAAAGCTTGAAAAGATGGGGAATCGTGCGCTTTTAAGTTTGTCGTTTTATGAAAATGAAGAGAAAAATAATAGGCAAAGGAAAAAAAATCGTTGTTGAGATCCTTTAGAATGTCAGAAAAGATTTATGGAACCAGGGGAGGCTTTATTATGTGTAGCCCCTGGGCGAGATTTTTTTTAAAGCACTCCTACGAATGACAACTTATAAAAAAACTTAAGTTTTATATAAGTATTTTGCCCAATTTCCCCTCCATAGTTTCTAGAGCCCCGAGCGATCACTCGACCTCGCCCCCTTCTAAAACCGACCTTGTAGGGAACTAAGATTTTAAATAAAACAAGCTTTATATACTTGACCTGTAGCAGGATTTTAAATTCTAGCGCTTGAAAACCAACATAAGAAGTAATAAAATTAACATATAGCTGTACGAAGATTTTTCAAGCCTTTTGTGAAAAACATAGAACAAAAAAAGGAGCAACAAACATGCTCACTCATCAAAAGGCAAATAAGTAAAAATCAAGAGAAATACATTTAGAATTGAAAATACTTCACACTGTAATAATGGGATATAATAACAGCCTACTCTTCGAGATCAAAACATTTCTTTTTTTTCTTTGAGATATAAAAACATTATCCTCGAGAGAAAAAAAAAACATTTTGGGTGCCCTACATTTTTTTTTAAAAGGGGAAATGAAAGTATCATTGAAGATGGGGACCTATAAGTTCAGGAGCTAAGTGCGAACCCATAAGTATAAACATTTTAGAGGCCCTATATATATTTCAAAAAGTCAGTCTCGTTGGGGAAATCCTAAAAACGTGAGGCCCAGGTATATGGCACTCGTCGTACTCCCATTATGGTCAAGCATAATGTAATATTTCGATTATAATATTTACGAAGGTAAAGGGAATTTTCTAAATTGGAAGGGGTCTATTTTCTAAAAGGCAGCCCTATCAGATCAGGTGAATAGCAAGAATGTTACTTTTCATTCGAAGACTAAACTAATACACTTCATCATACATATTAGATTTTAAACGATTATAATCAGCGCAAACAGTTCATTTTCTCAAATGACGTAGAAATAAAATATAAGAAATATGTTTGTACAAAGCTATTTATACCTTTCATATCCCTTCATCTTAGATATTTCTTAAGAGCAGTAATTCTACTAAAAATATTTTTGGTTGCCGTCAATTTAATTCATTTTCCACAGAAACTGAAAAATACGGGATAGTCGCTTAGAGGATTTAAAAAAAAAAAAAAAAAAAAAATACGTGTTTCTTTGATTTATAATTTTTTCATCTTGATCCGATATCTGAAACTTTAACGCAAATATTTATGGTAAAAAAAGTGAGTTATTTACTGAAAAATAAATTTTAATTTATAAACAAACAGGCTACTACACTGCAAAAAATAATTGTTGATTTTACTGTATAAAACTGGCATCCCAGCTGCTAGTATTATACCGTAAAATTAACAGTATTAAACAGTAAAATAAACAGTAATACGCTGCCGCGCAAGCAGTAATACGCTGCCGCGCAAGCAGTAATACGCTACCGCGCACAGCGTATTACTGCTTATTTTACTGTTTAATACTGTTAATTTTACGGTATAATACTGGCAGCTGGGATGCCAGTTTTATACTGTAAAATCAACAATTACTTTTTGCAGTGGTACCATCGACTACGCAAAACGGAAGAAGCTTATTTCCTAGTCATTCAAATCAATACTACGTACTTTATAAATGTAATGCAGGCTTACATTCTTTAATAATGGTTTCTCTTTTTTTCTCCTTTTTTAAACGCGTGTTCAACTCTATTACTGAGATACTGATAAGTGACACCACTTTGAACAGCAAAAAACATTAAAAGGACAATGACATATAGAGAGTCTGAAAATAATTTAACAACTGACTTCAGATAGACAAAAGAGAAAAAAAAAAAGTCATGCAAGGTTTTAATGACTAAAAAAATATGAAAAATCAATCGCTACTTTCTAAAATAAGAAATCGTATACTCGGGTTTGATGCCTCTGTTACGAGATAAAAGATATGGATGAATGAATTTTGAAGAAAAAAGTTTGCGATGTCCTTAAAGAAAAAAATTTAGAATAGTATTTAAAATAAAAGTTAATTGTTTTTGTATGGATAATTGAACATGAAAAAATGCATTGAAGCAATTTATTTTTTACTATAGAACCTTAACTAAAATTAAAGAGGTGGTTGTCTTTTGAAACTAATCTGAGCTATACACACTTAAAAAACCTCAAAACACAAAATATATTTTATGCTTAAATAGCTGGAATTTTTCTAAAAGTATTCAAAAATACTCGGGGTGTATTAATAATGTTGCGATACCAAACCTTCCAGATTTTTTTCAAGGCAAGGAAATAAATAATTTGAACTTGACAAGAAGATTATAAGTTTCGTGTTTTAATTTGGTTAATTATTAACATTATTACTAAATAAAATTTTTGGTTTAATTTTAATTGAGAAAAAAGACTGATTACGTAACTTGTTGGCAGATATGGTATTACAATATAATATTCAACAAGTTTATTTCTTTTTTGAGCCAATTGCTTATTACCGAATTTTTTTTTTTTTTTTTTTTTTTTTTGTGTGTGTGTGTGTGTGTGTGTGTGTGTGTGTGTGGAGGGGGGGGGGAGGCGACAGTTGTTTATTACCGAATAAACATGTCATCAAAGTTAATATAATTATTTTCACAGTTAATTTAAATCTAACAGTAGCAATACTTACTTTACAAAAAATAAAATAAAAATACTGAATAGGCAATTACAGAATTAGTGGTCTGATTAGTAACGCATACGATTATCTATTTCAAGAGCAACTGCCTATTCTTTCAACACCTACATGCTGTGGAAATAGCTTAGCTTCTAGAAGCACGTTTGCAGTAAAAACAACCTACGTCGTCGGTTAGAGGGGGTAATTATCCAAATCAAACGATCAATGATGCAGTGTTCCGAAACCGAACAATATACGACTATTACTCTGTCAGCGAGATATCAAGCGGATGTTATGACTGTCCTCAAATATTAGATGAGTCATTCTAGCGAAAAAGACTAACAAGGTTTAGCGCAGCTGATATTTTAGTTGGCACTCTTCATCTTATATTTTTTAATTTTCTAAAATTACAATATAAGTGAAAAATCTTATTTAAATGATAAACAATTTATTTTTCAATATGTCAAATAACTCCGATCACCGGGTTCATTTCTGTCACAAATTAGGGTGTATTTAGTAAATTCAAATTGTTGGAGCAGAAGAAAATTATTTGACTCGAGACCTCACTCCTGGAACTCAAACTTCGTTCATTGTTCAGCATCCACAATGAAAAAAAAAATGAAAAAAATTGTTGATTTTACGGTATAATACTGGCAGCCCCAGTTTCTAGTATTATACAATAAAATTAACAGTAATAAACAGTAAAATACGCAGTAATACGCTGCCGTAACTTTTTTTTTTTTTTTTTTTTTTTTTTGTAGTGCAGATAACAAGGTAGTCGCGAGACCGCCGGAGACTGCAAAAAAACAAATATTACTTTGATTTACATTATGTTGTTATTAGAGCGGTTTCAAATCTCTAAAAAAACTTACCTTTTCGCGGAAGTAAAAGAGTTGATAAGAATTTGGAATATTTTCCAGCAAGAGACGAAGCTGTCAAACAGGAAGGGCAATTTCATTTTATTGGTTAACACTAGAACCACCGGAAATTTTACTGAAGTTTTTTAAAACTATTTCACACCAGAAATTTTACTTAAAACTACTTAACCTATTCATTTAACGTATTTCTGTGAGTTTTATATTTAATTTATTTTTAAAAGAAATTTCTGGTTCGAATCGGAATATATTCATTTGGTAACCGTCAAAATGACGGCTCATGGTAGTTCTAGTGTTAATTAGCTCTTCATTGATCTCCGGGGCTTTATGACGAAATAAAGGCATGACTAAAACCTGGATGTCGCTAACCACAAACGCTTGCAAGTTGAGTACGCCACTACTTCCGTAATATATTAGTATTACGGAGGTAGCAAGTAAACTCAACACATTTTAAATTAAAGTTAGTTCGAATTTGAGCTCAGAGTAATAAATACTGGGCTGAAAAACAAAATGACAAGGGGTAAAAAGGTTTTTGAAGATAAGATTTTAAAGTTAGAAAAAGAAGTCTGGAAATTTAAATTTTTAAAAGGGTTTTCTTTTTATCCTTTCATATATACATACTATTTTTAAAAACATTCCAATTCTGATCATTAAGATAGAAATTTTTTTGGTTTTTATAACTTATGAATATCAGTGGTTCAATTGTCATTAATGTTTCTTATACATTTAGGTGAAATCTTTAGAGCATTCAAAGGGCAATCTTCACAAGTAGCACACAACGTATTAAAATCTGTTTATATCTGTTAAATTTTGTTTAACTGAATTTTATAAACTTTGCTTTAGTCTTATTTATACATTAAATGTTCAGCATAGCAGTCAGCTACATGCATCCAAAAAATTCAACCTATAAATAATTTAATAACAGGAGTATATAATGAACTTACGAAATTGACTATGCAAAAGACAAAAAAAAAAAAAAAAAAATGCTTATTCTTAAGAATAAATAACATATTTGAATACATTTAAAGCAACAAATCTTTAGAATAATAATATCTTTAAAAAATAATATCAGCTAAATTTTGCATGAGGCATTTTAAACACAACAAAACGCTAGACATAGAACTGAATTGGATTTGGAGGAATGTTTTCATCAATATATACATTTAAGAATAACGAAGATAAATATCCTGACACACCACTTAATCCCCCCAAATACGTCCCCTGAAAATGAGATCCATTCCATATCTTCCTTTTTTTTCCCCAGCCTTCCCCATCTACACACAGTGGTCGTGGAATGTTTGCCGAATCAAATCTCTTAAGTGATGTGGAGACCCCATATTTCGAAATTGTCTCCCTGGCACATTCCCTCATCATCCCTACGAATTTTCTCCTACGAACTTTCTCCCTGTAATTCGTCTGCGCACATGCAGCTATCTCGCATCTTCCGGGTTGGAAAGTCTCTGAAATGGGAAGCATCTCTGCACGACATCTTCAACCACAAAAAAAATGGACTTTTTTTAAACATCACGTACGAAAACATTAATAATGACATATGTTAGATTGAAAAGAACATGAATTTTTCAAGACTTCAAACTGAGAATGGATGGCATGAACACAGTAAATGAATTTTACATTAGCTGAAGTAGCAACCACCATCCCATATATATTCCTCCATACTCGCTTTTATGTATGAAATATGCTCATGAAATTCAGAGTAATACTGTTTCATTCCGATTTGTTATACACGATAAAATGTATAATATTGCTGGTGAGTTGTGTCTACTACTTTTTAGTTTTTTGGCTATTACAGATGGATTCGTGGTTTATTTTTTTGGATTTCTTATTTTTCCTATTTCTTAAATGTTTTATGTGTTATAAGGAGATTAATGTTGTTGTTTTTAGGCTTAATTATGACAATATTTGACGAAATAACACATCTTCTCAATCAATTATTCCTATGAGGCTTCTCTGACGAATCCATAAAGATATTCGTAGTTTTATATATGTGTGTGTGTGTGTGTGTGTGTATGTGTGTGCGTGTGTGTGTGCGCGCGCGTGTGTAACGAAGGGTGGCTTCGCTCGTTCTGGTTACGTATTTCGAAGTTTCCGTGGACGGGTATGTACTGTGCAGCCGTGTTGAAATAGTCGAAGTAAAAAGAGTTTTTTCCAGGAATCTGACTTTATTCCTTTTTAATTACATACTTGTTTTTCAGTCAGACACTGGGTTATGAGAGCCGATGTTATGGGCTCATCATGGAATAATGAGCCTAGCCCGTTGAAGATGGCATTTTCGGACCGGGACCACGGGATGACGGCCGCAATTCTTAAGCAGGTGGATACAAAAAAAAAAAAAAAAAAAAAAAAAAAAAGCCCACGAAACGGCGTGTGCTACCACTTTTTGTTGGAACTTAACTCAATTTTTTCCTGTTAGAATGCGCTAATGAGAATGGGAGGAGAAAGACCGTTAATTGGTTACTTCACTCTCGCATGTTGCCCGGGTTTCCAACGACACCAAATTTTGCAGAACCTGGTCGCATAGAAAAACCGCAAGCGACTGCAAGAAGCATAATACTCAGCACTTTTAACCTTAAAGAGAGATCAAAATTGATGCATGAAAGTAATAACTGTGAGGCTGAAAAACAAAGATAACAAGGGCAAATTAGATTTAAATACGGATTTATAAAGTTAGAAAAAATCTTTTGGGGGGTTTTTTAATTTTAAATTTTGAATTTGAATTTTGTATTTTAAATAGGGTTTAACTTTTTGTCCTTTCATATAATAATTTCCAGCATTATACTTTCATGAACAGAATAGCTAACCCAAACAATACGGATTCGTGAATCGAAACAATTATGGAAATCTGACAAATATGGAACTTTTTCCTTTATATTAATTTGTCAATTTAAGTATAACCGTGAAAACTAAAAAGTCAAAATCGAACTCAAACTGTCTAACAGAACATTTCCTTTTTTCATACGGGTAAGGATAGAGAGAAAATCAAAAAGTACCAATTACATACCCACTTCAAAATTTACATATTATCAGATTTATGTTTAGATTCTGGGGAAAAAAAAAATCCCAGAAAAACAATATCCTTAAAACATTTATCAATATTCAGTCTGTATTTTTAAAATATAGTAATGTTGCCATTTCTTTTACTTAATTTTCGTGAAAATTAGAATGGAAAAAATAATGTAAGTTACTTTTAAAAACGAAATTAATATTGAAATAACGTATATGACTTCTGAAAAAGATACGGAATAATTATTTTGAAGCTGTCTGAAACAACAGTTGTTAGAAGAGAAAACAAATTAGAAACTTTCAAAAACATCTTGAAAAAAATCCAATTTTATTCAAAACGTAGACCACTTAAAATATTTCAAAAAAGAAGAATGGCAACATCTGAAGCATTTTCATTCTGAGGAAAGCATTTTCTTTAGCCTCGAATCGGGTTTAACCATCTTTGAAGTGATCCGAATCCTACTTTATGTTTTCAAAGCTCTAGTTAGGACACGATTATATGGGAGAAAATAAATATTTGCATTCTCGCTTCTATATAATTACCGAAATTCTAGCGTTATTTTTGTTATGGTATTTATCAAAATAGGTTTGAAATCCAGTTTCTCATTCTTGGTTTATATCAGATGGAGAAAGCAGTCATGCATTAAATATTCCTTACTATTTAGAGGGGGGGGGGGGAGAGAGATACTAGATCTAGATGTTGCATGCGATTCAAATCTGTATATAGAGCTGAAGATTCATAATTTTCAGAAATATTCCCCCTAAAGCACACTGAGAAATTATAGAATTTAGTCGCTCTAATTATTTTTTGCCTATTATCGTAACCAGCTGCCACCAATTATCACTTTATGCCAGAGGTTTTCAACCGGTGATCAGCGACACACTTGTGTGCTGTGTAAATATATTAGGTGTTTCACAAAAATATTCTTGTGGAGCAATACACACATTGCATCCAAATTTTACGATTTTAATTCTTATAAAGATCGCTAGATGCGGCAAATAATTTTTCACGCAGCCCACCTAATTTGCACCATTTAAATTTTGATTAGTTTAGTGCAGTGTTTGAATACACCTAATAAGAGTTAGGCTTAGTGCTCACTAACTAGACTTCAAATTAGATTTTTTTTTTCATTGGTATTAAACGTATCTACCATAAAATACAAACGTGTCAGTAACACAAACTTCATTAGAAACACTCGATCACGAAACATGCACTATCAATTTCGCTACAACCGCATTTATCTTCGCCTCTAAATATAGCATAATTTCAATTTTGTTTCATCTAATAGAGTAAGAAATGTACTTTCAAAAAGTTTAATTGGAAAATAATTTACTAATATTTTGCTGATTTTTTTTTAAAATAATTTTCAAGTTTGTACCCCCCCCCCCCTTTTTTTTTAATCTATCAACACACTGAATACCTTTTTTTTTTTAAAAAAAAAAAAAAACTAATTATTTAGTAACATTGTGCATTTTTTTTTTTTTTTTTTTTTTTTTTTTGTATTAACAAATATAGATCGCAATAAAAAAAAGGAAAATTATTTACCGCATCTAGCGATCTTTCTGAGAATAAAAAATTCTCTAATTAAATCAAGTGTAATTAAAATCTAATAATTAGCTGTGCTTGTATGAAAATCAGTTTTTAGAAATGAAATATACTAGATTTAGGAAAATGCAGTCATAATGAAACAAAAATTGCTTAAACGTTCGCAATTCTAAAAATTGATTTTATGACAAATGAAACTCAACATTCAGCAGTCCCATATGAATTTTAAACATTAAAATATCTATCAGGGTTTCGCAGGTACATTTACCTACAAATAATTGCCTTTTTAATTATTATTACCTCAAAAAGTTCCATCTAAAACATGGAGATAAAATCTTTATAAATTATATTTTTTTAGAACTTTTTTTTCTTTTTTTTATGGATTTTGATTACGCTTTTCATTAACATTTTGAAAATTTAGCTCCATTTGAGGCCGAATCACGAAAGTTCAATACGTGCAAAAATTTTAATAAATTCCCCATTATATGGGAAGCGAGACATTGTGTCGAGTTGTGTGCAATTGTTCCACAGGACGGGTCTTGGAATTGCTGATTATATGTATGTCTCACATAAATAAACACACTTAGCAACACCATTTACAATTAAGAGTTCTGTTCTGGAACCCTACACACTTTAACACGAAATGTATTAATATATGGATTTTCTTCCAATTACAGAAAAATAGCCTATATCTCTGATATCAATTTTATATTGTTGTAGAAAACTCAACACGTACAATCATTAATGTTCATATACTTTTTTTTTTTCACCGGAAAAATATTCATTACTTAAAATCGGGGTCAACCCCAACCCAACCCGCAAAAGTCAAAACCAAACTCGAAACTGAAACATTCAAACTGAACTCGACCCGCAGCGAAAATATTAGAGTCTTCTCCTCGACTCATCCGGAACCGCGGGTCGTCTCGGCTCTCGGGTTCGGGTAAAATTGCATTACCCGACCGGATGCAGGACTATGTACTACCGACAACTTTAAGCTAAACCCTTCAATGTTATTTCAATATCACATCAACGTTTAAAATCGCCATGCTTACACTAGTAAACAATGATGAATTTAATTTTACTTACTATACAAAGATGGCATACAGGAATTATTCAAAAATTAAAACTTTGAACTGCAGTTCAATTAAATAATTAAAAAAAAAAAATCTAATTCAGAGTACTGAAAAAGAGGAAGCATGTGCCCACTTACTCTTTACCCATATATGAACCTCCTCCCCTTTTTCACCGGATGTTAACTATTAAAAGTTTTTTTTTAAGCTCCCGATGACTAATGGAAACTTTTTGTAACAAAAAAGTAGAAACATACATCAACCCGCTTCCTTTTTGTAAAGAGGAAAATTAATCATGGTTTTGCTGAGTGGGCAGATATATCTTGTATATAATATTTAGATATAAATAAATGGATTTAAGTTTCGAATATCATATCTACTAATGCATTAAAGCAAGCATCACTTACTATTCATAATAGAATTTTTACATATTTCCAGAGCTGAATTTTTGCTTTATAAGGTTCGTGGGCCTGATAAAATCTACCAACACCCATTCTTGTTTCTTTCAACTAGTGATGGGCATAACGATTATTTTGATTATTCGAATGAATCATTCGGGCATGTGCAGAAGCATATCTGTCAAACTTAAAAAAAAATATATATATATATTCAATTACTACCAGAAATCTTGAAAAAAAAAAAAAAAGTTTTTGCAGAAACTTTTTTTTTTCAAAATTTCTGGTAGTAATTGAATAAAAAAATTTCTGAAGTTTGACAGATATGCTTCTGCACATGCCCGAATGATTCATTCGAATAATCAAAATAATCGTTATGCCCATCACTACTTTCAACACTTAAAAAGACAATGTAGAAAGAATGATAATAAAGAAGCACACTAACTTTATTAAAGTCAAACTTCTGATAAACGAATAGTTGTATTTGGATGAAAAGTAATAATAAAAGTATTTAACGGTGAAAACCTGATTTCAGAGTGGAATAAATTTTTGCTTTAATTCTGCTATTTCTGTGTACAAAGCAGAGGATAAGTAAAGAATCTTGCCGTGGTCTTTGTTTATCGAAATAACCTGCACATTACTTTTTTTTTTAAGTCATATAATGTAAGAAACAGCTAAAGATGTTTTTGCCTCTCTTTTTTGAAAATCCAATCTCTATACCACATGATCGATTACAGTATTTAAAAAAAATAGTAATCGTACAAAGTTAAATTTAATAGAAATTAATAGCAAATTTAGTTGGAATGTTTAACAAAACAAGTGCTAAATATTAGAAGCATAAATAACGTTTTTTCACAAACTGATATATATATATACAAATAATAAACTTATAAGTTGGAGAAATTCTCACGGTATAACAGCTAATGCAACTCGCCGTATCAAATTTCAACCAAAGACCCCAAATTTACTGAAATTGAGTATCATGAACAATATTACAGATAGGTTAAAGGCAGAAGGGCACTGTTTCATATCTGCCAACATTCTGGTTTTTAAGTCAAACTTAATATGAACTAGAAAAACTTTTCAATGGAACGTTTTATGTTTCTATGTGGTTGTTATTTTATTTTATTATATTATATTTGGATAGAAAAAAAACAACAACAAAAACAGGAAGGTTTGCTGGTTTGTTGCGTTACGTTTTTCAAGAGACGTCTTTGAAAAGATAACCATAAAAACATAACTGAAAATTAACTTCAGCCTACTAACACAAAATAGTATATTTAAAAGATGTTAAGTATCTTTAGGATAGATTTTTTTTTTTATAAAATTTAAATAAGTGTGGTAATAATAAGTGTGACAACAATAAAATAGTGATATTCAAAGCAATTTTATACATTCGCAAAAAATATTCTTATACCTTTCTCCTACATGACGACTTTTTGAAAAATGAGCATAAAATGGGTAAAATAAAGAACTTAACAAAAATTATTTTTTTACTCATAGATGAACTTCGAACTTTTTGGATGAAATCTCTGGGGGAGATGAACATAAAAGAAATTAGAAAAAAATTATTCGCGCCATATAAAGGAATGTTTTATCATTAAAACCTACAAGAACGAATTGGGTCAAACTAGAAACCATATAAAATAAAAATAAGAACAAACTGTGCACGCATAAACAATGCTACTTTGTATTACATTTGCTGTGTTGCAGGAGAAATTATTGATCATCAGAGATCAATATCACTGACCAAATATGGTCTATGTTCAAAAAGGTTCAGCATTTTCGTCTCAATTCATTTCATAAAAGGCAAACGTTTAGACTTCTATCTCCCCATCAGCCTGTAATGGTTGTTTTCCAGCTCGACAAACCACTCGCTAGATAGGAAATGACAAGCAACGGAGTGTAGGGGTACCCCTCCATACATACAAAAGCGCTTCTGATAAAAGAGGGTGCTCCAACTACGTAGATGACTTTTTATATGACTCCATAGAATATAGGGAAGAGGGGTGCAAGGGCACTAGTAATCAGATATTATTCTAGGGAACAGAATAATGGTAGGGGATAAAGTAATTGACTATAGAAAACTTATATAGTGGTTGGTTTGTGGACCACATTAGTCAATGTCAGGGGAGGTGAGAAAATTTGGGTAAAGACGGGGAACTTGCAGGGGGTGGAAGTGAATATTAAGTAAGAAATGTGCCAATCACTAGAGATTTTCTAAGCGATAAAACAAAACATTTAGATCGATAATTCTCTTTTTATGGTACATGAGACTATTTTAGAAAATAACCGAAAAAATTGCGTAACATTTGCTTTTAAATAAAAAAAATTCGAATAGTTTATTATACTATTTTTCCGGTTAACTCTAGTAGCTTTCTATGAGAGATCTTAATTTTCTAAATTTGTTATAAACACTCCCCACCCCCTCTAATATAACCAACACATTTTCTTTTATACTTAATTCTATGATTCAACAAACATGGTTTCAAAAAGATTTAAGAAAAAATTCATTAACTGTATACAGGGTGGTCATGATTAAAGTGAAAGTACTCAGCGTGCTGTGTAGTGCTATCTAATTGTGAGAATGGAGCCAAATTTTGTATTTATTATGACTAAACAAGACGGGGGACGAAGGATTTTGCAAAAAAACCCTAAAAGTTACCACTAGGTGGAAATGTGGCGCTGTGTAATAGACAAGAGTGTTTTTAAAAATACAGAATCCATACTAAAATAAAATTAACTTATTTAGCACGTTAATTTTATTTCAGTATAGATTCTGTATTTTTTAAACTCTTTTCTATTACACAGCGCCGCATTTCCAGCTAACGGTGACTTTTGGAACAATTTTTTTCTCTGAATCCTTCGTCCCACGTCTTGTTTAATCGTAATACAAAATTTGGCTCCTTATCGCAATTAGATCGCGCTACAGAGCACACTGAGTACTGTCACTTTAAATATGGCCACCCTGTACTTTTCAGAGTTTATTTGATCAAAGAAACTCAAACATGCCCAAAACAGCTGTTACCGTTTGAAATATTAATGTCTGCACATGTTTTAATGTGTAGACGATCCCTATTTAAAAATTTTCACTCATTCGGAAAGAACCCATTATTCAGAGGCAAATGAAATTTTTCTTGCTACTTTTTTTTTTTTTTTTGTAAATTATCTGCAAATGAACGTAGGCGTATACCTTTTTTATGAAACTGACTGCACGAAATGGCATTCAGTGCTTCCAATGGACATATACGAAATTCACAAATGAATATTCTGACTAAGCCCTTAAAACTGCACTAAATTTTTTTTCAATAAATATTATTGGGAAAGTACCATGATTTGAATGTTTGTGCTTTTCTTTCTGAAGTCTAAAGAAAATAACACTCAAAAGGTGAGACTGAATATTCATTGCTAATTCCTATTAAATTAGTTTTGGCACCAAGATAATTAGAGCAATTTAATTATGCGTATGTGCTTAAGATTTTTATCATCTTTCCAGACATTACCAGTAACTGCTAACAGAAGGAATTTTATAATCCTTTTTGCTTTTCGTATTGACAGAGTTTAATTGTATTTCTGTAGCATACGCAAGGAATTTAAACTGTTAAACAGAAACCTTGAGAAATTCTATATATTTCAGGGAAGGAGGAGTCGGCGGATGATTTCCGGAATTATGACTTAGGTTAAATGCATCATAGACAGTCATGGTCCGGTAGTTCTATGCATACATGAATATGCCGAATGCTTTAGGGGGATTGGTTACAGTTACAGCCATCCAAGGACCAATGAAGGCTGCATGGCTGATACGATTAGAGAAAATATATTCTCGGAATGATTGTCAGTCTGTTTATAACATATGCAAAATAAATCGGCAAAATGCTTAACTATTCGATTTTCAAAAACACTGATCCTTACTCTCTAACTTATGAATTCTGCTCATACCACATGCAAAGCCTTTGAATGTGGTTAAAAGTAGTTGTTGGTACTTAACCATTTGCATGGGTGAGAGACGTGATACGATTCTCAGACACAAAATGAGATCGACGCATTCGATACGCGACAATTCGATGCCGAATGTCGAAATGACGTATTTTAAAGGCTTTAGGATTAGAAACGCGATATTCGGATTTACAGTTTAAAATAGTTAAAACTACTTTGCGCATCAACCAAAAAATTTATTTATCCAAATATAGTAACAAAACCCTGCCTTAAATTGAAAATCCCATGGTTGTGGCGGAAAGTGCTTATGCATTTATGGTGAGTCTAATTTTCGGTCCCCTGCGATTCTGCCTTATCTGCCTTATACTTGTATTTCATATTTTTCATTTCTTATGTTTCATCCACTATTATAAGCATACACGAAATTGCTACAAAATCAAACGAAAAGAGGATCTAATACAAGTGATGAAGCATAGACAAATTTTTTCCCCCTCAACGATGACATACATCATTTAAATCCTGGCGAAAGAAAGTTTAAAATGTTCACGGCTTTCTCTAGAAGAACCACGCGAACACACTTACACATATGATGTTATAAAATTTGATTTTTCAATTTCAAACACGATTATAGGAAACAGAACAACTAAACCCATATTAGGTAACTTTTTAATTCCAAAAAATTTCTAAATCAAAGCAGCAATTAAATTCGACAGACATTGGATAAAATTTCCCTCATATTACAGTTAAAGAATATTAAAAAACTGAAAAAGGAGAAAAAGAATGAACGAGAGATAAATTCTACTTAAGTATGTCATAAAACCCAATTAAATTTAATAAAAATTGTAGTTCGTAATTCTCTCCAAGTAACTTTGAAATGCTTAATTACTTGGAAAATAGAGTATCGGAAGGATACCACTCGAAACATTTTGTTTGTAAAGAGGGATCAAAGGAAAAAAACCTGCACCTAAATAAAAGTGAGAATATCAAGTATAAAGAGAATCTGAAGATATTTTTAAAAAGGTATAAGCGATACTATTTAATTTTATGTAGCTTTATCTTTAATGAAATTCTTCTGAAATAGTGAAGATTAGAATTATATAGTGTATATTTAGACTTTATTTGTATTTATTTATTTTTGAGGGGGAGAGGGGGGGGGTTGGAGTGCTCGGCTTTGAAATATTAAACCCAAATCTTTTATTAACATAAAAGTTTGATTATCAGTTTCAGTAATTTTGGTTCAAAAATAACGCTTTTAAATTTTCATAAGTATTATATCTAACGAATAAAGGTAAAATACTGCAACATATTGTAAAAGTAACACCTTTTTTTTTTTAAATATAATATATCAAATTTCCATTTGCACGAGAGTATTAATGCTTATTCCAAACCAAAAATGGAGGGTAGACAAAGGGCAAGAGCAACCCTAACCCAAAAATTTTCTAAGGTCAGTGTTACAGGAAACTAATACATAGTTTAATATTGACCAAGTTTGTAGAGCCCTTAATGCTAAAACCCGAAGCTCTCTAATCTGACCCTGATCGAAATAACATTTCCAAGTTCAGCAAAGCATAATTTTTTTTCTTCCAAAATTTCCTTTTCTCCAGCTGATTTTACGAAATACTCAAGCACTATTTTAACACAACCCGTTATCATGTTTACTCGTCCCCAGCCACACGTGTTAGCAATGTAATCCTTATGAAAGAAATCTTTGAACATTCTTTTCAATTCAGTTTGCTAATGTGAAACCTCAAACTTGGCGGATTAACATTTGTCTCATGAATCACTGATGTGGAAAAAAATGCACCGCACCATCCCACCACAATCTTATACATGTTGATCAAAGTGAAATATCTTTTTACACCCTACTGTTCATCGTAACAATGAAACAATAGCTGGCTGTCCTAGAGTGGCAAAGCAAGATACTTATTTATCAGTGGCTTGAGGAAGATCAATATCGCCTAATCTTTAATAAATGTTGTCGAGAATTTTTGGATTCTACTTTTATAGACATTTTAAATTGTAAACAATTCTCTGAATTAAGCTATCAATTGTGGATTATTTAAGCTGCAAATGTGGATGAAATCTGAAAAAAAAAGCTCACTATTTTGAAACAACTAATTGAATAATCGATGCAAGTTTTTTCAAAGCTGAAAGGAGAGTGGGTGAGCTACATAAAGACAGAAAATGTTTCAACAAATAAACGTCACACACTTTATATGTACGTTTAAAATAAAGAAATAAATTTAAAAAGGTAGATACAATACAATAAATGAAATAAAAAGGATTTAATCCTACATTTGAACAGAAATGGAATCAAAGAAATCATATGGTGGAAAATGAAAAACAAAGAGACACGTGAGTGTTTAATCTTCAGCCGGCAAGAACATCCACGTGTTGCAAAAAAACGCATTATTTCATATAGAAAGGCGAATAGCCGAGTTAGTCTATCATTGCCGTTATAATGCATTGAATGAAAGTAAAAATGAAGATAAAAAGAGAAATCACACTTAATAAGAAAATCATAAAAACATATGGAAAATAAAAACTTGCGTTATTTAACTTTCTGTTGTAAACTTTGTTTTAGAAGCTGATTGTTAACAATGCTTAAATTAGGGAACAACCTGCCGTAATTTTAAAAGTTTTACTGTTATTAAAATTATATTTTCATAAGAAATAGATTCTTTGGTTGTTTAATTATCAAGATATCTTTAGAAACTTCTAGGTTATTATTTAACTATTTAAGACTGACATGAAATTATTGGGAAAGTTAGCTTGTTAATTTATTTTTTCTTTTACATTTATAAACTGCTTGTTCTGGGAATAAAGCTTAATATCACTTTTATGTTCTATAAAAATGAAAAAAATCTTTCGCATTCTATATTTTACAATCCAAATAGTTCCACTTACAACCCCTTAAATTATAAGATTTTGGCACAGAACATATGAAAAGCAATATATAGCATTTTTCTAAAAACTAATGAACTCTTAAAAGAAATAATTATATTGATTTTCTCATAAACACTTGTTTGTGTGTATAAATTTATATCACACAGATTTTAAAAATTATGTCAAACTCGTTAATAAAAAATATTGTTTAATCTTGTGTCCAAAATAACTTTCAGTGCGCTTACCGTTTCTTCTAATTAGTTATCAGTCAGTAGCATCTAATTTGTGCATTTGGCTATGATTACAACTTAAAAAATATGTATTATAATTATAAAACATAATTTATGATTCATGAAAATTTCCATTCACGGTTTTCTGCAGTTGCGAAGAAGGAGGGGGGGGGGGTGAGGAAAATCGCATTACAGGAAAGATAAATGCAGGAAAAAAATTAAAATACTAATAAAGAAGCAGGAAGGTAGATCTCACTTTGAAAAAAAAAATTAAAAAAAACGGTACACTGCAAAAAATAATTGTTGATTTTGCAGTATAAAACTGGCACCCCAGCTGCCAGTACTGCTTGCGCGGCAGCGTATTACTGCTTATTTTACTGTTTAATACTGTTAATTTTACGGTATAATACTGGCAGCTGGGGTGCCAGTTTTATACTGTAAAATCAACAATTATTTTTTGCAGTGTAGATGCAGGAAAGATGGCCTTTTCCGATTAGCAAATCATCTATTTTTCTATGCGATTGATCGTAAAAACTAATTGAAGAAAACTCTATACATTTTGCTAATAACATTGTTACTATTATTTAAGAAATGCATTCAACTCAAAGTCGAACTATAAAAGAAAACGCTATGAGCTTCCCTGATTTCAATGATGGCTGTTTCATCTTATACAGTAACTTCCACCTAAAATGTTCGCATCGCAATCAAATGAAACTTCTATTAGAAATACACTTCAACTTTCACTCCTGAAACAGCTGTGTCTAGTGTTACCAGGTTTAATGTCACAAAACGCGGGACAGGAAGACAAAGGGACAGTGGTTTTTAAATCGGGGCATAAAAAATATAGTAAATCTTATGAACACGGAACCTGTCTATAACGGAATCCTACCTTAAACATAAAATTCATGGTCCCTACGGAAGGAATATCATACAAATATACCTTCTAAGACTGAAACCTTTGTAACACGGTCAATTAAAAGATTCCGTCTTCGAACATTTTACTGTATTAAACACAATCTTATATAATAAAATCTGTAAAAGCGGAATCGCTAAGGCCCCGAATAAAATTCCGTTTTAGGAGATTTTCGATTGAGAAGTTATACAAGTGAATGATATTGCTTCCGCAGGGACAATGAAATTTTCACATTTTAGACACCATTTGGTTATAAACAGGTTTTCGCAAATTTTTCTAAACAAAGTACAGAAAAACCTGTAAAAACAAAATAGCTAAACTGAAAAAGTGATGATTATACCGTAAAATTAACAGTGATAACAGTAAAATAAGCGGTAATTATTACTGTTTATTTTACTGTTAATTTTACGGTATAATATTGGCAGCTAGAATGCCAGTATTATACTGTAAAATCACATTTTTTTTTTTTTTTTTTTTTTTTTTTTTGGCGGCAGTGTATTTGAGCTGTAATTTTGAATTCGCATATTTAAAGAATCTAGATAGAGATTTCTGTTGAAATTTTTGTAAGTTACAATATGTATATTTTTTAGCCACCCACAGGGAGGCTTATTCTTTCAATCTCTATCATTTTTCATGTTTATGAAAAGTCACAGCAATCCATCGTTGCCACAGGTTAATCTCGGAAAATGAAACATTTTAAGTTACTGAAAAAATTAATAGCTCAAAAAGTATTTGTCACAAAATTGTTAGACAAACTGCGTTAGAAAGGAAAAAAATTTTTTTTTTTCTTGATATAAATTTCAAATCGAATGATTATGCCGTTTTTCAAATAATGAATTTCAAAAATTACCAAACTTCACAATGAAGTACCATAACGAAACCTTCACGCGTAAAAAAGATAATGATAACGGTAGTTGCTTTCGGTCGAGAATGGACCAAACGATGTTCGCATTTTACTATTTTAACCGTTTTTAACGAAATTCAGTAACTTTAGAAGACTTTTTCTTTGAATAAGCAATAGAAATGCATAAAATCGTTACAAAAATGTTAAAATTACAAAAAAGGATACATGCAAATTATCAGATATGAAAAATAAAAAAGAAATTTGGTACTTTCGTGTTATAGCAGCCACCAAGCATGAAATATTTTTGTTTCTGTTTTCATTAATATATTGTAAATTTGGTACTTTCGTGTTATAGCGGCTTCCAAGGATGAACTGCCAAGCGGCCAAGATTTATCGCCAAATTATAAAGCATGTATTTTCATTATAATAATATATGATATATATATATAACATTTCTGTACGTATGTGGCCAAGTTATAGCCATATATGATGCATATATTATGTATATATATGACATGTGCATATGATGTATATACAACATATAAAACATAAATAATATGTGTATAATGACGTATATGGCACATATAGGAGTGTTTGGAATATATATATGCGTACTAGCAGAACCACCCGGCTTTGCCCGGGTTTACATGAATTAAAATACAATAATACGACAATAACAATGATGACAATATGATTTGTGCATACTCAACCATAATCGATAAAAAAGACAATTAGAAAAAAAGCGTTACTTTAATTCAACAATAGTAAAAATTTTTCAGCTTTATAAATAAGAATGCGAGTTTTCTTTGCGCATACAATATAAAAATATACGATTTTCTTGAAAATGAAAAAGAAATTACCAAATGTCGTAACATTTTACGAAATTTGCTTTCATATGGCATCTATCTATATTATAAAACAAAAATATATCCGTGAATAATGTCGACATCATATTGACGGTAGCAACGACCTACCCATTAAATTTTACTTGTACTGCATATTTGTAAGTACTAAATATCGCATAAATTCATTTTTTAAACTATCAATTTAAAAAAAAATACACTTTCAAATGTAGTTTTAAAGTTTATCTCAATTTACTGATTTTTTTATGGATTTTAAAGTAATTTTAAAGCATGTATATTTTTAAATGTGTGTCCAATCCAATTACGAAAGATTAACTTATTTGATCTTTATAAAGTAAGAACATTTATTTCTAAACATAGCACATTCCATTTTTCTGCGGTCGAATAAAATAAATGTACTCTCAATGTTATTTATTTCGAAACATAGCACATTCCATTTTTCTGCGGTCGAATAAAATAAATGTACTCTCAATGTTATTCGTTTGAAAAGCGTATCTCAATTTACTGATGTTTTATGAATTTTAAAGTAATTTTAAATTAATTTAATATTCTTGAAAATTGTACGGAAAAGGGATGTTAAACTTATACTTTGGCGACCAATACATTCTGTACAAATTACGCTACTTTGTGTAATTGCTATAAAATACTAATATTTTGTGAATGAAAACATGTACATGATTTAAAATATGACAACACTTTCACCGGAGTAGATTTTCCTCTGAACTCGTGTCTAGTTAAAACAAATTCTTTCACTTCATGAATCATGTACAAATATGCATTTATATTTATAGATAATGTGCATGTTAGTCAACTTAACGTAAGCAAAACGTTGAGCTAAATTGCTTGAAGTTTCGCCAAGTTTCTCGTAATTTTTAAATAGTTAAAATACATTATATTATGTGTAGGAAATATTATGAATTACTAACTCCGCAAAAATTGTTACTTTTCGCCTACAGTTAATTGAGAAAAACGACTTTACTTGATTGCGTGACGTTACATGCACATTTGTATTTAAAACATGAAAGCGATTAAAGAAATCCAATTCTACTGTACTCATAGAAAAATGTTAAACAATATTATTAAATACTAAATTTAAATCCGAAATTATATTTACAATGTAATTTAAACAGAATTTGTTAAAATTGCGTTTTGAAATTATCTGATTTTTGATGCAAAATATTATTTTTAAAAAATATAGTGTTCTTTTAAGAACTGAATAATAATTTCGAAGCTGGTGAAATGAAAATGTCGCCGCGTTGTCGAACTTATAAAAAATATATTAATTTTTTAAAATTAAAATAAATGTTTTATATTTAAAAAAATGCATTTAATTTTTTTCCCGATAAACCATTTTACTTTTTATCCCATTTGTTTTAACACCCATTTTTGAAGAAAAAATAATGAAAAATACTGTATTATTTTCTTTAAATCCAGTTTTTATTAATAGGGCATCTACTGTCCACTTGCATCCGAGGGATTTAAATATGCCTCTTTGGTTGAGGCTCAAGCTGAAAAAAGTTACGCTGTAATGATTGCAAAACGTCAACATTTGACAGACGATTTTTGATTATGTAGAATAAATTGAATCGTGAAGTTTGAATGCGCAAAAATATGTTTTTATTTCTTAGAAATTTAACTTTAATATTAACAAACCAGTGGAAACAATTTACCTTTGTAAAATTAGGAGCAAAGTTATTTATTTTTCTCCAAACAGGTTTAAATATATGTACTATGTCGTTTAAAGCACTTATAGTAATCTTTGTAATATGCGAAAAAAATCACATCTGCCAAAATTGACGTCAGTTTTGGATTTCAAATTACAGCGAGTTAATCTGAAATTGGTTTATAAAAATATTGTCCATACGCAGTTCCTTTGAATGGCAACGGGAAAGAAATTGCATTAGAAATTGAGAAAAAAAATATTTCTGTGATGATAAACTATGGGAGATGTTTGGATAAAGTGGTAATGATTCGTCTGAGAAATTTTTAAAGTTGACAGTGATTTTACTCGTGTTCTAAAACGTATGTACATGAAGTTTCGTTCAAATCGGACAAAAACTGTAGATTTGTATAAGGAACATACATACCAAGAACGGCTTTTATATATATAGATATAGGATGCCAATATAAGCTTTGCGATGATCTTGACGAAATCATAACTCCAACCTTGGCATAATCATGAGAAAGGTTCAGTAAGGCCTTTTTGGTGCTCCCCCCAAATGTAAACCCCCATGTAAATCCCTTCATGTAACATATCAATCGATAGGTCTCGTCAAGCACTATGGTCTGGTCCTACTCTCCGCCTCTCACTCACCCCTCCCTTAAGAAACTTAGTTCTCTGTTTCAACTCTTTTTAACTTTTAGTTTTTCCCATCTTTCTCAGCCCCTTTAAGACCACTGAGGACGTAGGCCTCTTCTAAAGGATCCAAGGAAGTTAAAATCGTCGAGGCCGACATTTCTAAGAGGGTCCCGAGGCCCTATCTCCCATAGGACCGGAGTTACCCCGCCCCCCACGAGGGAGACATTTAATGTGTTCAAACCCCGTCATGTACCATATCAAAAGTTTGATCTCATCAAGCACTTTTGTCTAGTTCTACTCTCCCCCTCCTTCTTTCTCGTCTCCTGTCAAGAGCACTTTTCTTATTTATTTTTTTCAATTTCTCATATTTATTTTAGTTTTTTCCATTTTTCTCTGTTCCTATGGGCCGGACAGCTCCAAAATTTCACCAAAATTAGCTGTAAACCGCCTAAAGGTTATCCCCCCCCCCGTTTCTTTTGGCGCCCTCGGTTTTTACGTATCTCTCTTGGGGGGCCAGTCAGAGGGGCGAAAAGGGGGATCCTTTTTAAAGTCCCATCTCTCAGTTGCAAGTGAGGATTCATTTTAAATCGGGTCTCGTAGAGCACTTGTGTTTTGTATAGCTCCCTCCTCCCCCCCCACACCGCTTTCCAAGATCCCGTCAATTAATGCTAACTCATCATTTGTTAACCAACTTCTCTTAGCTGTATCCATCATAAAAGCTGCTATCATAGAACTTTTCATTACCTTTTTTAGGTTATCTATTAAGTGCTAAAATGCTTTGAACCATTAAAAACAATTTAAAGGGTGTCATTAAGCCAGCACATTTGTAAACAACAACTACCTCGCCACGTCTCAGCCCATTGGAGCCATATCTTTTTACTATTATATTTATTAAAAATACTTCTAGTCACCAAATCTTTTTAAAACTTGGTGTGTTCGTGCCTAATATGTTCCACCAGCCTCACAAAAAATCTTAGAGCGCTAACTAAATTCTAAAGTGGAAAAGCTGGCTTATGCTAACATTTTTTTTTTTTTTTTTTTTTTTTTTTTTTTGACGAGTTAGATTTGGCTGAAAAAAATCTCAACGATAAAAGCCATGGGTGGCCAATCTATAGTAAGGTAGAATTTTTCCCGCTTGTTTCCGAATATTAATTTCAAAATATAAATTATGAAATTAATATTCGGAAAAAATATGTATTGTAACCTATAAAAATTTAAACGGGCATTGCTACCTGGCGCTTTAAATTGCGAATCCAAAATTACAGCGCATTCTATCAAGTATTGAGTTATGCTCAAAAGACTATCTCTATAGCAAATTGTTTTGAAATAATTAAAAAAGAATTTAACACTAGGGGTTATTACTTCATCGAAAGACTTCCTATGTTAGGTTTCCTAAAGCAAAATTTACCGAGGAATCCAAATATATTACCAAATTTGGGTGTTCTCATTGGCAATTTCAAAATTTGTTGCAATTTCAGTATGAATACCGACCCCCTAAGCGTGTTTTTTCAACATTAATTGAAAGACAATTGCCAATGGAATAAGTATTTTAATTCTTTGCGACAACGTGATGATTAAAATTTATGGGGTGTATTTTTTTTTCTTGGCACACACTTTTCATACATTTTTCCCCCCTTTCCTGATAACCATGTAGATCGCGTTCTCAAACAAAAATATTTTTATATATTCCCCCAATTCTAAAAATAACTTCTATTTCAGTGCATATTTTATGTAATATATTGAATTACTCGAGGTAAAGCAGGCGTTTTCGCTGTTAAAGTCTCCTTCTTTCCCCGAAAGAAAGAAAAACCTACAGAATTTTCAGCCTCTATTTAGTATTCTGTAATAAAAGGAACAGGGTACCTGAAAACTGGTCAATATATATATATATATATTAATTTGTAGCTAAAGTCTTATTTACTTAACGTAATATTTTAACATAATATAGTTTTAATGCTCCAAACTACTCATTTGCTTACCCATAGCCTGAAGTTTCAACTGAATGCTATACACATTTTTAAGAAAGTTTCTTGTTTAATGAATATTTGATGACCGAATTCCGACTGTCTTAATTTCGATAATATTTCAATTTTTTTTTCACATCTTCGAACATCTTACATCTTCGAAACGTATAATTTAGAAAAACTTTAATCCTAGAATTATCACAATGCCTATCCTTGGAAATACTGCAGAAAAGAATTCATATCTTATTTCCTTTTTAGCACTTTCCAACCTAGTTGAAAGTGCTTATGACTTCGGTTTGTCTGGCCGTCTGCCCGTGCTCTAACTCCCGTAAATATGCTCGGATTGTTCTGCAATTTTTATATGTTATTGTCGTTATCTATGGCACGTTCCCTATTTCAACTGAAGTGTGTAGCACTTAGTTTTTTTTACAGAGACGCTCAAAAGAATTCCGTTACATTGCGGTCTATGGGGAAAAATCATTTGCGGTTTATTTTAAAAATGTTTCACTATTGTAAACGCATTGAAATTTATATAGATCACTAAGATGCATTAGAAGAAGCTTAATATGGAATAGTAGGTGTATAGCACTTAGAGTTACTTTACAGGGACAGTCAAAATAATTCCGTTACATTACGTCTATGGAGAAAAATCGTCTGCGGGTTATTTAAATAATGTTCCACTATTTTAAACGCATTGAAGTTTATATATATTACTAAGGTGCATTACAAGAGGCTTACTACAGAATAGTGTGTGTATAGCAGTCATCGTTCATTTACAGGGACACTCAAAAGAATTCTCTACTGTCTGTTAACAATAATTCCTGGAAGTGCGTTTTAAGTTACTAAACGCGATTTTATTCTTAACTAGTTTTTTGTCTATTACGTGGTGTGTATAAATTCTGTAGATCCTATACAGGGCAGCACAAAAGTTCGCGAACACATTTCCGTTTATTGACAGAAACTCCAGAAGGAGAATTTAAACGGTGCTACGCGTTTCCTAACTAAACTAAAATTTAGCATCCTATGTATATATACAAATCTATAGATCATATACAGGGCTACATAAAAGTATTCGGATATTTTTCCGAATATTGTATATATTGAAAATTCCTGAAATTACGTTTTTAAATATGTTATGCGTTTTCCAAATTGTTTACTTAGATGTCATCTTTCAGCTTATTAAACGGTAATGATTTGTAAAATTATTTTAAAAGCGTTGGAAAGTGCTACATAATCTATGCTTGACGCATGATTTTTCGTTCTTGTTTTATTTTATGCCATGTCATAGTATTTCCAGTCTGGCATTTTGGACCAGGACATGGTTCATATAATTGAATCTGTGTGAGAGGAGATTTAATCATCTCCTCTCTCTATTTCACTGGTGAGTTGTGTATTTTTTTTTATATAGTACAGCTTATTTTTATTTTATGCATTTAACTTATTTTCTTTATTTAATGGGAAATAAAGTTCAATTATTATTTTCACAATTTTGAGGTTTTTTCGATATGTTATAAAGAGCTTAATATTGTGATTTTTATGTTTAATGCTGACAATATTTGACGAAATAACATATTTTAACTATGATATATTATGATTCTCCTCTGAAGATTCCATAAGGTATTCAGTTTTTCATATTTTCATTGTCATTTTATTATGTTTGATTTTTGTAGTGTCTCTTCCTTCGGTTTTTATACTATCTCTTGATTTTCACATATGCGATTTCATTTTAAATATATATAATATGTATTATAGAATAAAAGTAAAATAAAATTGATAGGACTGCTAAAATAATGCATGAACTATCAAACCTCAAATGGTTATATAATCATCAAATAAACTATATACACAATACACATATCTCAATTTAAATAAAGGACGAGAAAAAGCAATTTTACTTTGAGAACGTCAAAATCGGTTTCAGTCGATACAAATCAAACGTCAATGCGGAACGCAGTTTTACTTAATAGGCCAGTTTATGACTCTGTAAAGGATATAATGAAGTAGCCATCAACCAAATAGATTGAAATTTTATAAGGTACTTGTGCTGGTTCATGTAGCCTCCCAGTCAAATGTCCCAGACCTAATTTAGTCACGGATCCTAATTTATTTGAAACAATCAGCATTACTTTTTTTTGCTTTATTTAAATGCAGTGGGATACCTTAATGTTTACCAAAAATTAAAATATATTCAAATTATTTTTTTAACAACAAACCTTTATTTGTTTAATTATTTTTCAACACTTACTTTCCAATATAGTTGAAAAGTGTTTAAGAATTCGGTTTGCCTGTCTATTCATGCTTTAAATACGAAAAATATACTCCGATTGGCATGCAATTTTTATATGTTTATGAAGTTCATTTATAGCTCGTTCACAGGAGCATACAAAATAATTTCGTTACATTATGGTTTATGGGGGGAAAAAATCGTTTGCGTTGCATTTTATTTAATTTCATTGTATGAAAAAATGAAATTTCTTAATTCCATTCTGTTTCTTATAATAATTTATTAGTAAAACATCTGAATAAGCTGGTATAGTTGCATATCCTTCATACAGAAGTAGGTGAAACTTCAGTGCTGTTTTTATGGAATAATTCATATTCACACTGCACGAAAATTGTTGATTTTATGGTATAATACTAGCACCCCAGCTGCCAGTATTATACCGTAAAATTAACAGTAATAAACAGTAAAATAAGCAGCAATTTCTTTTATGGGGAAGGAGGGAGGGTGGGGGGCAGTGTAGACTCGACAAATCTCCTGTTTAAGGGAAACTCCTATTTTGATACTATCGCGCTTTCGAACATTTCTCCTGTTGTCTTGAGTATTTAAAAAAAAAATTATATATATTATTTATATATATTATATATATATATATATAGGGTGAACCCCCCCCCCCCCCCCCAGTAACTGACACTTTAAAGATTTTTTCTGGTTCAAATCACTATTGCAAAGTTTTAAATATATTTTATACTTATCTTTGTTTTTGAAAGTATATAGTAAAGATACATTAAAAAATGATTGTTGACAAAATTTTTAAAAATTATACTTTTTATTACTAAAAATTATTTTTTGTGATAAATAGGGTCAATATCTCCAGTCACTGCCACCATCCCTTTTTTGAAAAAACAATAGCTGAAAAATAAGTTATAACAGTTAAGACAAATAAGTTACCACTAGATGACATTACTTTGCAGAATTTTGCAAGAAAATGCTTATTTGAGTTCGATTTTTGCTGAAGTGTGTTACTGGTTAGGTGTCAATAACTGGGGGGGGGGGGGGGGTGTTGCACTCTATATAATATTTTAAAAATTCATGACAAAATTATAAAAATTTTACCAAAATTTACACAAAGAAATTTTATCCAAAGCGAAATTTGCTGTTGCATCACACAATATCTATCAAAATTATTTTTTCTATAGAGTAACATCAACTAACAATGAGCATAGCAATTGTTTGAACATTTAGATTTTAGATGATAAATGTTAAAACAAAATACCGTATATACTCGTGTATAAGTCGACCCCCCCCCCCCCCCCAATTCTTACACAAAATTTTGGAAAAAATTGAATTTTTGTGTATAAGTCAAACCATTTTTCTGGTAGTATGTTGAAAAATGATTTGTAATCGAGGATTAAAAAAAAAAAAAAAAAAAAAAAAAAAACTAATTTAATGATTTTTTTTTTTTTTTTTTTTTTTTTTTTTTTTTTTTACACGTTTCTAAATCATTTTTTTTTTTAATTCAACATTTTAAAATTGTATAATTATGTAAAACTGAAGAAGGTTAAACTATTTTGAAAGCTATTCACATCAATTTAATGATTACTTAAAAAAAAAAAAAAAAACTATTCAAGCCTCTTTTAGGAGAGAAATCTAGAAGTATTCTCAAGTTGAACTCTTTTTAAAAAGGGGATTAAAATGTTGAAAAGAATGCCCCTGTATTGAAGAGAATTCTATCCCAAAGAGAAAATGAGTGCAGAACAATTACAGAGACATTATTGTTGAGCTTTTTTTATCAATCCCATTGTCAATCTGTCTCTCCAACCTAGACCCATATGTGATTAATTAAAAGACTTGCACATTCACCAATTATCTGCAAAAAAAAAAAAAAAAAAATATGACTCCGGTATTTCACTTCGTTATTTATTTATTTATTTTTTTACTTACCTGTGTATAAGTCGCCCCCCCCCCTCCCCCCATTTTCAGCTCCCAAATTTTGTTGAAAATTCTTCGACTTATACACGAGTATATACGGTATTCCTTTTTAGAATGAGACTTATGTTAATATTTTATGAAAAGAAAAATACATAAAGATTTTTAAAATATATTTTAGTATTCTCTATATGTAACTTTCATTTTTTTTTTAATTTTAAAGCTAACTCTGCAAATGCGACACTTGAAACATTCATTTTTTCTGTCCAAATTTGCCAAATGTGCTCGCTGTCAATACTATAATTTTTACCCTTTATACATCGACGGTACTTTAAAGTACCATTAAAAGAAACTTGATATAAAATCCATTTAACACATCTATTGTCAGTAAGGCAAGTTAGCATTGATTCTACACTTTATTGTGTTCTAAAAGCATTATTCGCTGAAGAAAGCAAAAATAATTTCTTTTCCAATTTTAGATCTTAATGTCGAAAGAAATTCAGTTGAAAGTTTCAGTTCTGAAAAATTTATGTTTATATGTAAGACCATTACATATGAATTATATATTAAGGAAATGTACTTTTGTACATTTCCTAAATACACAGACGGTACTTTAATGTACCATTAAAATAAACTTGATATAAAATTCATTAACACATCTATTGTCAGTAAGGCAAGTTAGCATGGGTTCTAGACACTTTATCGTGTTCTAAAAGCATTATTCGCTGAAGAAAGCAAAAATACTTTCTTTTCCAATTTTAGCTCTTAATGGCGAAAGAAATTTAGTTGAAAGTTTCAGTTCCGAAAAATTTATGTTTATATGCAAGGCCATTACATACGGATTATATATTAAGGAATGTACTTTTGTACTTTTTTAATTCTATAAAAGGCTAAAAAGAATATCCTGAAGAAATGATTTGGGTAGGATTTGTAAATAATCTACAAAGTCCCTGTAAATAGTGATTTAGTTAATTACATTTTAATAAAATGAAAAATTTCTAAATTTTTTTAATTATTGCAGAATTCTAACATATTTTTAAAAATTAAAAAAAAAATGCTTTGAAAAGCGAAATTTTTATTAATTCATAATTTGGTACACAAAGGATTAAAATTAACTTGGTGGTGTCTATTTGCCCCTAAAAAATGAGCCTAAACAATATCTAATAATTTCAAGTTGTTGGCTAATGTAAGTAAAAGAATATTACCTTTAACCTGGTTTCGCTTATTTTTATTAACACATTTTACCACATACAGAAAAAAAAATATTTTCACAAAAAATTGCTATTAAAGACTAATGAGACAAGAAATAAATATTAAAATTCAAAAAATTACTAAAGCTTTATTGGTTTCCTTATTATGCAAATTGTATAGTATATGTAGCACGATATGGTAAAATAAACTAATACAAACAGAGTACATATATTTTGCAATTACTCAGCAATATTTAGTTTTACTCAGCAAGAATATGAAAATTTGTCATGATTTAATTTGAAGACAATTTTGTCATTTTTATCTCGCAATTATTTAAATTTATAGAAAAGAGAAAGTAAGTCATGTCAGATAAAATAGTCAGCTAACTTAAAAAAATCTTGAAAAAAAAATTTAAATAAAAGTAAATAACTTATTGAACTTAATATACAGGTGGCACTTTTACACATTTTACCACACACAGGAACAAATATTCACAAAAAATTGCTAATAAAGACAAATGAGATATGAAATATAAATATTAAAATTCCAGTCTATCATAGTCAAAATAGGATTTTCTTTTAAAGTTTCCAAAAATTTTATTTCAAATATTTCAAAATAAGAAAAACCTATCTTAAGATCTTATATATCATATATTTCATAAGAGAAACATATATAAAATTATTATCTAAAAAGAAATGAAGAGGTGGATAAAGATGTATCCGAAAAATCATTCCAAAATTAAGCTGCATATTGTACAATGCAAAAAATAATTGTTGATTTTACAGTATAAAACTGGCAACCCAGCTGCCAGTATTATACCGTAAAATTAACAGTATTAAACAGTAAAATAAGCAGTAATACGCTGCCGTGCAAGCAGTAATACTGTTAATTTTACGGTATAATACTGGCAGCTGGGATGCCAGTTTTATACTGTAAAATCAACAATTATTTTTTGCAGTGTACTACGATTATTTCCATATTTGATAACTTTAAATTAGACAAGAGGGACGATTATTCTTATTTGCATATTCAAGAACAATATATAATATTTTTTAAATGTACTTTCTTTAAAGGAATAATGCTTAATTTCTATAAGTCGAACGAGTATAAATTGAATTTTCAATGTCTCAAAAAGTTTTCGTATTATCTCCCCCCCCCCCCCCCCCCCCGCTCCCACACACAAAAAAAAAAAAATATATATCCTACTTTGCTGTTATAAATTTTACTGAGAAAGGCTTTTTATTTTTATTTTACGATGTGGCTGAATTATTAATTTTGTAAACATTTTAAAAAGTTACAAAAGTAATAAATATTTAAAAATTTCTTTTTATTAATATCGCATCTAAAAATAAGTCGAACATATAAGGCTATCCAATTACAAATATTAGAAGAATATATATCCAAGTCAGTTCAGTGAACCTTTTTGTGAATAGAATGGTTAAACAACTTATGTCGGCTTTGTTATAAGGTCACGATCGGAAGTAAGTAGTTACAATTCCATCAGTCAGCATTTTCATAAGAGATCGCACTGAGATAGAAGCCTCATTCAATGGTGACAATGCAACCTTCGTTTTTCGATGTCGTCTCAAATTCTTAAGTTGGAAGCTTTATTAAAAATGTACATTCCAAAGTTTCTAATTTTAGCTCATTTTCTTCGCGACACACGAATATTCGTGCATACAATATAATCATTTATACAATTACACTAAGCATTTAAGTTTTAAAATTGTAATATTTGCTGTTTACACAAAATTTCACTAACCAAAGTACACGGTCGATTTTAAGCTAATTATATAAATTTAAAGAAAAAAAAATTAAAGTCATGTCCGATAAAATAGTAAAAATCAACCAACTTCAAAAATCTTAAAATAATAAATAAATGAAAAAAATAAATAGCTTATTAAAATTGAACTTAATAGACATGGCACTTATCAATCAGTATATATCAATATCAAAATAGGTTTTAAGTTTTTAAAATTTTAGGTCACTGCACTAATTCCCAATCAATAGCACACTGCCAAGAAAAAAATTGTTAATTTTACAGAATAATACTGGCACCCCAGCTACCAGTATTATACCTTAAAATTAAGAGTAATAAACAGTAAAATAAGCAATAATACACTGCCGCGCATATTGTAATTTTTTTTTTTTCCAGTTCACTAATTCCCTCGCTTAGTGCGATTTTCAGTTAATGTTTAGATGCTCCCTCGATTAGTGCGGGAAAAATTTTAATTAGTGCGCAAAGTAGGAAATGGGTGGAGCTTTCTTTTCCAACAAGATATCGTAGAATTTTTGAAAATTAAATTTTTACAAAAACGAAATGACATTCAAGAATTCCAAGAAGCTTTTCAAAAGTTAAAATTCCAGCATTTGATTAAAAAAAAAAAAAAAGAAAAGAAAAAAAAAAAAAAAGACAGCATTTGATAAATATATTCAAGAAATGACATTCAAGAATTCCAAGAAGCTTTTCAAAAGTTAAAATTCCAGCATTTGATTAAAAAAAAAAAAAAAAAAAAAAAAAAAAAAAAGACAGCATTTGTTAAATATATTCAAGAAATGACATTCAAGAATTCCAAGAAGCTTTTCAAAAGTTAAAATTCCAGCATTTGATTAAAAAAATACAGCATTGGATAAATATAAACCCTTACATCAGAATTATGCAAGTGCGTGGAGGAATAAAATTGTGTTACCGGAAGATATATTCAAAAATAAGAAAACTGCGCAATTGTCAATCGATAAATTTTTCGCTTAAATTAAAATGTGTGAGTGTGTAAATGTATAGTGAAAATTTTCACTCATGAGGACCGAGTAGTTCGGTTGAAAACGTTTTGAATTTTTAAAATGACTTTAATGTGCTTTTAAATGTTTTACGTATGTTTTTACGCACCTTCAAGCAATATATTTACATTTAGTTGTATCTTTATGAATTTTAAGTATTAAAGTGAATTTGCACTGAAATTTTAACTTTTTATTGTATTATAAACAATACCGTAGCACATTATTGCTTGTCTATTTATGTATTGGGTTTTTGAGAAAGTTGGTTGTGGATTTATTGAGGCTTAATTAACCCCGGGATATTACCGCTATAATTGAAATATACATTGAATGGAAAAACTGCAATAGTTCTATAACCAACTTTCTCAAAAACCCAGTATGTATAAATAGACAATTTAACAATGTACTGCTACATTATTTTTGATGTAGTACTATTGATTGAAAGTATATTACTATTTGATTTGAACATTTAAAAAAATGTTTCCAATTTTTATGAACTTTCATCAACATAAACGCGTGAGCCAATTTATGAAGCAACAGTTAAGAAACATTAAAAAAATTGTCAGTTTTAAGTTTAACTCTGCATTACTACATTTTTTAGGTTTATTATGTTATCTTACGATTAAGTCAATTATTAAAATATTACGTAATTCGATTTTGAACTTATTTTTATACAATTGTAAAATCTTCAAACTTCCATTTTAAGCTAAAATTTATCAATTGTAATTTTTTTTTACCTATCTTATTATTATTATTATTATTATTATTATATTTTTGGGTAATACGAAATTGGATTTTTAAACTTCGGTGCACTTGTATACTTCTACTGATATTTGGATCCACGTCTAACAAATGCCGTTTGGCGAATTCTAGTTTTTGAAAAGTATTTTTATTATTTCTCTTTCAGCCTTTTCTGTAATTTCGGTTAACTATTCGACGCTGTCTGGCCGCAAAAAATAAAATCACGCATTTTGTGCTTTGCGCACTCATTTAAATTTTCTCCCTCACTAAAGGAGGGATCATCTAAAAATTAGTACCTAACTGAAACCGCACTAAGTAAGCGTGGGAGACCTGTATTTTAATACAAGTTTTTCTTTAGAAGAGAAATTAAATGCATTGTATTGTGCGATATGCTATTAAGGAATATTTTACAGCCAATTTTTAATTTTCTAAATGAAACAAAATTTCTCATATCACTGGATATAACAAATTTTATCAATTCTTAGAACTTAGATATTTTAATTTTAGTTAATTTTTTCGAATCCAAAAGTAAACAAAATTCTTTCATTCAATATCATATTAAAAATCAGCATTTTACAGCTATATTGTATTCGTTCCTAAATATAAATATCTTATATTGTTGAATACAGCAAAAATCGAATTAATCTTTGGTATTTAATAAATTTTGAAAACTTATGTTTTCGAAGGTTCGTTAATTCATAAGAATCTGTCCAGAGACTTTGCATTCAGTATATTATTGTTATAATTAACCGTCTGGATTGTCTTAAATGTAACTGAATGTAATGCAAATTTTGGTTTTAAAAAAAACTTCTTCGGGACTTGTGTTCTATTAATAGTAGATGTATTTTCATTCAGTATTAATTTCTCATAAAAAATTTGTTATCTGCATATACACTGGAAAAAAGTTGATTTTACAATATAATACTGGCACCCCAGCTGTCAGTATTATACCGTAAAATTAACAGTATTAAACAGTAAAAAAAAAAGCAGTAATACGTTGCCGTGCAAGCAGTAATACGCACGCGTATTACTGCTTTTTTTTTACTGTTTATTACTGTTAATTTTACGGTATAATACTGACAGCTGGGGTGCTAGTATTATACTGTAAAATAAACTTTTTTTTGCAGTGTAGTGATTACAGTATATGCCAGTACATTTATTATGACTTCATTTATGCTTCAGCATTTAGTAATAAATAAAAAAAAAATTGCTTAATTCTCTTTGCACTGTTGGTGATTGTTTTATTTCACTCTTTAAATTTAAAACTTTTCCAAACAAATAATTTGTGATGAAACACACAAGTACTAGAAAGTGATTTTGTCTGCTTAATCATGTTGTAACACCACATTTTCCAAACGTCTTCAAACATTCTTCCTTAGCCTATTGTCATAATAATAGTACGCAAAATAATTACAATTCATTAGATTTCTGTAAATTACATATTTGTTAAAATTTCAGTAAACCTTAATTTTTGTGATTGGGATACCTACTTTTAATATTACCGTAAAAGTATTTTTTCTCCAAAATTAAAAATTCGGACCCGAAAGGGTTAAGATGTTTCACTCCCCAAATCAAAAAAGAGAAGCTAAAAACATTAAACTATATTTTTCAAATAGTTTGGAGAAAAACATGGAATAAAAATACTATTATAAATCTGTTATATCACAGGATATAGCGCAAATTTTATTAATGCTTAGTATTTAACATTAAAAAAAAATCTTTAAAAGATTTTATTAATTCTCAATAGAAGCCAAATACATGATATTCAGTATGATAGTATTAAATTCAATATTCTATATTCAGCTTATAATCAAACATTAAATATACTGCTAATGCAACTGCATATAAGTATCAATTACATGAATGCTAAGTATTTAAATTTATATATAAAAAAAATCATTAAAGATTTGTTTTGGGAATATGCAGAAGAAGCATTGTATTAAACACATTCTAAAAATTAATATCATTTAATTTATATATAACCTTAAGTATAAAAAATTCTTACTGCAATGAATATATGCCGAAAGTATGTTAATTGTTAGCAATATTTAAAAAATTTTACAAGTAGTAAAAATTCTGAATGTAACTGAATATAGCACACTGCACACATCGATTTTATTTATTCTTAGTATTTAACAAATTTTAAAAAATATCCTTAAAAGATTTTTTTTGTATTGAAGGAAGGAATCTAAGTAGAACTACAAGCATAATATTACACATGATATTTGAGAAATCTCAAGTCTATATTAGACTTATAATCCTAAATATAAATAAATGCTGCTTATAATACTGAACACAAAAAAACTTTAAAATATTTAAAAATATATGTGTATATGAATCTAAAAGATGAAGGAAAAAAAATTCTATATTCTATTCATTAATATATTTTCAAATATCGCCATTCTACATCCATCTTATAATCGTAAATGTAATAAATATTGCTGTTATTGAATATAGCATCATTTTTATTAATCCTTAAAATTGCTGCAAAATATCCTTTAAACTTTTTAAAAAGATTTTTGTGAATCCAAAAGAGCACTGCTGAAACCAATCAAAATGGTTTTCTTTATCAAACTTATGAGCCTAAATGTAAAAAGATCTTTGCTATATTAGATATAGCACAAAATTATTAATCCATATTTATCAAACTTGACAGATCCTTTTAAAAAATTGATTTTTCGAACTATTTTTATGAGAATTCAACAAATCAAAAATCAACCAATACATTCTAGAATCAGCATTTCGTATAGTTTATAATTCTAAATATATTATGAATATTACTATTTATAGCACAAATTCCATTTATCATTAGTATTTATCCAACTTGCCAAAGAGCCTTTAAAGAAATATTTTTAAAAGTTTTCCAGTCATGAATCTAAAAAAATACCGTATTCGATAAGATTTTCTAGAAATTAATCCTTACGTTAATCGATATAGGATAAAATTTATTAATCCTTAATATTTAAAGGATTTTGGAAAAATACTGTAGGAGAATTTAATTTTTTTTTCATAACTGAGTATCCTGAAACCTTATTCAATATGATATTCTTGAGATCAACATTCTATATCCAGTTCGCAATTCTAAATGCGACAAATCCTGCTTGAGTTGCTCATTGTAACATTTTGCTAATAACATGTTTATCAAAAAATAAAAGAATTAAAAAATAATTCTAAATTTTTTATTTGGAACCGTAAAACTAAGCAAAAGCAATATGATAGGTTTTCTTTGAAATTAACATTGTAATTACGATTTATAATTCCACATTTCATAAATCCTTTAATATAGCACCAATTTTATAATTGAAACTTTTTGTAAAAAAAATCCTTTAAAGACATTTTCTGAAATTTCTTTTTTATTCAAAAGAATCGAGCAATATATTCAAAATATGATATTCTTCAAATCAACATTTATTTCCACACATAAGTCTAAAAATAAAATCCAGCCTACGTTACAAAATATAACAAGAATTTCGTTGAACTTTGTGTTTTTCAAACTTAGTGCAGATATCGTTATTTTTAAAGTTACTCTTTAGTGAATACAACAAAACACAAATATCGTATCTAACAGGATATTTAAAAAAAAATCCATACATTCCAACTTATAAAAAAATATTTAAAAAATCCATGTGTTATTGGATATGGCATAGATTTTAATCCGTAATAATTAATAAATCCTGCAGCTTTTTTTTTTCTTTTTGAAACTCCAAAAGAGTATCCTGTAACTGTATGCAATATGATATTCTTAATATCAACAATCTATATCCAGCTCATAATCCTAAATATAACAAAATCAAGCTTGCGATACTGAATATAGCACAAATTAACTCTATCCTTCGATTTCTACGGCATCCTCCACTCAATGAAGTTCCAAGGCTACGCCCTTCCGAGTCACAGCGTGTGTGTTTCACCTTCAAGCAGCAATGTTGGAAAAACTACCACTTGGTTAGCGACGATCGGATTTCACAAACATCACGAGTAAAAGAAATCCTTTTTCAATCAGCAGTCCGTGATTTATTATAAATAGTATAAAATATATTTATTATATAAAAACTCAATTTATTGCCAAGATGAATAAAATTTTTATAGAAATCATGGTTGAATCAATAAAGATTTTTCGAATGAATTAAAGGGAATCTGTTAAATATATTAAAAATAAATAACAATTACCACAATAATTAAATTAAAAAAATCCATAAAAGAAGGAAGTTACATTTTTTAAAAGGAAAGCATAATTGGATTTTAAAAAGTTATGTTTAGGGATATTTCTGAACCCCTTCTTTCTTTTACAGAGGAGGAGATAGATAAATTTATCGCATGCATAATTACACAGAAAAAAAAAAAAAACTTTTTTTGAAAAAAAAAATTTTTTTTTGAGAGGTAAAGAGGGGGGGGGGAGGGGGTAATGACGCTTGTAGTTTCCACCCTCCTGTTTGCTTTCAAAAACCAGATTTCTTACAGTAAAACAGACTATGTATACCTGATCTTAGGCATAAGTAGACAAAGAAATACTACATAATGCATATGCACATAAGAAAATAAACACTATAATTTTCATATATTTTTAAAAACAATTATGGGGGGGGAAATTACAAAATTGTGTTTATAAAGGGTGATTTAATAGTTTAAGTAAAATATAAAAATTCTAGCTTATATGTATATGTAAAAAGCTAAATTAGCTTTTAAAAGTAAAATTTTTTTCAGAATGATGTAAATAATCAGTTATGCATTCAGGTTCATTGGCTTCAGTGAAAATTTCATGAAAAATCAAAATATTGATAGACCACAAAGAAAATGCTGAACCAAACGTCCCTATTTTATGCATATATATATCTTTACAGATATAAAATAGGAAAAAAATATTCTAAAACATATGATATTGAATACAGAGTATATCTAAAATAATTTAACAGCCATAAAATTTAAACCTTTGCGACTTCAGAAAAAAACTTAATCTTAAAAACGAAAAAAAAAGTAGGTTTGGTGCAATTTGCTTAAATTTGTATTAGTACCAAGAGGTCAACGATAGTTATTTTAATAAGTAGTCAAACAATTTCCTGCTCCTCTTTCAATTTTGAAACAACGTAAAATTAAGATACAAAATTACCTCAAAAAGAATTTTACTTTTTAGAACACATAAAAATATGACACACAGATACATATAACTAAATGAAAATATTGATAACTATTTACGAAAAAAAATTTTTTTTGCTCCCCCCCCCCCCCTCCACACACACACATTCTTGTAAAAAAAACTTAAAATGCAATATTCCTCCAAAATAAATTTTACATTAAAAAATTAAATGTTTCACTTAAATTTATGTACAGCAATAGGTCAATGTTAATTATTTTACTAAAAACTTATAAGCACTTTTTGCATCCTTTCAGCCTTTATGAAATATGTCAAATTATTGTGCATATCACATGCAATCATTTATTTAATGAAGATAAATCATACCTTTTTCTAGTCTCTGCAAGATAATCTTTTTGTGATCTTCGGTCATCGGCTGGCTCACCACTATCAAGATGTAAGAGCCAGAGGGAGCCATACTGCTCGCAAAAGGCGTAACACCACCCTCCATAACTTACGCCCAGGGGTGCTTGAACAAGAATTTTATTTTTTATTTTTTTTCTTCTGTAAAACCACTTGTCTTTAGTCTCTAGAGAAAAAGTTCCAAGATAAAATTGCAGCACAAAATAGATCGAGAATCAGCGATGCCGCGTCCTCCCGAACTCCGAGCCGTCAGAAAAGTGTTCGAGCCGAACGATTTCGAAGGGGGTCGACTCGCCGGGTGTGTGACCAACTTGCGCATGCGCTGCCGACAGCGCCGGCTCCACTGCGGTAGAAAGGGTACCACGTGACCTGTGTCAGACTGGAGATTTTTTAATCGGAATTCGGTTTTTGTTTTTGGTGTGTTTCGAATGGAGCAAAAAAAGGGATCGACTTTAAATTACGAATTTCAATTCTTGCCGCATGAGTGAATGAGTCACGGAGTGACGAAAATTTGACTGCTGAAGTTTTAAAAAAATCTCAATACCTTCTGAAAAGTATATATTTTTTTAATTGAATAATTTATAATATCACTTTGACATATTATTACAGTCGGACGTCTGTTTAACGAAGTCGCTAAATCCAGCAAAAAAGTTCGTTATATATTAACATGTTAAATAGAGATCCAGCTTACAAATATTTTAAACTACATAAATACAAATTTTTAATTAGTCACGGAGTGACAAAAATTTGACTGCTGAAGTTAAAAAAAAATCTCAATACCTTCTGAAAACTATTTTTTTTTTCTAATTGAATAATTTATAATATCACTGAATAATTTATAATATCACTTTGACATATTATTACAGTCGGACGTCTATTTAATGAAGTCGCTAAATCCAGCAATAAAGTTCGTTATATATTAACATGTTAAATAGAGATCCAGCTTACAAATATTTTAAACTATACATAAATACAAATTTTTAATTAATAAACACTAAATATCATATTTAAAAGTAATTACTTACATTTTTAAAAAATAAATTATATCCATTTATTTGAGTTATTTTATTCATAAAAAGAAAAAGAAAAAAGGCATTTGTAGTAAAAAAAAAACAACAAAAACAAGAATAGAATTACACACTTATACTGCCCAGAAATATATTGTTTTTTTAGTTTAAGATAAAGAACAAGTTTGAAATGTCCAGAAATGTTTTGAGAAATAGGGATTAAAACAATTTAGATCAAATTAAAAGGTTAAATCGTTAAATAGAGAATGAACTTCGTTATTTGGAAGTTCGTAAAATGTTCTGCGTTCAGAGGAAAAATTCGTAAAATAGGGGAATCCTCAAAATAGAAGTTCGTTAAATAGAGGTTCAACTGTATAGGGTTTTATGAAGGAAAATGATTTAATCAAGGGTAAAAAATGCAATTCTTATGATATTAATAAAATTTGAAAAGTTTATTTATTATTTTTACACTCTTGTAAAGATGGAATTTTGTAATCGACTTTTAACCCACTTCATGACATGCAAGAATTATAAAAATTATGTTCACAGGTGTATTTCCGATGACAATATATTAATTTTAAGGCATATTTCCATTAGCCCACCACAGGAGATAAATCGCCAAATATTATCTGTAACTCGTACGAGTTTTGAAACAATAATGGGTTTAATTATGCGCCAATAAACGCTTGCCAAAATATCCCAAATATCAGTGAAACTGCAATAATGACACATTTTAAAGGCTAACAAGAAGAAAATAAATTAAAATAAAAAAATAAAAAGTGTTATACTTTAAAAAATATACGCTTTTATCAATTAATAGTTTAATATTATTTAATTTACGATTATATGTTGAGAAACAAATTTAGAAATCCTAAAAAGGCAGTTTAAATAATGTTTCATTTTTTTCTTTCTTATTGCCCTATCTTAAAAAAGAAACAGAGCAAAAATTATATAATTTTTTAATAAATTCATTTGTTTGGTATTGTAAAGAAAATTGTTAGGGAAAAAAAAAAAAAAAAAAAAAAAAAAAAAAAAAAAAAAAACATGTATTGCAGTCAAAAAATAAAGCGTGATTTTCAAGATGAACATTGAATAATAAATTGAAAAAAAAAAAACTATTTTTACTTTTATACTTATTTTTAACTAAGAAAATTTTAAAATCACACTTCTCCTATAATTTTAAACTTTTTGCAATAGTTTTTTTTTTCTCGTTTTTTTCACAAGTGTGCGCTGTAACTTCAAAAAACCAGGCTTACGAAAAGTTAATTTGTTAAGAAAAATAAAATATATAAAATGTCACGACATGCGTAAGAATAAGGCAAAAAAAAAAAAAAAAAAAAAAAAATACTATTTATTTAACATTTTTATTTTAAAAAAAAACTATTTGTATTACTGAAAATTTTTTCCTTAATTTTATGAAATGCATGGTCCATTAAAAAAAAAAAATGTCAATTGAAAAATATATACAGGGTGTTCATAAGTTATTTTCGGGGTTTCCTTAACACATAACTTTTAATTTAAGATGGTTTTTCAATTTTCCTGCTCAACAACGCGAAACTTTCTTACACATTTTCTGACTCATTTTTAAACGTAAAGGCATAAAATTGGCAGGCCTGACTATTGAAACGATTTGAAATCGAAACAGGTTTTCCATTTTTTTGTAAATACATTTCTTATTGACTATAAGCGATTCTTGTCACGTGACGACAAGGTTTTCCCTTTTCTCGGGCTGCCGCGTCCGGAATACGGTTCAAAATGCCGACTTTCACAGAATTCTGAAGGATATTCTGCCTTTACTCAGAAATGGAAATCGTCTTTCGATTACATAGTTTCTGAATAAGAACACCTGTCAATTTCATGCATTTCTGAACAAAAATTAATTCAGAAAGTAGCTCTTTTGGATTTGAGACGACACTTAAGAACATGTCGAAAATTATAGTATTGCATATTCGTAAAATACAACTGAAAAAGTATTTTTAATTACACAAACAAAGTTACATATGCGTAAAGTTATGCAATGTGTATGCGTTAGGGTGGAGTAAAAAAAAAATAAAGTTTACAATTTCGCAATTCAATAGTGATTAAAATTTGCCTTTTCACTTCCTATTTAACAGAAAAAAAAGTTTCAGGTCAATCGATTCATGTCTTGAGTCCTCTACCAGGCTCTGCAATTACGAAAATTGACAGCAAATTGTGACGTATCGTGTAAAAATAAAATTCATAATTTCGAAAAACAATAGTTATCAAAATTTGCTTTTTTACTTCCTAATTAACGGGAAAAAAATCAGGTCAATCGATTAATGTCTTAAGCTCTTCTACCAGACCCTGAAATTTGTGACGTATCCTTCTATATTAAAAAAAAAAAAAAAAAAAAAAAAAAAAAAGTAATCTGGAACTGAGCCAAAAACGATTTAGAAATGGACCAATCAAATTCTGCGTAGATATTCCGGGTTATTCTCATCGCTTTTTTACTAGGGACTTTTTTGAGGAGCTATTACTTTTTTTCTAGCCAACCTACGGATTCGAAAATCATACCACCAGACGCGAAATATAACAAGCTTTCAGAAATTCAAAAAATTATCACGGTCGGACAATAAAAACTCAAAAAATTCTTAAAAAACGAGTAAAAAATCTTTTATTGAAAAAGTCATTTTTTTATATTGTTGCCAATTTCTAAATAAGCGCAAAGGATTATGTTTTATCTCAAATAAAAAATGTATTTGCGCGAGACTATTAAAAACAATAATGAAAGTTTAAAATAATAATTAAATGATCACGTGTTGAAAGTAGGAAATAAAGAAAATTACGTCATAAAAATTGTGTTTCACATGAATATTAAAATAAAAAAGATGAATTAAATGAAAAAGCATTATAACCAGTTAAATGAAAAAGCATTATAACCTGATTACAGAAGATAGTCGCCGTTCGTGATATCATCATCATCATCTTTTTAAAACAGGATACATTACCAGGTTTTAAGAGGCTGTGAAACCAGAACGGGGGTTGGTGAGCGTAGCGAGCAGGGGGCAGAGCCCCCTCTTCATGTAAAAATAAATTTCACAATTTCGAAATACAATAGTCATCTTAATTTCAGGACCTGGTAGAGGGCTCACAACGTTAATCGATTGACCAGAATTTTTCTTCTGTTAAATAGCAAGTGAAAAGGCAAATTTTGATGACTATTGTATTGCGAAATTGTAAACTTATTTTTTTTATTTCTTTCAACCCTATGGGTACATTTTAAAATGCTGGAAAGAGGGATTTGCCTTTCTGGGTCTTAGCACAGTAGTAAATTCGAAAATTTCCGGGGTCATATAGTTTGGTTTTCCGGGTCACTCCTTGAATTCATCAACTGTTATGTTATGTTTAAAAAATTTTTTTTTCATACATTTGACATATTTTTGCTGAACTTCTGGGCTGAAATGGAGAGTAAACGGTGATTATATTCGGTTATAACGGTGATTATTCCTCGATTATTTATACCAGTTTTCGCTTCGGAGTCGGCGGACTCGATCTCAAAGTGAAAATTTTATTTCTTAACAAATTGAAACAAGAAAGAAAAATCATTGGTTAAGCATAGATTATGAAACACTTTCCAACACATTCAGAATACTGTAACAAAAAACTTCGTCGTTTAATAAGGAGCAAAATAATGTCTAAATAAACAATTTGGAAAATCATAACACGTTTGAAAACCCAATTTCAGTAATTACCATTAGTAATCGGAAAAAACATCTCAATTTTTTTGTGCAGACCTGTATAGGATCAATAGATTTGTATATATACTACATAGTATGCTAAAATTTAGTTCAGGTAGGAAACGCGTAGCACAGTTGACAATTCCCATTCGGCAATCTCTATTATTGAACGGCAATGTACTTGAGAGTTTTTGTGTAGCCTATTGTATATGTTCTATAGAATTTATACATATAAAGCAATATGCACTCTAAAAACAACATTTTCAAAAATGAACAAAAAATACTGACATCTGAATATGTCGCATAGTCAAAATGGCTCCGAATCAAAATTACTCAAGTTTGAAACATATATACACTCAATATAATAAATTATAACACCTTGTAATAATATATTTCTTTTAAATACTAAAAGGTGTAAATTAACAACATAATACAAATTAAAATAACTTTTTATTAGGTTGTTTTACACGTTTCGACTCTCTCCGAGTCATTTTCAAAAACAAATGAGAATATTCCATAATTGCATGGGCTTTGAAGTTATTATTTTCATGTACTTTTTTTAAAATTACGCACGTTATCTTTTATTTTCACTTGGTTGTTTATTTTCATATCTGTGACCATGGAGTAACTCGAGCCACAGTTTCGGTAAATTAAAAGATGCCGGCATCTTTTAATTTACCGAAACTGTGGCTCGAGTTACTCCATGGTCACAGATATGAAAATAAACAACCAAGTGAAAATAAAAGATAACGTGCGTAATTTTAAAAAAAGTACATGAAAATAATAACTTCAAAGCCCATGCAATTATGGAATATTCTCATTTGTTTTTGAAAATGACTCGGAGAGAGTCGAAACGTGTAAAACAACCTAATAAAAAGTTATTTTAATTTGTATTATATTGTTAATTTACACCTTTTAGCATTTAAAAGAAATGTATATACTCATTTCTGAAAACATGCACACACTCAAGAATAAAACATCATGTGCTCATTTTTGAGTACGTCCATGGTTCAAAAATGAGTTTGAACTTATTCTAATCATTTTTGAGTAGGTCCATGTTTCAAAAATGAGTATGAACTGACCTCTATGTGCTCAGTTTTGAGTATGTCCATATTTCAATATTCTGAGTATTTCTGGTATTTCAGAATTGAAATCATTGGGTCGTCCTATTTGAAACAAAAAATTTCATATCAAAAGGAAAACATCGATTTACTCAGATTTGAAAGTGTCATTTTTCTCAGTGTGCAAAAAAGTTTTAAATTTAAAAACGCGTAGCACAACTGAAAACGCACTTCCAGCAATTATTGTTCATAGAGTACATACAGTATATATATATACTGTATGTGCTGTATGTTCACAGTACTGTAACTGAATTCTTTTGTGTGTCCCTGTAAATGAAAGGTGAATGTACATACCACATACTCACACCCTATTCTATAGTAAGCATCTTGTAATGCAACTCAGTGATATATATCAGTTTCCAATATAGTAACATCATTAAAATTTTATCTTTTTCCTAGAATGAAATGAGATATTTAAATAAGCAACTTAAAAACACAGTAAAAATCCATTTTCAGGTATTGCTGTGTGAATTCTTCAGTGTACCCTTGTATGCGATCTATAAAAATTATTCACGCCACTTAATACGCTCAGAATTAGATAAGTTTAAAAAAAAATGCATACCACACTAAAAAAAATGGATTCTCAAAATTGAGTAAAAGTACTCCATTTTAAATACGTCACATACTCAAAATAGCTCCGATCCAAATGTTCTCAAAATTGTGAAACACATGTACTCATTTTTGATTACATGGATGTGTTCAAATATGAACTGTGATATACTCATTTTTGATCCCATGGATGTATTCAAATATGGAATACTGTGTTCTCTCTGTTAAATATTCAATACATCTTTTCTTATTTTATGTAATTAGTTTTTTAATTTTATTAATTTTTTATTTTCAGTTGTGGTACGTGTTTTTAAATGTAACTAATATTTTGCAAATTATTTGGTGTATATAAATTCTATAGATCATATACAGGGCTGCTCCACAGATCTCACGTACATTTCGGTTTATTGACGAAAATTGCTGAAGGGGAATTTTCAATTGTGCTATGTATTTCCTAAATGAAGTCAATTTTATCATACTGTGCAGTATACATACAAATCTATAGATCATATACAGGGCTACACAAAAGAATTCGGATAGTTTGTTTGACTTTTGGTAGCAATTGATGAAATTAGGTTTTCAAATGTGTTATGCGTTTTCTAAATTGTTTACTTAGTATAGACAGTGAAGTTTTGTTACAAGTTACAGTATTCTGAATATGTTGGAAAGTGTTTCATAATCTGTGCTTGGCGCATGATGTTTCGTTCTTGCTTGTCCTAACGGAAGTCCGCTTTAAACGATGTACATGTTTGAATGGTGTAAAATTATCCCATTCGTTGAATAAATCGAATTCAATTTTTCACAGAAAATAAATAGGTTATCAACTTGATGCTAAAATAAAAAAAAAATTCTTTAATTTAATAATAATAGTTCAAAAGCAAGTTATATAGTGACAATTTGTTAATCCAAAAGAATAAATTACTGAGGACAAATGAAATATGTAAAGAAATTGTCTGTACTTTAATTAAAGTAATCTCTCACTTTTCTCTACATTATTTGAACAAATGATATTTTACCTACTCATTTTCTAGTTTTTCGACACACTCGAAAAGATGGTCTGTTATATTCCATATTAACCAGTGGACCAGGTCGAAGATTTCGCACTGCAGTCTATATATTTTCTAGTAATATCTAATACTTTTTAGTCGCAGATTTATATTTCTAAAAAAATAAAAAAACTAAGGATTAAAATATCTGAAAACAACATTAGTCAAGCCAGAATATCATCTCATTTATTCCATCAAAGTTACAGTAAAAACTGATCGGAAGATAGCAAAAGGCACGCGCGAGAAAAAAAAATAACAATCGTATTTTAACTGCATTATAGGATGACGTCACTCATTTCATGAAAAACAAGGGACAAAGAAAAATAAATTGAATATATATTTTCAGGCTACACATGAAATACCACTGCTTTGATCAATCTCTCTCTCTTTTTTTTTTTTTTTTTTTTTTTTTTCCTAAGCATTTGAATTTAAATTTTGGTTTTAAATCATAAATATAGACTAAACACGTGTGGACACGTCCCACTTTATCTTTTTGGTACTATTTATTATTTTTTTATAATGTTGAGCACGATATAATGCGGTATTTTAATTTTGTGGCAACACTGATTTGAAGAAAATCCTTCATTTCATTTATAAAAACAATAATGCTAATTTAATTTTTAATTAATTGCAATTTTCAATCAAAAAATATGTTTTAACGAAATGTGAATGTTTCTATGTCAGAATCCGGTTCAAAGACATTTTAAATGATATCTCATTCATTGCTGTGCGATTTTTAAATGCATAGAAAAAGCGATATTGACAACAGAAATAATACATATGATTGGTAATATCAGCGAACAGCCATGGGCAATTTTTGAACTTCTCCCGTTTTTGATAGCAAAAAGTTTTCTTTCGCTTCATTATTGTCACTGACAATTTCTTGATCTCTCAATGACCAAAGTTACATCAACGTTTCATTAAAAAAAAAAAAAAAAAAAAAAAAAAAAAATGTACAAAAACAGTTTAGATTCTGCTCGGTCAGTTTGTGGAATTTTTTTTTTTTCGCTTTATCCGATAAAGTACACTTTAAGCGATGAAACATTAATTGGAAATTGGAAATGATGGAGAAAACGAAATTGTCTTTATTAACCGGAGATGCGCCGTAAATGTTAGACAGCCGTTCGCTAATGTTAATCCTATAGAACAGTTATGTTATAATATCTCGTTTGCATGTCTATATTTTTAAATAATTTTTTTTTTCATTGTACAGGGGAGATCAATCTCTAGAACCGCTGTTTTTTACTTTTTATATTTCGTTTGCATGTTTTTTTTTTTTAAGAGGATACTTTTACTTTCGAAACCGATTTCCATAGTGAAAGTATCGCAATAAAAATAAAAATAAAAAAAAAAGAAACGAAAAAAAAATCGAAAAAGTAAAAAAAAACGACGGTTGTAGAGATTGATCTCAGCTGTCCAATGCAATAATAATAATAGTTTAAAAATATTGAAATGCGCACGAGATATTATAAAATAACTGTCCCGTAGGATTAACATTAGTGAGTGGGTGTTTTCGCTTGAGTGAACGGGAGCTTTAAGCCATCACGCATTAACGAGAGTCCACTGTATATATATTTTTCAAATAACAACAACAATGCCATTCTTTCAAATATTTTGAAACTATTTGAAAGAAACTATATCAAACTATTAAATACATTCTACCTCATTAAACGACTTCATTTCCCAGCTATCAATAAACATTTCAATGAATAAAAATGCAATAATTTCATTATTCCGAGTCCTTTAACCTTCACAGGCACACGTGTCAAAAAAGTCAAAACATAATTAACGCAAAAAAAAGCTTCTTTCTATTTCTTCCCATTAAACCATCGCTACCTAACGCTTTCAATTTGGACCCGTCCCCTAATTTGATTCCCAGCATCCTTTCTCCGTCCAGTGGATTGACGGGTTGCCATGGCGACGCCGGAAGATGACTTCTCCGCATCTCTCCTCTCTCCTCGCTTCTTCGTCTGTTCTTCGGAACGTTCCACCTGGCCTCTTTCTTCGCCTCGACCCAATCTCTCTTTCGACCAACAGCTGGTTCAGCCCCGTCGTAAAACGTCCAGCTAATTTATGGCACGGATGAGTTACGACAAGATAGATACACTCATTTCCTGAAAATAATTGATGGCAGATACCGAAGGGAAAATTTTAGATATTTTTTCGATATTCTCTACTTGTTAATATTCGTAATTTCCAATTGTTATAGATAGGGGATCCAACCCGAATTACAGAACAATGGTGAAACTCCAATAATTTTTTTACATTTAATTTTTTTTTCTTTGATTACTCTAATAATAAATCGTATGAGTTTTTAATTGCAGTAGATCAGTCTTATTTTATTGCATTGTACATATATAAGAGGATTCAGATCATCGTCTTATTTTTAGGTGCGTTCATAATTATATAAATACATAGCACCTATAATCGTCGTCTGGTCCGTCCGTCTGTCCGTCCATCCGCATATAACAGCGCAAAAACTACCCAACCGAATGGCTTGAAATTTAATATATATTATCGTTGCAGAATTTTGTCGAGTCATTTAAAATTTTATGAAAATCGAATCAAAACATAAAAAGATAGTGATAAATTTTTTCTTTATTCTATTAAATCCTATCGTACGTAATCTATCTAGCTATCTATCTATATTATAAAGGACAAACGTGTCCGTGCGTAACGCTGACGTCATTTTGCAAATGGCAACACTTGACTACGAAATTTCGGTTTTGCGGTTTTTGCTACTACAATTTTTAGGTGCGTTCGTAATTATATAAATACGTAGTACCTATTGTCGTCGCTTGGTCCGTCCGTCTGTCTGTCCCTCCGTCCGCATATAACAACGCAAAAACTACCCAACCGAATGGTTTGCAATTTAAAATATATTATCTTTGCAGAATTTTGTCGAGACATTTCAAATTTTATTAAAATCGAATCAAAACTTTAGGAGATATTAATAAAAATATTTATTAAGAAATTTGAATTTTTTTTTTAAATCGATGCTTTTTGTTATAGGAGCTTCCGATGGATGTTAAATCGTCAAGCGACCGAGATACTTATTTTATGACAGAAATTAATCTGCAGACGATATAATTCATTTCACAGAATTAAAAATCATCAAGATCTGAATATTTATATAACTAGCTATAGTACGAACGTACCTCGTTTGTCACGTTTGACGTACAATTTCCAACTTGTTTTAATTTCTAAACGTCGCACATTTTTAATTTTTACACCGTTATATAGGGGAGAAAAATCTACTTTCAAAAGCAATTTGTTTTAGAACGCTATCGCCATTTACTCATTTATTATATATAGCATTTAAATTAAATTTCAAGCATGATTTCATTTTTGAAATCTATCTCTATCACTTGCAGACGATTAAAAAATATTAATATGTTTGCATTTTAAACAATACAAAAAGTGCAACATTTGTTTCCAGCTAATATTCAATAACGAAATTAAAACTTCATTATGCAATAAATAAAATAGTATAATTAAAACACAAATTTAACAGACATGTAATTCAAATAAGCACTTAAAACCGCTGAAACTATAATAATAGTAATAATAATAATAATAATAATAATAATAAAACTGCTGTAGATAAAAAAATTTTAGCGATTTCTTCGGCCATTAACTTCTGGCACGAGGCCAATACGAAATGACCGCTTTTAATAAATTTCAAAATTTTATTTGAATATATAATTGACATATTTCATATAACAATGTTTTTTGGTGTTGTTAGGGGGGCAATCTGAAAAAAAATTTTAAATGTAAAAATTCTATTAGATTTTTCAATTAAAAAAAATAATGGTTTTCACATATAATCTCTATTCCGGGAAGCCCGGGTTGAATGTCCTAGTATAATATAAAAGCGCAAGTCATGTGACTGAGGAAAACAAATACGGGCTAACCACATCTTCTTCCATATGCCAAGTGGTCATTTTTATTCAAAATTAATTTTTCTAATACTTGCGTAAAAGTTACATTTTTAGAAAGATCGTTCAAAAAAATTGTTTTCTTGAGAGATGAGTTATGTTAAAAAATGTATGGATTCTGGGATAACTTCAGTGAAAATTAGATTAACAGCCAAATATCTCAATCCATTAAAGTAAATAAACAAAATATTCATTCATCGTGAGTCATAGAAATATTAACCACAGAGGTAATCATTCGCAAAGCAAGATCTCTATGTTGAATTTACAAATCTGTCTGATGTCGAAAAAAAAAAAATCGGATATGTAAACATGGCATACGTAATAATAATAAAAAAAAGCATCCTCATTTCGTTCATAGCAGACGATATAATTCATTTCACTGAAATAATAACGTTGATTTTTTACATTGTAAAACTAGTTATAGCACGAAACGAACGCGCCTCATTTGTCACGTTTAACGTACAGTTTCCAACCTTTTTTTTTTTAAAATCAAATTTGTTTGTGGGAAGGGAGTTAAAATCGTGTAGTTATGCAATTTCCCACCAGTGGCACTACGACTACTAGTACAAAAAAATCGTATATATATATATTTTTTTTTTACTATAACATAAATTTGACCATGGCGGCAGCTTATTCAGTAGATCTAATTGAAATTCGCTCGTGGGAAATGAGTTTAAATTGCATGGTTATGCAATTATTAAAAAAAAACTATCATGTGGAATTTTTTATTAAAACATAAAATTGACAATGACGGAAACTTATTCGAAAATGTAGAGTGAAATTCGCTCGTCGGAAGTGAGTTTAAATTGCGTTTCAAAAGTTAGATGAAGACATCTAATATATAAAGATGTGTCTGTCTGTATTTCTCTACAAACCCACAGTTTAGAAGCAAGAGTTGTGGAATTTTACGTACAGGTATATATTAAAACGCGGCCGAAGCATCTAAAATAATCCGGAATCGAAATAAATTATAATTAGTTTTTAATTAATAAAAACCCCACAAATCTAACAGCCATTTCACATTAAATTTAAACATTTTTCGTTATAGCATTTGCCAACAATTAAAAATCCACAATAAAATCCTTTCCACAACAATTAATTTTCTATTGTAAGATATCCACGTGGAAAATGAAAATGAAATTAAAAGTTTCAACAATTAAAAACAAGATGAATATGACGTTATATTGAAGTATAAGGGACATTTTCAAACATTTCTCAATAATACAAGGAGTATGAGTACGAGTAAGTACAGAAAGCAGGTTAATATGACGTCATTAGAGAATTAAAAAGAAAATGAATATGATGTCATACTGGAAGTTTAACGGATTTTTTCAATTATTTGACAATTATACAAAGAGAATATCAATATGAGTAAGTACAGAAAGAAGTGGATATGACTTCAGCAGATGAATATAACGTCATATGAGTTTGAAGAACGTATTGAATCATGATAAAAACCCGATTATGGAAATATTGTTATATTTTAACATTTTGAGGCTATCTGAATTTGTTTTCGCTATTTTTAAGTGTATTCCACATGCACATGTGTGTGTATGCGTGCATATTATGATTTCCACAAATTATTAGGTCCTCAGAGCTCATTCTTAGTGAAGAACTGAAATCAAGATTTCAGATTTAAAAAAAAATAAAATGTCAGGTCATTCTATGGGTTGAATGCATCATGTCATATAAGATTACTTTTCAGGCCCTCAATCAGACACTTCAATTTTTAAGAGACAATAATTTACTAATGGATGGAGTCACTGTTGGATTGTCTGGAGATTTCCGACAAACATGGCCGGTCTTTCTAAGAGGACCAGTGGCGGATGAAATTAACGCACGCCTTAAATTATCACATCTTTAGAGGCATGTTCGTAGTTTGCGACTAACTAAAAATATCAGAGTTCATCTGGATGGAAACAGTTTGGATGGTCACTTTTCTGACCATTTGTTAAGTATGGTGAATGGATTCATACCGATTCATCGAGTAACTGGTCTGTTCACAATCAGAGAAGCATTTTGTAACACAGTTGTGTCTGTTGAAGAACTCAAGGCGACATTATTTCCAAATATTCAACATTTTACAGACCATAAATGGCTTTGCGAACGTGCGATTCTTGTACTAAAAAATGATAGTGTAAACAACACCGATTTGAAGATTCAAGAAGAATTACCTGTTGAAACTGCATTGTGTAAATCAATAGACACCGTTGTTGAAGAAAATGATCTTTGAAGTAACTGTTTTTCAGTTCGTTCTAATGTGCAGTTTAAAGAGAGTTTCACATTTTTCCTTTTTTAGCTTTTAATGCTCAATGATGAATGGAAGCAAGCTGATTTATAACTGAATTCTGATTGCATAAATTTATGTATTTTTAGGTTGGATATTCATTAGATTAGATTCATTTGTATAACATTTCGAAAGCTTTATTTTATTATGTTTTTTATACAACATGTTTAACTTTAAAATTGATTTTTCTAAACAAACATTCTTAAAATCCCGGACAACGCCAGGTACTCAGCTAGTAGTTATATATAGGTGAAGCATGACTTCACAGATGAAGCATGCTTAAGCTATAGATGAAGCATGCTTCACAGACATGAAGCATCATAAGTTGAATAAAAGTCAGATAATAAAGAAATCCTTATTTATATTAACCTTAAAACTTTTGCAAAATTTAAACACAATAATGCACCAGCTAATGCCTGTTTCTAAATTCTTTTCTTTCTGTTAATTAAAACCAAAACTTCCTCTTCTTTTTCCCAAACATCGTTCCTAACTATCATCGGAGATCAATTATTCGTAATTTGGAGCCTATGTAATTAGTGTTAGGTTACGTCAATAGTTTCGCACTGTGTTTCTCCCGAATTACCTATCACGTAGAGGGCAAATGAGCAGAGAACGCACCATCGATCGAGTCATGGCCGATCTTTATAAGATCGGCCGCGCGATCGAATTGGAGTTGGACAAACTATTATCGATTGATTTGTGAATTTGTTGATGAGTGACTAGAATAAGCTACAAATGTAATAATCATTAATTAACAGATTCAAAAATAGATCCATAGTCTGATTCAATAAAATGTTTTTAGAAGGCTTTTTTTTTTTTTTTTTTTTTTCTTTTCTTTCTTTTTTTTTTTTTTTTTTTTTTTTGTTGTAAGGTTTTTTAGAAAGGGGTTACATAACATGTTGAAAATATTCTGGAAAATTTATATAATTATTTTTAATGAAAATTGCATTAAATATACAATAAAATATATTTATGCTAGTAAAATAGCGCGAAGTTTTCGCATTTTGTTCGTTTTGTACATTTAAAAAATTAAAGAAATAAATGTATAGTTTCTGCTGGACATGATAAGTTTAAGGATCTTGTCCATTCCATTCTATAATTTATTGAAATATCACGAAATGGTAAGAAATAATTAACTAAAATATCCAATAATATGATTAATGTATATAATGTCATTAATATGATTAGGTTCATAATATTTTTCTGGCCTAATTAAAGGTATACAAATGATTGCTCTGTATTTTGGAAAGTGACAAGCAAAGCCTGCTGTGAGAGAGACTCTAACTGATAGCATGCATTCTTTATAAACGCGAGTCCTTGCACATTGCTTGCGTGTTTCTGCGAGTCTTTGTGTTACATTTGTTGAATAAAACGAATTATTTGAGGGGAAACAACAAATTGATTTAAAGATCTACAGTCGTTGTACCAAAAGATAATTATTTCGTAACAATACCTATGTAGTGTTGAAATGTATTACATAACCTGTTTGTGAAGCATCTTTATTTCTTACTAGCAAAACCCGCGGCTTTGCTCGCGTAGTTCTTGAAAAATGCCAAGTGGTATTCGTTGGCCTATTTTCATTAGAGGAGATTTTACTGCCACAGATAATTCAGAAAATACTAATTAAGCCACACTAATTAAGCAAATTTCTGCAATGACTATATCACAGAAATTGCAGTTTTAAAACTTTTCTGTTCCTGCTCACATTAAAATTTAAAAAAAAAAAAAAAAACTGTTCTATGGATGAATTTGTGTTTTTAACGTAACAGCCATGTAAAATTTCAAGTTTCTATCCCTAACACTTTCAGATAAATCATTGTTTAGAAGGTTTTTAGAACTTTTTCAGCTTATTTCACCTTTTTAAGTCGTTTTTAGCGAGCACTGAAATCTTAAAAATAGCCACCATGCCAAATTTCAACTTCCTATACCAGCAGCACCACTAAAATCGCAATTTTGGAATGTTTTTTGCTTCTGCACCTTTTTAAAATTTCGAATTTTGTTAAAAGTGCTCTTTGGAAGCATTTACGTAACAAATAACAGGCATGTTAAATGCCCGGGATCCCTTGGCTGAAGCTGCCAATGCTCTGCCAACTGAGCAATCCTGGACGAGTATGGTTGAACTTATTCACCCAGTTAACTTTAATGATCACAGCATCTGGTCTGATATCTGAATCGGTACAACAGAATAAACCACAGGTAATGGGACCTCCAGTAAACGCTGGAAACGTGATTACACTAGAATCCAGGCCCGGACTTTTTCGCTCAGTTGGGAATATTACTTCTCATATGATTTCATTACCAATTTGAATAATTTTGCCAAAATTAATCTAGTATAATCACGTTTCCAGCGTTTACTGGAGGTCCCATTACCTGCGATTTATTCGTGCTTATTCAGATATCAGACCAGATGCTATGATCATTAAGGTTAACTGGATGAATTAGTTCAGCCACATTCGTCCGGGATTGCTCAGTTGGTAGAGCATTGGCAGCTTTAGCCAAGGGATCCCGGGCTCAAATCCTGGCTCGGACTTTTTCGCTCAGTTGGGAAGATTACCTCTCATATGATTTATTTACCAATTTGAATATTTGTGTCAAAATTAATCTACTGCAATTGATTATTTTCTATAATGTGGCTTTTATGCGTTCAAAGATTTCCGCTGGTAAAAAAAAAAAAAAAAAAAAAAAAAAAAAAAAAAGTTAAAGTAATTAGATATTGTCTTTGTCATCGCAAATAAGTAATCCAACGATAAAAATTTTGAAATTACAGAGTACGTCAGAAAAATGTATACACACTTTGGGTGATTATAACTCCAGTTTTTATTCTCGTATAATTAATATTTAAATTGCAAAAGAATCTACATAAAATGTATAGCTTTTGATCCTATCGCAAATATTCAAAATTACTACCTTCTGGTCAATACACAGCTTATAACGGTGGACAATTGATTCATAAACTTCAACAAACATTTCATTTGGTGTTGTGGCGTATTCTTGTTCAATTGCGGTTCCGGAACGTTCTCTATTATATGATCATCTATTCGTTTCAACCTTATCTTTTATGCGATGAATTGTAAGTCGCGTTGGTGGAATTGCCTGAAACTCCCTACTATATTGTTTTTGGACTTCTGCTACCTTTTCAAACTTACAATCTATATATTTAAAACGAAAAGCGCATTCTGTCAAATCCCCATGAAAATCGTCTCTTTGCGCATGCGTCAACGTTTTTTTCTTTTAAGGCTTCTACCCTCAGAAACAGGAAACCTGATTGATTAACCCAGCCCTCACCTGTTAAGCCTAGAGGGCTTGAAAAGGGTTGATTGAAAACGGATGGAACCCTACCATTGCATTGAAAGCATAGACCTTCCAATATATTTTTCCTCTGAGGTTGAAAGCTAAAGCTTTTTTTTAAATAACTCATATTTTCACTACTAAATATGCATATTTTTTCGCAAAATTTTAAAGAGAGTTTGAATACAGTTATATTTATAACCGATTGAAATGTCAGAGAGTTCGGAAGATGAGAACTATTTTTTTACTGCTATGTTAAAGGAGCCGACGCGAAAACAAACAGACAAAAAAGTGAGAAGAAAACATTTCTTTTACAACTGGATCACAATATTTTTTCACAAAATTTTTACATGGGCTGTAAAACCGTTTTATTTATCACCAATAAAGATTTTAAAGAGTTCGGACAAAAAGAACTTTTTATTTTAAAACTATGAAACGACCCTACGTAAAAAAAAAAAAAAAAAAAAAAAAAAAAAAACAAGAAAATGAGTGATTTTATTACTAAATATCAATATTTTTTCACGAATTTTTAATCTTAAAATATAATTTCATACATAATCGGGTTAAAGATATAAAATAATAAAAACTTGATTTTTTAAAAATTTATTATCACGGACGCGGGGCGGGGGTCAGCTAGTAGTATTTTAAAATAAATTTTCTTTTTTCAAAAGTTAATTTCGGTCCACTCATTATTTTCAATTAATTACACTTTGAAAAGAGAGAAAAATTAGAAAGTTATGACCCGTTAAACAGTATATGTAATATATTTTTTTGACGCACACTGTATTAATACAAAATTGCAATTGCTATTACATTGTTACGAAATCCTTTTATTTCTGTTAATCAACATTATTTGATCAAGAACGAAAGCTTCCTTTTCTTTCTTCTGAATTCCGTTCTTAACTATGTAGCATCGGGGAGCAATTATTTGTAATTTGGGTCCCATCTAATTAGTGTTAGGCTGTGTCAATAATTTCTCATTGTGTCCCTCCCAAATTACCTATCCACATAAAAGGCAAACATTACAAACGGGCAGAGAACATCATCGATCGAGTCGCACAAACTATTATCGATTGATTTGAGTGTGGTAATCTGCGAGTTAATCATTTCCACGTCACTGAATTTATTAATAAGCTAATGGAATACGTTACATATGTAATATTCATTAATTAGCAGAAAACAAAATAAAAATCCATGTTATGATTCAATGGATTTGTATGGCTTTTTTAGAAAGGGGTTGCATAACATATAAAGAAAATATTCTTAGGAATTTATATAATTATTTTTAATGAGGGAAAGAATTAATTATGTAATAGAATATTTTTATTGGAGAAATAATACCATAGACAATATTCATAACTGGATAAAGTAATTAAGTTGTATGGTTTAGTCGTTTTGCCTCTTTTCATTGTACTCATCTTGTGTAGTTTACAATTATATTATAACTAGTCACTCTAAATGTGAACTTTTTCGTTTTTTTTCTTAGGAATTAAGAAAAATGTGGAACAAAAATTATAATTAGTTGCAAACTGCACTGTAAAAAAATAAATAAATAAAAGACAGATATTTCTTAATCTACGAAAATATAAAATAACAAGAACGAAAAATCATGCATATTTTTACTATTTAATAAGGTGAAAGTTGATATTTAAGTAAACAATTTGGAAAATGCATAACATAATTGAAGCAGATCAAAATTTCCTCATTTTGTTATACAGGGTGCAACTGAATTGATGGTCAGAAATGTAAGGAGTGATGAGGGAGTTTATATTATTTTTTCGAATTTTAGGGACGATGCGCTACCGTAAGACGCGAAAATCTATTTATTTTGTTTGTGCATTTTACTAAGCTACCCTAGAGGCTCATTTTCCGAGGTATAGCAAATCCAAAAACAAAACAAAAAAGTTCTAGCACTCCCCCTTGAAAATGATAAAAATCTTACATTTTCTCAAATTTTAGGACCGATACGCTACTGCCAAACGTAACAATTTATTTATTTTGTTTTTGCATTTTACTAAGCTACCCTACAGCCAAGTTTTCCGCGGTATAGCGAATCAAAATACAAAGCAAAAAAATTCTGGCACTGCCCCTTGAAAATGGTAAAAATCTTATATTTTCTGAATTTTTAGCGCCGATGCGCTACCGCCAAACGTAACAATTTATTTATTTTATTTTTGCATTATACTAAGCTTTCCTAGAGGTAAGTTTTCCGCGATATAGTGAATCAAAAAAGTTCTCGCACTCCCCCTTGAAAATGATAAAAATCTTATATTTTCTCAAATTTTAGGGCCGATGCGCTACCGCCAAACGTAACAATTCATTTATTTTATTTTTGCATTATACTAAGCTACCCTAGAGGCAAGTTTCCCGCCGTATAGCGAATCACAAATTAAAAAATAGTTTTTTTCGGCCCACCCTAGAGTACATGTCAAGACAAGCAAATTTTGTATAGGAAACTAGGGTCTTCAATAGACTTATTAAATCAATAATACAGGGTGTCTCACATCAAACCTAATCCACATTTTCGTTCAGAACTGTAACAACGATGAAAATATTTTAGCGATATCTTCAACATAATTACTTTGCTTTCTATGAAACATGATAACAACGCACAAAGCAATAGGAACGGCAGTCCTCCATGTCCAACTAACACGAAGATAGACGCTTCAAAACTCGGAAGTTAACTGACAATGTATACGATGTCACCGATCGAATTACAGTGAAATTCCAACAATTCCCTGGATGTCACGTCATTTTACAGAAGGCGAAGTTATTGTGTTGAAGATTTCGCTAAAATATTTTCATTATTGTTACAGTTATGAACGAAAATGCGGATTGGACTTGGTGTGAGACACCCTGTATTTTTGAATTAATAAGTGGATTGCGACCCTAGTTTCCCATACAAAACTTGCTAGTTTTGACATGTATTATCACCCCTTACATTTCTGACTGTCAATTATGTTACACCCTGTATACATGCAAAGGTCAATCAAATATATACCGGAATTTATTTTTGAAAAATGTCGAAATAAAATACAAAATTGGGGATATAACAATATTATCTTTGTAGTCTCTTCATTTCAAAATACATTTTTTCCATTGGTTTAGAATTTTTTTAAAAATTAAATTATCCTAGATTAAAGGAGCTATACTAGTTGTCAAGCTAAGTGCGCAAAAATGTGTCTATAACTGTATCATGATCAAACTCATTTTTTGGTAGTTTAATATGTGATAGTTGCAGAATGAGAAGTCCGGACTGTAGGAAGAGTGTTTCAAAGTTGTACGAATATTTTTTTCCGTTTTTCTTGAATAAATGTTGCTGTATTGTGTAAGGAACTTTTATGGAGGGGAATAAAGTTCTTGTTCTGTAATCGTGTCTTTTCGCCGATTTTCAAGTCTCGTCCAGTGAAACTATAGTAATGTCAGTAAAATTTTGTCAGTAGTATTGCTGCATTAGTTTGAGATTGCAAAAAGTACACATGTTTACAACATTTACACTGCTCCGTAGATGCCGCGACCGTGGACAAATATTTTCAACAGCTTCTCGTTCTTTTGTGAAATTTTTATCATCATCCTCCGTAGGAATTTCCACTAAGCAATGAGTTTCCTTTACTTATAAAGTGTTTTTGAGAGTTTTTTTTCCATTTCTCTCTGTCCAGAGCAATAACATCATCCAACTTATAATCCTTCAATGACTCTTGAATAAAAATTTTCCAAGTCAATTCTTGGTCTGCCTCTCCTTCGTCTCCCTTTTGGGCTCCATTCTAATAGGATTTTTGGAAGGCGCCCTTCTTTCATCCTGCAAACATGTCCATACCTTCTAAGATTGCATGGAGAACATCCTGTTTGACTTGCACGATTTCACGTATTTTTGAATCTTTAATTTTTTCCAGCCTTGATGTTCTTCGTCAAAAGTCGATTTCGGTATAGAAAAGTTTATTTTTCAGGAAGAGATTTAAGGTCCATATTTCCGTAGCATACAGTAAAATGCTTTTCACGGTTGCACTATAAATTAATAGGTTAGTTTTAGGGAGAATATCACTACTCCACAGAACATAATTCAACAATGCAATTGCTTTTCTGTCTCCACCAATTCTCTTTACAACATCTCTTTGGCATGATCCATCTTGCTTGATGAATGATAGATCCAAGGTATTTGAATTCCTTGGTTTTTATTAATAGGCCGGAAGGCGGCAGCACAGACAATCACCTCATCGAATTCACGGCTGAAATTGCAGAATTAGTTAAAACTTGATTCGCATATTAAAACACAATCGGTCTGCCAAGTTATATCTTGGTGGAAAACACCCTAAAACCCGATTTAGCGGTTGGTTCGTAGGTTTACCATTGTGTGTTCCTCTCCCAGTCCTCCATCTTTTCATACCTTTGGGTGCAGGAAAACACACCTGCGAGTCAACCCCTAAAATTGGGTTTTAAGGTGTTTTCCACCAAGATATGACTTGGAAGACCGATTGCGTTTTAATATGCGAATCGAGTTTTAACTAATTCTGGAATTTCAGCCGTGAACTCGATGAAGTGATTGTCTGTGCTACCGCATCCCGGTCTATAATACATGTGTCTGGGAGCTAAATTTTAAGTATGCTCAAAATATCGATGGGTTTTAGACCTTGCCTTAAAGGAAATTTGATAATTATCCATTGCGCAGCAGAGAGGTGCATTAACTGAATATTTATCTTGATGTTGACTGAAAGGCCGATTTGAAGGAGCCAACCAATGATAATGAAGGACTAATTACGTGACGTCCTCTTGTTCAGGTTTTAAATGGTTTGTTTATATGTATGTTAATATGTGGTTATACATATTTCCCCTTAATTGCCATAGTTTGGACAAAAACTGTGCATACACACTGTACAACTTCACCCACTGTTATGTAAAAGGCATTCTACCTCTTCGGTAGCTTTGCAGAAGTAACGCCACCTATGAGAAATTTTTGGAGCTAATATTTTTATTTTCTTAAACAGAATTTTCTATCATAAAAAGCATTTTCGTCTAAACCACACTCTCGTATGTCAGTTGCTTGATTTTTTATTGAATTTTAAAATGTATCAAGGACTTTTGAAGAACCTTGTATAATGACCTAAATATTAATACATTATTTTGTAAATACCATGTGACATTGGAAATAAAAAGATTTGGCACTATTACATATTTCAGTTTAAAAATTTTCAGTTATAGATTTTTAAACAATTAAACAATAACAATCAAACGTTTATATTAAACAGCTTTGTCTTCTCAGCATTTACTTCACACACTATAAACAATTCCGATGTAATTCAACAAATATTTCATTCATATATATTCAATGCATCCGTAATGAATCAGCTTGACAATACCCATTCAAGCTAGTTAAGATTTGAGTACATTTCAACCGCACATATTATAATATGTATGCACCTCTCATTCAAGTGGCTCGAATTGTGTGAAATTTGTATTATTTTCACATAATAATTTATCATGTTTGGATTTAATTATTTGTCTTGTGCTTGACCGTGTAACACTTTCACAAGAGAAATTTCCCGGAATCTATCAAATAAATGAATATTGTACCAACTACAATCGAATACACTACGTTTGGAACCACTATTTTTTTTTTTTTTAAATTCTCATAAAATACCAAATAAAAGCATGAAATTTTACTAAAGATTATAATTAACTAGATGGAACCCGTCAAAACGTGACGGAAAAAAAAATATTATAACAATATCAGTAAAATAAGCTTCTTTATTATTTAAGTAGGGCTTCGTATGAAACAGTCATTCAAATATTTTATTTTAAAAAATCCCCCCCCCCCCCCGCCCAGTGAAATGCTATTTCCGATGCAATCTCCAAATAAACACTCCGTAAACAAATGTGTAATGCAATAATGCAAATCAGTTTGACATTACCACCATGTTCCCCACGAAAAAAAAAAAAAAAAAAAAAAAAAAAGGTCATGAACCTATAAAGTATTATACAAATAGTCTTATCATAAAGTATCATACAAATTTCCTACTTTCATCTCATATTCAGTAAATAAAAGAACATAGTATAGGCACCCCCCCCCCTGTGATAATGCAATCGAATGAGTTCCTATGCGCATATGTATTGCATCTGCCCAAAGGCACCGTTGAAATTCGACGTTAAAAAAGTTTTAAAATGTTTAAATTAAAAGTTTTAAAATGTCCTCTTTAATCATTGTTCGTTTCAAATCCATATCTTCTAAAACGCATCCATTGTTTTAAACTAATCAATTTCTATGTAAAAATGAAGAATTTTTGTTATAAATTAATATGCAGATGAGGGAGAATTTTCATGTTTTCAATTGTAATTTATTTGTATGGTTTCTTCTATCCCTTTACATAATCAGGATGATTATTCCTTTTCCATCACAGTCGGTCTCTTATACAGTTAAATATCCAATGGATCTTTAAAAAAATAATAAATAACAGTTCCTAGCATATTCTGATTCAACATATACATCAACGAATTCAACATATCAATTTTATGTTAATCATAAACTAAAAATAGTTTTTTTTTCTTTTGACAGATTTTATATTAGCGCCAAAATACTCTATCTTATGGATAATCTGATCTTATGATTTATCAGGTTTTTATTATTATTTTTTCACTTTTCATGAAAGTTAGGGATACCTATTTTCAATTGTTGCAACTTTCCAAGGGGCTATTTTACATTATTAAAACAAACGGATGGTCATTGTTGAGATAGAATTGAAAAATATTTCCTTCTTGAAAATTATTTAAAAAGTCGTTAAATTAAGCGGCAGATTTCAAATAAATTTCAATCGAAAGCTAATTTTTTTTTTCTAATTGAGGATGTAAGAATTGAAATTATAAAATGTAGTAAAAAAATTAAATTTTTAGTATTTAGAAGTGATGTAAGCGCGATGAAAGCTAAAGCGATAGTGCCGTTTGTTGTCACAACCGTTATACATTTCTAAATATTGCCACTGTGTTTTGGTTGCCGTCCAAAAGTAGACTCCCATTTTTTGACATCGAAAGAAAAATTCACAGTGAAAGAAATAAGACTTTGCCGCTAATAAGGAACTGTTAAATGAACTTATAGCAAACCTACCAAAATAATTCCTATAAAATATTAGCCTTACATTGTTTATTCTAGCTAAAAATACAATCATTATTTCAAGTTTTTTTTTTTTCCTGAAATTCTTTACTTTTGTGAATTTTTTTATTAAAAAAGGAAATCTTAATAATATAAATCCTATAATTCCTATAACTTAATCCTATAATTAAAAAAAAAGTAATTCGTAACATGTAATCACGGTATGCAATCAAGATGAAGCAACCAATAAAGGCTCCAGTTCTATTCTTTAAAATTAAAAATTGAAATATCAGTTAATATTACGCCATGTTGACACAATCATATAAATTTTTCTTTTTAGTTTTATCAATGTTAAAATGCATTTCAAGCTAAGCATAACGTCATTTTCACCGGTACAAACTTTCACACGTACATTTATGCTTTAGCACCATGCATACAAATAAAAATATATTTTGCATTTAATTGTAATGTAAAAAATGGCATCAACAATGTTATAATGCTTAATGATAAAATGAACCCAATGGACAATATTTCCGTGACGTCACAGTAAATATGAATTTTTATTTGCTTATAAAACACACGGATAAATATTTTTATCGAAATACTTAAACATTTTAACTATATTTTAACTTACAAATTAAAAACTTCGGCCTAAAAATCACGTGCTTTTAATATTTAATATTTATTTTTTTATGCTCGCAATCATTGAGTTCAGAAAATAAACTCTGTACGTCGCAACTGTGGGCGTAAATCCGATTGCCGACCGAGGCTAACGAAACAGAAAGGCTACCGTGGTGCTTTACGCATACCTTTTTTTACAGACCGCCGGAGTCACGTGATGCTCGAATGCACCAATGAAGGTGTACGAAAAGAGCAACACGTCACTCTAGCGGTCTGTAAAAAAGATAAGTGGAATGCACCGCGGTAGCCTGTCTTTTTCGTTAGCCTCGATTGCCGACTTTATGACGTCATAAGCAGAAGTAAAATTTTAATTTAAAACTACGGCTAATTAATTAAATTTTCGAACAAACGAATGTACGATTACAAATCTGTGACCAAATATCTTTCATTTAAAAAAAGAATGATGTAATTTGATGTAGTAGTTTGTTCTCACGGATTGTCGAAACAAAACGCTTAGCGTTTTAAATATATAGATAACCCTCAACGCCCCACTGCAGCAATTTAGCGTATTTAAGTACCAGCCCATGACTTCGTCCACGTAAAATTAAAAGAATAATAAATGCAGTAAATAAGCAAAACATTTCACAATTGATAATTAAAAATATAAATAATCAACGCTTTATCACTTTATAGGAGACAATACTACATTTATTCGTTATAAGGGCATTGATATAACTCCTATACAACCAACCGTCTTAAAAAAGTGAAATTTTGCGCCAAATAATATAAATAATCGCGAAAATGAAACTGCAACCAATTGAAAAGGAGTCCAAGGTGAGAGAACAAAAGATCAGCTAGAATACCATTAAGTAACCATGCGAAAAAAAACAAAAAAACCTGGTTACAAAAATGCATTTACTTTTGCTACAAAATTCGCTCCCTAAAGAAAGCAAATTGGCTACGGACCCGATTACAGAGCCTAACCATCCTATTCTTAGCTATTTTCTTCCTATATATATGAAACATTTCTACTATATATACAATGTGCTTTCACGTTTATAATTTTACGATTTTTTTTTTTTTTTAATGAGTTGGAACGATCGGCTTGTTCAAGTCTACGCAGCAATTCGGATTGCTGAAAATTTTCATTACTTTTTTATTTCTTCTGTGCTCTTGCGTCAAAGCAAATTTTTCGATAAATTTTATTTTCATTTCGATAACATCGTTGTTTATTTAAAAAAATTAAAAACATTGCAAATGCATTAATGGAATCTATGCCATTTTTTTCATCTTATAAAACTTTACAAAAATCTACTATCAAAGAAAACAAAAAGAAAAAAAAAGAAAAAAAAGAAAAAGAAAAAACCCTTTTAAAAAATGACAATAAACTTTTTACTCCTTGAAAGCTGAAAGAAACGTGGAATTAAAATCCGGTTGCCAAACCACGATCTGCAAATGTGCCTCGATTGTGCCAATGTAGTTCAAGCCCTCGAGCATTAATTTTAATACTGTAGAGAGAAAATGATGTTATTTGATGCAACAATATTAAATCTTAAGTTTTTATGAACAAAAATGCCAATTTCTTTTAAGAATAATGGAATTTTGAATAAAAATTTTGAAATAATTTGTTCTAATGACCAGATTTTGATGAAATTGAAATGGGACCACCTTGGGGCCTTACTCTTTCAAACAAAATAAAAATCATCATAATCGATGCACATTTACGAGAGTTATGCGTGAACAACATAATACATACATACGGGTCGAATTGATAACATCCTCCTTTTTTTAAGTCGGTTAAAAAGTCATTTTTTATCAATGAAGATAACTACTTCTCGCTGATTATGCGTCATTTTCGACATGGATAATTGTGCGGTGCATATTATTGACATGTGCTATCCATTTTCTTTTCAAGCATTTTTTTAAATACTTTAAAAATGTAAATTAAAAATGCGGTACTTAGATGTTATATGCACACAGACAATAATCCTCGCCGTCATTCTTATTGGATTTCATTTAAAATACAGAGCTTTAATTTAAAACACATACATTTAACATACATATAGTATATACATTTAAAATACATATAATATATACATTTAAAATACATATAATATATACATTTGAAATATACTCATTTCGAGTGAAATACAAAAGAAAAAAAAAGAAATAAAGAAAAGTAAAGAAAAAAAGAAATAAAGTACTAATAAGAAATAAGTTCATAATCCAAGATCATTTTATTTCATATCCGTTTTATTTTCGATATTTATGACGTCATATTCGCCTGCTTTCCGTACTTATACTCGTATTTATGCGCATTTTGTATTATTATCAAATGCTTGAAAATGTGCGTTTTATTTCTAATAATGTTATTTCATCTGCTTTTTAATTCTTAATTTTTTTGTTTATTTCATTTTCATTTTTCACGTGGAAAATTTTCGATTCAAAATAAATTGTTGAGTAAAAAAAATATTATTCCGGGTTTTGATTTAGAATTGTCAACGATAAAGTATTAGCAACGATAAAGTAAATTTAAATATTTTAAAATTTTATACGAAAAAAATATAATAAAATTTTGAATTATTAAGAATTATTTGAAAATATAAATTTTATTTCTAATAATGTTATTTCATCTTCTTTTTAATTCTTCTTTTTTGTCTTTTTTTCGCTTTCATTTTTCACGTGGAAATTTTCCTTTTAAAAATAAATTGTTGAGTAAAAATTATTATTCCGGGTTTTGTTTTAGTAATAGCAACGATAAAGTAAATTTAACCACTTTAAAATTTTATACGAAAAAAATTTCCATTTATTCTCTATAAAAATAATAAAATTTTGAATTATTACGAATTTTTTGAAAATATAAGTTTTATTTTGTAATAATGTTATTTCATCTTCTTTTTAATTCTTAAATTTTGTTTTTCGTTTTCATTTTTCACGGGGAAAATTTCCTATTAAAAATAAATTGTTGAGTAAAAATTATTATTCCGGGTTTTGATTTAGTATTGACAACGATAAAGTAAATTTAACTATTTTAAAATTTTATACGAAAAAATGTCTATTTATTCTCTATGAAAATAATGAAATTTTGAATTGCTAAGAAAAATATTTGCATAAAATAAACAAAATATAGCCTATGTTCATTTCTGGGTTATTATCTATCTATACGTAAAGATACCGGGCCATTAAATCCTCCGTTTTGACGCTGGATTTAGCCAAACATTCACACACACAATCACATTTATAATATTATTAGGATTGGGATTAAATACATTTAATATAAGCATTTAAAGATTTAATAAAATATATCAACAATGATAAAAATAATATAATAAATTTTCCCGCAATATACCGTATTTGTAATCATAGAGTAACGCGAGCCACAATTTTGATATAAGTGGTTACAAATATGGAAATAAACATCCAAGTAAAAAATAAAAATAACTTGTGTAATTTTTAAAAGTACGTGAAAAAGTAAATGATAGCGTTTCAAATAACTTCATAGACCGTGCAATTATAGAATGTTCAGCACTTACGTATTATCCGGGCCAGGAGATAGATCGCCAAAAATGGTTGTCAATTAACAATCTTATTTATCGTTGCCAATAATGTGCAAAACAGTAATTTAATATTGTTAAATACATAAAATTGTTGAAAATGGTAAATAATGTAAAATTAATAAACAATAATAAATAAATAACAAAAAACTGTAAACTATAATGAAAAAAATAAACTACAAATTATACAAAAAAACTATACACTATAATAAATAAATAAACTATACACTAGTAAAAAAAAAAGGGGGGGGGGTTACTGTAATTAGTATAATTGGCGCCATGCTTGACTCAGTTGTATCTGACATGGCCCAGATAATACGTAAGTACCGAATATTCTTATTTCTTTTGATAATGGCTCAGATTGAGCTGAAACATGTCAACAGTCTAATGAAACTTATTTTACTGTTTAAAAAGCTTTTATTTTACGCCTTTTAGTAATTAAAAGAAGTTTATTATTACAAGTTGCTATAATTTTTTATATAATTATTTTTCGTTTTATGTTTGATATAAAAAAATTCAGTAGATAATTTCTCTTTAATTGAAAACAATCTTGGATCCAGCGGTAAGTAAGCTTGAAATACTTCGACAATCCTTATACAAGGGGGGCTTAGCGTACAATTAGCATTTGTTGAAATTTGAAACCTTGGTTTTTAACACGTCCATGGCATTGTATCACCGAAATAATTTTATTTCTTAATTTGTTCAGAAATAGAATGCTCTTGGTAATGTAATCCATCGATAGCATTTTATTTTCCAAAAAGCTAACGGAAGTGTAATCATAAGTTTGAACTGTGCCAAACACTTTTTTCAACAGAAAAAGAAACCAAGTCATTTATTTAGCTGGGGAAAAAAATGACAGGGATTTAAGACAGAAAGCGTCTTTATTCAAGTACTTACCGTTCGAGACTTCTGAACTGTCAAAAGTTAAAATATTACGCTTTTTGAAAAATGAGGGATTTCAAGTTAATTTGAGTGAAATTTGACCAAAACGGATAACACTGTATAATAAATTCAAATTCCACTATTTCAATTTTCTTAACACACTGGGTTCATACATATGATAATACTTTTCAAAATGAACTAAACTCTACGGGAAATTTTAAAATGAAACAAAAAAAAAAACATGATTGTATATATGTTACATTTCCTAAATGTTATACTTTTTTTTTTTTTCAGAATAAAAAAAGATTCAATAAAAAATTAAAATTTCAGTGCAAATTCACCTTACTTAATAATTAAAATTCATGAAGATACAACTAGATGTAAATATATTGCTTGAAGGTGCGTAAAAACATACATAAAAACATTTAAAAGCACATTAAAGTTCTTTTAAGATCAAAACGCTTTCAACCTAACTTATTCGGTCATCATCAGTGAAAAACTAACAGTTAAGTTGAGTTGTTGTCTCTTCGCGTCTTCTAGCTTGCCCGAAACAAACCATTTTACTTCAAGGGTGTGGAATATAAGGTGAGATGGGAAAAGTCCTTCAACATTTCAAAAATAAGTACAGGTTAATCAATCATGCATTAATTCATTCCAGACTGCGTGGATATCATATGATAATACATCGCTACAGACTATGTAAATCTAAAATAATTTGTAACGATGTATTATAATATGATATCCACGCAGTCTGGAATGAATTAATACATGATTGATTAACCTGTACTTATTTTTGAAATGTTGAATGATCTTTCCCAAGTCTCTCAGGACTTGGGTTCGGTGGTCGTCTACGCGCGATGCGCTCCCTCATGGGCGCCTGCGGCGCAGCTTACTTTATCCCACGTTATATTCCACACTCTTGAAGGAAATTGAAGTAAAATGGTTTGTTCTGGGCATACTAGAAAACGCGAAGAGACAACAACTGAACTTAACTATTAGTTTTTCACTGATGATGACCGAGTAAGTTCGGTTGAAAATGTTTTGATTTTTTAAGAGGACTTTAAGTTGCTTTTAAATGTTTTTATGTATGTTTTTACGCACCTTCAAGCAATATATTTACATTTATTTGTATCTTCATGAATTTTAGATCTTGACTATTTCTTGAAATTTGATAATAATGCTGTCGATTTCTTTCGCAGAATAAAATTCTGAGAAAAATGCATTTAAAATGTAAAGTTATTGTAAAAATATAAAAATATATTTTTTAAAAAGCTGTAGCTGTATTTCAAATTGATGTAAAGAACACAAAGTAAATGGTTCTTAAGATAGATATGTTTGAATAATAAGATTATATCATAAAAAAAAAAGACATATAGGTATTCGAAAATCAATTTTTCGATCGTAAATAGTCAATTTAACAAAATATCGACTAAAGGAATATTGCGTCCGAGGGATTTATGGTATTTATTTCAGTAGATAATAGAAAGTATATAATTTTGTGCGTGTACGGTAAATAAATGATATCACAACAGGTGGTGATGGAGATCGGTGTGATCGGTTGGCTTAAGTGTGACAACATAATCATTAGATAAATAAAACTATTTTTGTAATAATAAACGAAATTTCGTTTAAAATCTACAAACTTTCTGAAACAATATAATTATTTTTGGAATTATTAACACATTAGGAAACAAAATTTCTGATGCATGTTTCCGACATGTAACTATTTTGCATTTCTATATGAATTTAAAAAGCTATAATTCTTTAAATAGATTTCATAACATATCACTGCAAATTAAAGAACTAGTGGGCTTAATTTTGCTACGTATATTGCTAAATATAACAAAATATAAACCAGAGATAAGACACCTTCCATCGAACGTAAACAGTAAAAATCTATTATTTAAATTATTGATATATGTTTGTACAATCTGGAATATTAAAAGCTAGATTTTACATCAATTCTAAGTCAAAAGTTACAAAAATTTTGTTTCCTTATGTACATGCCACTTAAATGAATCATATTTCCGATTAAAAAATTTCATTAAATTATAGCTGATGCCTAATAAACATAAAAATTGTATTTTGATTTTTGTTCTTAACTTATTTAATGCATGAAAACGCATTTACGAATTATTACGAAACGCATTTACACAAACGGATTTAATGCAACAAAAGTTACTAAAATAAAAATTCGTAAATTTTGCTTCCTTATTTCAGTGGATGTTTTTAAATGAATCATATTTCCGATTCGAAAATTCATTAAATTGAAGCTGATGCCTATAAACATAAAAATTGCATTTTGACTTTTGTTCTTACTTATTTAATGCATGAAAACGCATTTACGAATTATTACGAAACGCATTTACACAAACAAATTTAATGCATCAAAAGTTACTAAAATAAAAAATTCGTAAATTTTGCTTCCTTATTTCAGTGCATGCCACTTAAATAAATCATATTTCCGATTCAAAATTTCATTAAACTGAAGCTGATGTCTATAAACATAAAAAATGTATTTTGACTTTTGTTCTTATTTATTTAATGCATGAAAACGCATTTACGAGTTATTACGAAACGAATTTAATGCATCAAAAGTTACTAAAATAAAAATTCGTAAATTTTGCTTCCTTATTTCAGTACATGTCACTTAAATGAATCATATTTCCAATTCAAAATTTCATTAAACTAAAGCTGATGCCTATAAACATAAAAATTGTATTTTGACTTTTGTTCTTACTTATTTAATGCATGAAAACGACTGATTCTATTAATCAGTGTGTTTCATATAAGCAACATATGCTGCAATATTTTTTATGTATACGTTACAATGTGCTACAATATTGACAGATATAGTTTGTGAATTTTAGGTTCGCTTTCCCTTGTCTACACTGCTAAAAAAAAAAGTGTTGATTTTGCAGTATAATACTGGCATCCCAGCTGCCAGTACTATACCGTAAAATTAACAGTAATAAACAGTAAAATAAGCAGTAATACGCTACCGACGAACGCGACATAACGCCGACATACGCTGCCGCGCAGTATTATACTGCGAAATCAACACTTTTTTTTTTTTTTTTTGCAGTGTAGAAGTTCAATCCCCCCCCCCCCCCCTCCCTGTACTTCATAAAGTCCCTCATATAGTCAAAGTCCCCTATAGAAATTCCTACTGAAGAAAAATGTTAAACACTGGTCTCGCTTGTACCTCCTTGGCAGTTACAAGAAGCTATGTATATGATAATTTTAATGAAGCCATATATGACAATTTTTACAAGAAACACATAGAGGAACTTCGGGTATTACGGAATAGTCGGATAATATGGAATACCAAGGTTTATGTTCGGTTAATTACTGCCTCACCAAGCAGTAATACCATAAACCACAAGAAGCTACTTCACTCAGACGAAAACACCCGCTCGCTAATGTTAATCTTATGGGGGAAATATTTTTAAGATATCTCGTCCGCATTTCAATATTTTTAAATAATTTTTTTTTTTTTTTTTTTTTTTTTTTTTTGCATTGGATAGCTGAGGTCAATCTCTATGCACGCTCCTTTCTACTTTTTCGATTTTGATTACAAGTTTTTTTTTTATTAATATACTTTCACTTTCGAAACCGGTTTCGAAGGGGAATGTATCCCCAATAAAAAAAAAAACTGCAACAAAAATTTTAAAAAAGTACAAAGGAGCCTGCATAGAGATTGACCTCAGCTATCCAATGAAAAAAAAAATCATTTAAAAATATTGAAATGCGAACGAGATATCTTAAAAATATTTCCCCCATAGGATTAACATTAGCGAGCGGGTGTTTTCGTCTGAGTGAAGTAGCCTCTTAAGAACGTTTCTAGAATGATCCGCGCAGTTCGTCGGTCGGCGTCAGAGCGCGCGTTCACTGTTAAAAATATCCCTGTAAAAATACGGGCAGAGGCCGGCAGCAGAGATTTCAGTCATACTCCTAAAAAAAAAAAAAATCCCCGTCCATCATTTTGTGCAGCCTATAATTTAATTTCTTTAAAACAGGATATAATGCACTTTAAAACACAATAACATTTTACTTATTGTTCCGTAGCACGTTAGATAATCATCACAAAATCGCTTTTTTGACGTGTTAAAAGATGTTACGGTCGCGGTTAAGCGACATTACTTTTCGAAACACGACTAAAATGAAGGGTTACATCCTGCGGAGGAAAATGTATGGGGTCGTACCGTATTTTTGCTAACAGATGGGCTAGAACTGTAAGAATATGTGGATTGCCCTTAATTTTCTAAATAACTAAGAGATAAAGCCTCTTATTTAGTGTATCAGATTGTTTTTCATCAAATAAGGTTGAAAGGCCCGTGAAAAATTAAACGGCAAACGCTCATAAATTTACAGTTTTTTCTAAGAGTGTTGTTTGAATAAATATTTGTTTTTCGTCTTTAAAAAGTTTCAGGAGATAATTTTTCAATATATTTTATTCATTATTAAAAGTAATATTTTTACATTGAAATTAAGCATAATGTACACCGAAATACTAACAGTTTATGATGTAATACTCATTTTTTAGCTCGCGATTCACATCAATAAACATAAAGTAATATTTTCCCTGACCGGCGGTGTCGGGGTTATTATGGAATACCAATATCTGATAATACTCCATGATTATGGTGTCGCAAAGACAGGTCTTTATATTTGTGATTTGTGAAAATCTGAAGTATGAACTGGAGTATATTGGCTGACAGCCTGCACAGAAAAAAATAAAACCCATTTTGGATTTTTTTTTTTTTTTTGAAAATGTGTATTTAACAGTGCTCAAAATGGATACACAGTGGTAACCAAAAAAGGCATGACCCAATTTGGGAACATACCCAAGAATCTTTCGGCCCAAATTGGGTTTTATTTTTTTCTGTGTGGACACTATATTTTTATCATACTCTCTTGATGCCATTACATCTGTTTTTTTGCCAAATTGTGTTAGTTTTCTTCATTTTTAACTCCCTTATTATTTCCCGACTATCCCACAACGCCCTGAAAATACTTTTTTTAAAATTATTATTTGTTTGCAAGTGATGCAATTTCGCAAAAATATTTTTTGTCAATAAAAACTATTCGCAGATAGTTGAAGTTTGTAATTGTATTCGATTTTCATGTTTTAAACAATATCGGGATGTTGTATCGCCCCAAATGTAAATAGTATTCCATAATAACCCAAGTTCCTCTATTACATTACAAGAAGCGCGTTCCTCTTATTCTAAGCCTTTGATTTTATTTGATGTTTGCGCCACTTTCTTATGATGATTTATTAGGATTATATTTGATCATTTTCATCACTCGCTTGCACGCCACATTTCCAGTGGCAGAAATCACTCGACATCGATCAAAAGAAATGAACATTATATGTAGCAACTTATCCATTTCTCCTTCTAGAGCAAGAAACATAAGTAAATACTTTAAATCAATGCATCTATGCATAAGTATTACTTTGACAGCGTTGATTTATTCGCCTACAAGAGTAATAGACGCGCAAAATATGCAAGCGCAGAAACCCATGAATCATGAGAAGTGAGTTATAAGAAACGGGAATAGAGCCAAATGCGTCATTTGACCGATTGAGTGACAAAAGATAAAAACAACGAAAAACAGAAAAAAAAAATTAGAATTTTAGGTGGAGATATTACTTATTGTCGAGTCAATTGAGAAACAGAAATTCGGAAAAATGAAATACCAAGGTGAAAAAAAACGGATTGATGTATGGTTCATTATCGCCTTGATATAGTCTGACAAAGGAGAGGCAAATAAACGCAGGGAATGCTTTTTTAAACTAGAATAAAATTTTTCGTCTCATATTCTAAGACAAAAATAATACACTTATTAAAATAAAAATAGTATATCTTTTTTTTAAAATAAAAATGAAATACATTTATATTTGGTGAGGAATTAAATTCCTCCTACTATGTTTGGGATTTTTTTTTATAGGGAGGCTCAATCAAAAGATACAAGGTGATATTAGAAATTAATAACTTTTGACTTAGTTACTATTTTTCTTTTTATTTGAAATTTAGAATCGGGATACTTAGAAGTTTTACCAAGCATAAATACATGACTGAATAAGGAGTTATTTGCAAAATTAACACCTATTTATTGCAAAGCAATAATTGAATTAAAAAACCTATATTGCAGACGTTTTAATTTAATAAATCCTTCCGATGAGATGACAATACGTAATTTAACTACACGTTTCCGACAAAAAAGTTCTGAAGATCATAGATCAATTGAATTTTTCAAATGCTGGATGATGGCTAATGGTATTTTGCACAATATAGAGAAATTGGCATGTTTTCAAAGAGATGGTTGTTGAAGATATATCAGCTCCGGACTTTATTATCCCAAAAAGACCACAGTGGCTCAATGATATTGAGTCATTGTGTAGCCCTTATTAATAAAGATGTCAGAAGGATTTAATCTCAAGTGAGATGTCGGACTTTGTCGTCATGCTCCTCTAACCAAGATTTGTTAGATCAAGCAGTAAGAAGGTTTTAATTTTGAATTAGTTTTAATTTTGAAAGACGCCATACGCTGCAGGAAAGAATGTCTCTGCTCGGACATCGGATGAAAGTAGTTTGCTGAAATTTCGACATAGTCATTTCCAATTAACCTCCCTTGGGATGGATGGGACAATTGGGGAAAACCACGTGATGACTGTCGAAATAATTTTCATATATACCTTCATGTTTGACAGTTGACAGAAGGAAATCTGGATCATAATCTTGTTGTGGTGTTCTCCAGATGCACACACGTTCACTTGTGTAGAAAAATGTGAAAAAGGATTCGTCTTACTATATAACTCTGTGTTTTGCGACGATTTATAATCGTTGCGGCGCTACTGTAGCGGGTGTGTTACATTAACGTCTGTAACAAACGGCTCTCAACTAATCTGCCGTTGACTTGGTTATTCAGGCAGTTCTTTTCTAACGATAACCGTGAACTTGATCATGCAGATGTTGGTTGAGTTCTACAGTCACTTAGTTGCGGTGATTTTTTTTCAATGCAGTATGCTTCAACCCCTGACAGTGTTTTTCTCTGAACTTGGGCTTTCGTCACTCTTGTGCTTAGACGAGGATATTTTTCTTCTACTCGATGTTCGAGACTATAGATCGAGAAATAATATTCTAACAATTGCGATGATCATAACTTGCAGTAGTTGCGTGAAAACAATATTACTTTGTTGAAAACCTGATAGGTCTAACAGCTTGTACCTTGCACACAAAACGGAAACGCCCACACCTTCATATCGATTTCTAAGGGTAACGGGGATATTACGGTAAAACTTCTGACTAACGGACACCTTAAGGCAGCGGTAATTGTCCTTCATTCGGAAGTGCCCACTATTCAGATATAAAAAATATATAATTAATATAGGTTTTGAAGAAGGAAAAAATATCCGCTATGGAGGTTTTAACGTACATATACTTAAAGATTAGCGTCTTAGATTGTAAACTATTTTCACATAGTAAAAGGCAGACTTTTGTATCATAAATTAAAATTTGATGTAACTTAGCTACAACAACATTCATAAATGTTTGTGAATGTTTTGAATTATAACTGTCAAGAAGTAAAGCTGCAAATATAACTAACTGCAAACAATAATATAAAATATAACTGCAAACAATTTCGGCTACGGAGCAATTCTTGTGTGTCCCATAAATATTCATGATTTATTATAGTAAATGATTATTCAAATCTGAAAAGATTCATATTGTAACAGTATGATGAGTCCCATTCAATAGTTCTAAGATTTCAAATAATTTATAACCTCTCGCATATTATAAGTATGTGTTTCCAAGATATCGTGAATTATGTGAAGTTTTTATTACTTTTACATAATAATTTATTAAAATTGTATTTCACCATTTTCGTCAATAGATAGAATGTCCCAGTTGCAAGAGAGAAATCACTAAGCATTTATCAAATGAAAGGTTAACTTGTAGCATAACTGCTTAGCTACCCTCTAATGAAGGTAGTCTGTGGTCGAGTGAGTTTTGAGTTTTGCCTGGGATCGTGGTGTCCTGAATTCCAAAATTTGTGCGTGAATGAGCTATCTACTCTGTCATCCTTTAAATTTTGCGCATTGTATCTGAATCTTTGTAAATTTGATTTTTACGGTTATTTACTGCAATAATAGGAAAATTAGGTCTCTGTGGTCGTCTAGCTGCTATACTACGGCGGTAGGAGTTAGATTCGAATTTTCAACTGTGTTATGCGTTTCCTAATTCAATTAAATTTTAGAAGACTATGTAGTGTAGGGGAAAGTCGGACAAAACCGGGACCCTAACGGGTTTTCTTTTATTGTTATTCACTATGTGAACAAAACAGTAAAAATTTGCATTAAAACGATAAACTGATTATTTGTGAAGAAAAAAAAGTATTCATTCAATCGCGAACAATAGCAATTAAGATCATAAAAGCACATTTTTTAGAAGTGTGTAATGTCCCGGTTTTGTCCGACCTGGTCGGACAAAACCGGGAACTGGAAATAATAATTAAAAACACATTGTAACTTTGCAATAATACTATTTATTAAAGGGAAACTCGCAGGATATGACATATTATACTTATAGAATTTGAATCTATATCAAATCTACGTCAAATAACAATGATGTAAGTTATGCCTTAAGAGTTAAACTTGTTTGGCACAAAAATCCCAAATGAAAGTTTGATCTTGTTTATCTGCATTGCTGCACGCTTCATGAGCCCACTCTTTGCAGTGAAGGCACCGTATCCAACTCTCCTTGGGTTTAGATTGTTCATATAAATCTTTGCAAAAGATGCATGCTGCATCACTTTCATCCTTCTCCTCGTTTGATGTCAAGGGTCTTTTCTTCTTTGACTTCTTCTTTTTCACCTCGGTTTTTTTTGTCATCTTGAAAAGTTTTCGCTTCAGGGCTAAGTCTTTTTTGTCTTGTTTTTTCATCTTTTCTTTTTCTTCTAGTTCGAGTTCTAATTTGTAGGGGGTTGAAGTAAGGATAGCTGTTTTCCCTCGACGCTTGTCGGATTTCCTAATGGCCCTAGGGACGGTTTGTACTGGAATAGCCCTTATATCCTGTGGTGAGACTGCAAAAGGATGCTTGATATCTCTTCCCAGACCATGAGAAGACGTAGACGGTTGCACAGGAATCTGCAAGCGGACGTAGACGGTTGCACAGGAATCTGCAAGCGGACGTAGACGGTTGCACAGGAATCTGCAAGCGGACGTCGTCGTCTTGCACAGGAACTGAAGCCTTCGAAGTCGGCGTTGACAACTTCTCTATAGACCCATTCCCTTTCTCAGGCTGAGGTTTATAGGTTCCTAAAGGCATGTCTACATCCGGATCTTGTTGTTGTTCAGGCAATACTTGGCATTCAGCCAAAGGGTTCTTTTCCACTTCCATGGACCTCTCGGTTCTCTCAGCGGGAGTAAAGAGGTGCTCTGGGAATACGTCACTGTTAAACGAGTAGATCCTCGTCTTTTCAAACCCTTTTATAGCAGATAGAGCGCCCACAAAATTTTTGTCACTTTCAGACAGACAGACTCACAGACAGATATTTTCTAAAAACCATCAAATTGTGTTCAGGACATTCTAAAACGTATAAATCTATCGAAAACCGGAAGTTGAAAATTTTCAAGAATCCAATACTTTCTTTTTCTAAAGATAGAAGAAAGTAAAAATTATTTGTAGTTTATTAGGTACAAATAATTTGATACACAGAAAATTAAACACTTAAAAACTACTATGAAATTAAACAAAAGGTTAATCTCGCGAATAAATTAATTTAACCCCAACTCGATGATTTACTATTTTTTTTCAACTTAATTTAGAATTTAAATGATTAAAAAACAGTTTTCTATATAACAACTTAATTTAAATAATACTTTTTATATAGTTTTTAAATATTTATAGATCGTAAAACAATAACTAAACAAGTGAATTTCTATTTCAATCACGCAAATAAATGAGTTGTCCAAAACCGGGAACTTCCCGGTTATGTCCGACGACCCACATCCCGGCTTTGTCCGAGCACGCCATTTTCATGAAATGTTACTCTAGCGTTGTTCAAACAACTCATAGACACCAATACAAAACGTTAAAATAACAAGTAAATAATGAACTATCATATGTTTTACTTACCAAAACTAAATCCTTAGGCATTTAGGATTGGTAACGTAATATTTCAGACGCCGAATTGTTAACTTTTTCACGTGAAACTTTAAAAAAATCACCACTGCGAAATGAGTTGTTTTACACGACTACGTTTTACTGGGTGCTGTCAAGCCGCTCGCCTAGAAGTATTTCAAGAAGTTTCCGCTAGATACTGCCACAAATCCAGTCATAAAACCTGGATCCCTGTTTTTTCAACCTACCCGTTTTGTCCGACTTTCCCCTATATATATATATATATATATATATAAGTTTACACATCATTTTCAGGACTGCGCAAAAGAATTCGATGTTGTTTAATGTTGCACAATATAATATAGCTTCTATATTGACTTTTACAGTCGAAGTATCTCAGTGTAACAGTTTACAAAATTATTAACGAGTGGTTAATAATTCACAATATTTTTAATTCTACATTTATAATTCTTATCGTTAATAATTCTACATTTATAATTCTAGTCGTTAATAATTCTACAGTTAATTATTAAGCATCTCAATATAAATATTCAATATTTTATAAATGTAGAATTATTAATGTAAAGTTGTTATAAATGCATTATTTTTATGAAAGCGGTTTTTAGCTCATAATTTGCCCACATTAAAAATAATATCTCAAGTTGTAATAATCCATATATTCATGAAAATTTGTGGGCTTAGTCTTAGCCCAACTTCTTATATTACACTGCAAAAAATAATTGTTGATTTTACAGTATAATGCGCGGTAGCGTATTACTGCTTGCACGGCAGCGTATTACTGCTTATTTTACTGTTTAATACTGTTAATTTTACGGTATAATACTGGCAGCTGGGGTGCCAGTTTTATACTGTAAAATCAACAGTTATTTTTTGCAGTGTAGTCGTTCTTCTATTCAGTTAAATTTAGAAAATTGAATTTATTGAGACAGAATTTATATAGCGAAACGATTTTTATCGCGTAAACTTTTTCTGAATTATGGCGTAGTGGTTGAATTATAATGTTGCGAATTTGCCAGAAATCTCATTATAAATCTTCGATTAACTCTAAAACTTTTATGCATAATTAAGTCTTTAAAATTTTAGTACATACTCTATATGACAGCACGTAGTTTATTTGGGTAATATTTTTATCTCAGCATGTTTAATAATTATTTAGCCTTAAAGTCTTTCTCAGTGTACTTTAAATTTTTACACATATTTAAATTTTCTGAAAAATTCTAAAAGATTAAAGGAAATATTTCTATCATATTGCTATTTTCTAACATTAAATTGTCGTTAATTTTAAAGGATATGATAACTTTCAGGTAAAATTAAGCATAAATTTTGGTTAAAATTTTATTCTGCTTTTCTTTTTATATGATTGATTTACTTTTCATATGATTTGTCGCCATTATACTTCGAACAACGAAAACAAGAAAAACTTTTATCTTTATTATTGCAATTAATACTCTTATGATTAAGGAATGACAGGAAAACCTAAATTATGATTTTATTTTATAGCTTATGGTTTTATCTTATAGCTTCAGTTTTATCTTTAGAGATGTTAGGCAGCTAGTCTTGATATTGTTTTTTCTGACATTACTATTGCTTTTAATTCAGTTAATTCCATTTCTAAAACTTTTTTTTCAGGTTCTTTAACTTGGGTAATTAAATTTACTTTTTCATACTGTAATTCTTTAATTTCGGTATTAACATAATAAAATTGATTAAATGGAGAATTTTTGCTGTACTTTAGAACTTGTTGTTTTCTGTTTTGGAATGAAAAAGTTTAATTTTATAATCAACAGTCATTTCATTTGAATTTTGTTAGATTCTTTTGAATTTTATGTAGTATTAGATCATTAGCAGAAACAATTAATTTATCGTGTAGAATAATGCCTGTACCAATAATTAAATCAAAGTTAATTGAATTATCATTAAGAATAATAATGCAAGTTCCAAATTTTGTAACATTAATTTCGATTTCTGCTTTGAGGGAACCAATTGGTTTAAAATATTTCTTTCCCAACCCAGCTAAAGACATATCTGTTGGTTCAAACTTTACATGATCTTTAATTTTGTAATAATTACTTTTTTTTTCAAAATTGTTCATTGGCTATCGGAATAAACATATATATATAATTGTATGCATACTTGTTATTGTTTTTGGGTATTGTTTATATGGTATTGTATCTACAGGGTGACATTCAAATTTTTTTCAAATCTTGTGAAGGTGTGATATATATATATATATGGTGAAGAAACCATATTTATATATTCTTACAATTTAAAGTAAACTTATGTTTAAACATTTTGTTAAATATATTTTGCCCTTTTTCCATTAACGCATTTAATGTATTTTCCCTGTTATTTAAAGGCGCAGCCTTCTGCTTTTTGCAATGAAAATATGTATTCAAAATTACACGTACGTTTTATGAAACTCCTTTCTAACGCATTTTTAATCTATCGGCAGTTATATCTTAGGAAAGAAAACAAAAGTATAAAACGACTCTCTCATGGTCTAAAATTAATTGCATTAAACTTTGTATAGCCTATATCTTTTGAAATACATCATTTTTGCAAAACGCAGATGGCTTTCTCATAAAACTGGCATCGCTGTTCCGCATTTGAATGCAAATTATGATTGTTCAGATGCCTTTTCTTATTCCAAAATCATAACACTATGCAAGCTATTTTTCTAAAGTTCTCAAAACAATTTCAACTGCCGGTGTAGAATTTCTTCGTTCTGTCAAAAGTGTGCTTAAAGCCAAATATGTAAGCCCCTTCTGGTCGCCAATTTTGAACATAAAGTGAAAACATTATAACGGTTATATTAATCTAGTCTAAAATTCACGCCAACGCCTTCGAAAAAGAAATTTTTTTGGCGAGTACGATATCTGGCGTGCATCATCACTTCACTTCTATCTCCCAGCCAGACAATACCTAAAAAAGAAAAAAAAAGAGAGAGAATTCTTATTAATGTCTGAATACTAATGTCTGATTTATATGCTGCACCCTTTTCTAAAAAATTATCAGACTTGACATTTTGGAGACATTTTATGTCTATATATGATATTGGTATACCTGACACCATTGTTGTGCCCATTACATGTTACAAGTACTTGGTTATATTCATATATTGTTTTACATTTATATGTTGTATTGTGTATGGTGGTCCTCATCTTCATCTTTATTTTTATTTGAATATTTTGTGTTTATTTGTGTTTGTGCCAATGCATTTCTTGCCAGCGCCATAATTTTTTTTTTCATTTTGTCAAAGGGGAGATATATATGATATAGAATCCTATATATTTTGTGTTTTTATTTTAAATATTAGTTTTCCTATCTTAAATTTCTCTATTTCAATTAATTTCCTTATTCAAAATCATTTTCTATTTTTTAACCTCAAAAGTAATCCTTTTTCCTAACTCAAAATGCTCGCAGCTATTTTTATCTTAGCATTAAATGCATATGTATTTCAGTCATGCGGTTTTTCTCTCTGCATATTTATGATTGTCCAGATTCGTTGATACATCTGCCCTTTGCATCTTTCATTATCCTATGCTAAAACTAAGCACCGTATTCTTTAAATTGACAGCTGCATAAATATGCAAAATCAACATTTTTGTTCGCTTCTCATAGCACGTTTATTGCTTTCTCAAAATAACCTCTGGTTGTCTGTTAAAAATCACCAAATTGATATGCGCCAATTTCTGGTAAACCTTCACATTTCTCATTCAAAAAATCTTAATACTGGTTTATCGCTAACAGTCAAAGTATGAATGTTAAAGCTTGGCCAGATTTGTAATGTTTTGGCATATTTACATCTATGTGTTGGCTATAATGCATATGAAAAATTAGAGCAGATCTTCTCTAACTGTTGAACAAGAAGGTTTTATTATGTAAATGTATAAGAAGACCAATCTCGCTTTTTCCAACTGCGTCTATGTGTCCTGAATAAAGAAAAGTTTCACGTGATTATTCGTCTCTGTTTGAACTGGTGTATTTCTGTGAACTTTTTTCTATCAGGAGGGGAACCTCCGGTTATAGCGATGAACGCAAATGTATGAAATTTTCCATTATTCAACAGTTTCTACGATCACAAAAAAGCTCTAAAAGTAGTCTCCGATTTTCCAGCCAGCCACATCATACTGGTACAATCCATATTTCCAATGAAGCACAGTATTTCATGCGAATAAATGAAATATTAGACCAATGCTGGGTTTCTACAGGAGAAGTAGCGAAGCATTTCGGAAGCTACTTTACTTAATCCTATAGACTATAGAGCTAAAATAATGCTATTGTTTATATTAAATTTTCTTCCAAGGGACTTCTTAAAAGTATCACCTAAAATCAACAATCCACTAATGAAATTGTATTGATAAGCTTGTTTCACTAAAATGTTTTGGGGTTGTTTTGTTCAAACGATAGCTTCGTGGAAGAAAATTCAACATAGACATTTCAGCCATGCAGGGTTCAATGCAGCAACTTCTATAAAAGATTTAGTAATTTATATATACTTAACAATAGAACTATTGTACATCATCTGAAGAAAATTATTATGAAAAAATATTTTTAATACGGAAAGTCTTGAATTTTGTATATTTTTTTTAAATTTACGTAATGATTTATTAAGTATTTGATCTTTTTTCATCTATACCTGTTCTGTCACATATCCAATGGCAGGTATATCTTAGGAAATCAAAAGAAATAAACATTACATCAACAAATCAATTTCTCTGCCAAAGGAAGAGGGAAGAGACGTAAATAAATATTGTGAATAACTATATGCTTGAGCATTACTTTGACATTGTTGAATATCAGCGCAATAGACGTGCAAATATACTACAAGAAAGTCATCAATCATGAGAAAAGAAGAGAGTCATAAGAAGTGAGAATTGAGCCAAACTGCATCACTTGATCGATAAATGAAAAAAGATGTGAAAAATGAAAGAAAACAATTGTTTGAGTCTCAAACAACAAAAAGCGAGGCCCTGTCTAGACCCGGGTCTCCAGAAAAAAATAAGGTCCGGTCCCGGCCCGACCTGCGGGTCGGGCCGGGCTTCGCCAGAGGTCTTTTCCCGTGGAGGCCTCTAATATCGGTTTTCCGACTCTTTTGTAGCTCAAGGGGGGGCGAGCGCCCCATCCCCCCCCCCCTTAGATCCGCCATTGGTTTGAGAACTGTATACAGTGATCATACTTACTGTCCAAAAAGGTGAAAATCGAAAAAATTGAAACTAAAAGCGAAGGAACACGAAGTAAAATAGAAAAACTATCAAGGCAAATGAAAGAAAGTTTTCTGTTTAATCCTAAAAGTCATCATTAAATTTTTAAATTTCTAAAGCAAGGGAAAAAAATCGAAATTTAATAAATGGGAGATTTTTTTAAAATGGGATATTCTTTTATAACAATATACAAGGTGATTCTTTAATTCCGTTTCGCCTCAAATAAATCGGTAATGGGTCTCGATGGCGGACACATTTAGCGTATTTAACTTTATTTTATTATTAAAATACATTGTATCTTGCTTACTTACATGTTTTAGTTTTATTTGTAAATGTGAAGCTGCTTTATAATATCACACTTCTGCATGCAATTAGGGAAGAATTTAAGCTAGTGATTAGATATACAAATATTACATTTCTGGACTTCTAATACATTAATTTTTACATATAAGACGTCATTTCATACTAAATCGAAGATGCTCTACAACTTTGTAATTGACGTTTTTTCTTGTATCTCGCATCTTTTTCGAGATAGGAAAAATAACTTCGTAAAATATTTAATTTATTTCAGACTTTTAAAAAAGACTAAATACACAAATATATCACACAATTAAAAAAAAAATGTAAACGTTTCCGGCTCCAAACGAGCCCCTCATCAGCACAATGTCGATCGATAACCACAGTTGTTGTTCAACATGCTCACGGCCAAAATATACAATTAAATCAATAAAACATTACGGAGCATACGTCAGAGTAAAACCGAATATTCAGGTGGGGCCGTATAAATTTCGTTAACGGAGAATTGTAATTGCGTAAACCAGCATTCAAGAAAAAGTCTACTTTTAATATTGTTGCAATTGTATTTAGTTACTTTGATAGTGCTGATATGCTGATTACGGAGTTATTTGAAATAACTCGAATCAGCATTTTCGAATTGATATTTTCATAAATAGTTTTTATAAAAATATATAGGCATAAAGCTCTTTGAAAATGTTTAATTATAACGGAGTATGGGAATTCACAGACAAGAAACTTTTAGAATCGAGAGAAGCTTTTAGAATCGAGAAATGATTAGTGTTCGGATTTTTTCCACACTTCACATATATACATAGGCCTTTTATGTACATCGCCTTGTACATACATCGTCACACAATAGGTAAGAAAGCGTTTACCTTTATCCCGTAACGAAATAAATTATGAGGGTTTAAGTATTCACAAAGGATCTTGAAATTTGTTCATATAATCATACATTATGTATGTTTAGTATTTAGAAATCTATTTTCTGTTACTAAAACTGGTGATATTTATTACTACAACTATAAAATTACTAATATTTTGGGACAAAAAAAAATTAAGCAAAACTATGGAGTTTTCCCCCTGCTATTCTCTAACATAAGACAAAATTTTAAGAGAAAAAATCTTTTGAATTTATAAAGATAGCCTGTAAAAAATATATAAATTTTAAAAGATTATGACTTCCAGACTGGTTTCAAATTCTTATATATATATATATATATATATATATATATATATATATATATATATATATATATATATATATATATATATATATATATATATATATATATATATATATATATATATATATAAGTGAGGGATTCGACAAAATTTAATCTAGTAGATATCAAGAATCTTATGACATAAATATTGCCACCGTATAAATTTAATTTTTAATTATTGAACATAATAATAATAATAAAACCACGATTTCAGTCTTTGAAAGAAAAATATATAATAACAAAATAATAATAATAATAAATAATAATAATAATAAATTCTAATTTATTTAATTTTTAACTAATGGAACAGTGAATCATTTCTAAACTATTAGTAGCTGCAATGTAACAGTTAAAACGTTTGAAGTAATAAAAAAAGAAAAGCCAGAATATGGTCAAAATTTTGCAGATCTTTTATGCTGTTACTTTTTCATTTTCTCACTTTTCTTTTTATTTATTACTTACTACGATATCCTTTGGAAGACAGAAACTTTATTAAAACAACCAACTGATCCATTTTTTCAGGTCGTACATGTTGCCATTATTAAATGAAGACAGATTCAATTGTTGAAATAAATTATTCAGCATATATATAAATTAAATATGCACGCAATCAGATAGAAAGACTCTATATCTTTCCAATATTACATGGCTATTTTGTTAAGCATGCCTGACATAGTTTTTAAGACATAAAATAATACACAAGTTTCTCAAAATAATTGATATAAGTTACTTATTTTTATGGATGATAATTTGCCATAATTTTAGAAACAGGGATATAGTTAAAGAGTTATTCTAGTATTCATTTACATATTCTGCATTTAAAAGAATATTTAAATAGGAATGAATGTGCGAATGATACAATTTATGCTCTCATTCCCGAAGCGGCAAGAAAGAAACGCGTAGATATTCAGATATCATGATTCATGGGATGTGAGTCATTCTAAGATGCACAAGCGCGTCGATCTAATCGATACATTATTTTTGAGGTGAAAATATCTTACTTGAAAAATCACGGGCCTAGGAAAGGGAGGGGCTTATATGGTTTAAGCCCTCCCCATTCGAAGGAATACGATTTTTTAAAGTCACATGACCTATCCTGAAGACTGTTCTTTTCTGTATTTTATGTATAATAATGCATTTTTGAAAAACGACTTCGTACATAAAGAAGAGCTATAAATATTGATTATTTAATCTAATGTATAAATCTGCTACTAATCAGGGACTTCAGCTCCGTGAGTCTCATTTTTATTTCAGCTCATTTTATTTAATATTTGAAACACTGAACTTGCTTGAAACTTGAACTCTGCAAGTCGCATCAAGGGGCTGCAACTTGAGCTCTGCAAGTCGCAACTACTTGAACTCTACAAAGTCGCAAGGGGTTGCTATTGCAAGTCGCAAGTGGTAAGGATGTTCTGCAAGCCGCAAGAAGATTCCGCAGGTTACAGTACATGAACTCTGCAGTCTGCAAATCACATTTTTATTTTGAGCTCATTTTATTTAATATTTAAAACACTTAACTTTCTTGAAACTTGAACTTTTTCACATAGTTATTGCTAAATAGTTTCTAAACGAATAAAATAATTACTAAAATAATTACTAACTCGCTGCGTGGCGCATGTCAGAAAACAAGATAAACGCATGATATAATTTTTAAAAAGTTGAGAAAGATAATTAATATCAGTATATTTGTCTGTAAATATTGTTTATACGCAAATAACAGTGTTTCTAATAAAATTCACAATAGAGAATTAAATTTATTTATTGTTATCTTCATATCCTAATCAACAGATCCAAGAAATTGTACTCTTTTGCAGTTTTTCTTTTCGGAAGACACAGGAAAAGAGCAATATAACGTATTACAATTAAAAGTCTGCACAATATTATGGAGCACAATAGGAACAAGCAACAACTGACTGAAAGTCAACCCAGGGTCTGATTATCAGGGCCACATGGGGCATACAGTCATACAGGGCCAGTTTCGACCAATATTCCAGGCTCACATTTTCAGGGGTCCCAAAAATGCATTTTATCCACTCTCTGAAAATACAATTTAATGCAAATTTTCGTTTATAATTTATAGATTTTTTTTTAAAATTCATTTATGTACATTAAACTACCTCATTTCTGCACTAACAACAATGAAATGTAATTTAAACTTCGAAATTGCGAGAAGAGCGTATATCGAACATGTTTCACTCAATCCCTTAAGTTTAAAGTTTTCCTTACATTAAATAGCATACAGTGCAAAAAATTTTACCTTCCAATACTTTTTAATGCATTTTTACATGTGTCTATAATATATTCTTTTTTTTTCCCATAAAATTATGGTTTAAATTTTAAACTGCACATAGTTTGTCATATTTATAATGCAATTTTCTTGAGAAAGAGGGTCCCTATACATGACCTGTGCGCCCATGGTCCCACATAGAGTTAATCAGGCCCTGTAAACTTTTTTTTTTAATATTCATAAATAATCGATGCTAGAAATGTAATTGATACATTACAAATAGCCCTTTGACAGTCACAGCCTGTCATTTTGTTGCCAATGGTTCAAAAGGTATTTGGATATTTTTACTTTCCGAATACATAGTGTGAGGAAAGTATTGTAATCATCATGATTTGCATGTTCGTGTGGGAGTGAACATGATAACTCCCAAACGGCAACTTCGATTGAGCTCCCATTTGACGAATATATTACTGCAGACCATTTTCACAAGAACTGTATAAATTTTGGTACCAACGAATTAGGCGTTTAACCCTCTGACCTCTTAATTTTTTTTTTCAAAATCTTTTTGACCAATATTATTATATAAATTTTTCTACAAATGTCTTGCCCGTGGAAATCGCAAGATAAGCTGTCAGAGGCTTAATCAATTTTTAAACCGTTTTCAAACCATTTTGCGACCCATTCCATAGGGAAAATTACCAAGGAAATGTGACACAGTATAAATGATAAATATTACGGTGATCTAATCAAGCATTATTGGTGCAGAGATAATTTCTCCAGTTTCGAAACGAGAGGTCCAACGTTAGAATCCAGCCGATTGATAATATCGAATCTTTTTTAGAATAATAAAACAAAACTTTATCAAGCAAAAAACATAATTTTGATCAGAATGATATTCTTTTCACAAAACGAACTAAAATTATTTCATCGCATTGCATCTGGGAGGCTTTTATTTGGTTAACTGTCAAGCAACTAGGCTTGAAATAAGATTCGGAAGTTCCTCGTTGGCGACAAATAAACAAAGCATCACTTTGCTTCCAAATTTCTTCTTGAGCTTCTATTTTTTATTAGGAGATGTATTTTGTTTGTCTGTAGAACAATAGATCGTATTTCTAAAATGGGATTTAAATAGAGTAAAATAACTTTAACTCTCCAACAAGGATGATTTTTGCTTAATATTTCATACCATCCAACGGCAATTTGATTTAATGGATTTTAATTGTGCTTCTCTATACGATGGCGCTTTTCCCTTTTTATAGTGTTTAACGGCAATCATTGTCATTCCTAGTGTTGCGAACAACTTTTGATATACACTATATGGCCATTAATGACCGGCAACTTTCAATTTTAGACATATTGTAGAATATTTAAAAATATACTTGTCAGATTCTTCTGGAATTTTAGGATCCAAAAGAACAGGTTTGACTTCATATTTATCATTGTTGATTTGATAAGGAGGATAAATAGGGGATAAAAAAAATTAAAAGAAAAAAAACAATACTTGGGATCACTCTGTAAAATAAAATGCACCAAATGATCTATCGCTACAGAATATACATGAATATCCCACACCTTACCAACGTGCCACACCTGTGGGAACTATATCCATACCGTACTACGCCAACATTTCTGAGAAAATATCTGGTGTTTTTGTGAATGTAGGCATCAGGACTGCGTATGTGCCTTTAAATCCAATTAAGATTTTTTGGGGTAACTACGAGCATAGATATTCAAGATTTGACCTTACAGGTGTAGTTTACCGAATTCCTTGCAAGGGTTGCGTATCCAGCTATACAGGCGAGACTGGACGATCCTTAAATGTGAGGTTGAAGGAACATAGGGATTTGTTTAATAGAGGCACTCTAACCTCGAGATTGGTTGCACATGCTTTGGATTTTGATCATGTGCCTGATTTTCAGAACGCGCAAATTGCCTGCTCAAAATGTTGCGTGTACAGCAGTCGTATCTTCCTGGAGGGTTGGATGACGGTTTTAGCTGAATTTCCAAGTAACGTGGCTGCAGAGATTCCTGCAGAATATAATGTTTTAACTAAACTGTGACTTTAACTATTTTTCTTGTTTTGGTTCTGGTGGCTTGGCAATTGTGTTCGAAGTACTGATGAGGTGTACGAAAGTGCACGAAACGTCTATGTTATAATTTTAATTGTTTTTATGTGTTTTAAAAAAATAAAGTCTGTAGTTGAATATATTTTAGTGATTATTTACATTTCAATTGCACTATATTGTTTCTACTAATATTTTGTCAATTTTTCTGAAACTGGCGTTAAATTTGGTTAAAAACACTGTATGTTATAAGCAAAAAACATGCAAGAACTTTTTTAATTAAAAAAAAAATCGCTATATCTCTATTAATATACATGCTATTCTTACACAAATGAATACACATATTGTACAATGTCTGCCTATGTATATTCTGTAGCGATAGATCATTTCGTGCATTTTATTTTACAGGGTGATCCCAAGTATTATTTTTTTTCTTTAATTTTTTTTGGCCCCCTAATTATACCCCTTATCAAATCGACGTTGATAAATATGAAGTCAAACCTGTTCTTTTTAATTCTAAAATTCCAGAAGAATCTGACAAGTACATTTTAAACTATTCCCCAAAATGTCTAAAATTGAAAGTTGCCGGTCATTAATGGCCATATAGTGTATATTATTGTGAATAATTAAACGTATTCGCAGTTTCAATCTGTCTTATGTTTTATTTCTGGCAAAGTGTGTTTAGTTTCAAAGTATTATTTCTAGTCATAAAACTTACAGATGGCCCTACTAAGCTCCATAATAGAACCATAGCGCATACTGAATACTCATCGGCCCACATTTTACTGCAAGTAAATGCGGTAGAAAGAATTAGAAGAAGCGGTTTTACTACCTCGAGTAGTAATACCACCACTTTAATACGCCCATACGCAATGAAGACTTCACTTTTCTCGATATTAACCGCATTTTTTTAAAAAACTTTTTCGCATACTTTTAACCAGTTTTGGTTATTTCTAAACCTATTTCCTATTTTTGGGGCAACACTCCAACACTTATCAAAATGTTCACGTTTTTTTTTTTTTTTTTTTTTTTTTTTCTTAAAGCTTACATGCGAGTTTATATTTAAATTGCTTCATTTCCTAATGCAAGTAATTTTTTGTGACGAAATCGATTAAAAGCTGCAGTTTCTTAAATAAGGAATATTGTTCGTTGAAAATTATAGCATTAAATTTTTCAAATTTATTACTCTTTTCATACAACTGTACAATACGACTTTTTCAATATCTTTTATTTTGACGTCATTTATATTTGTTTACGTCACTATTTTCAGACTTTTTTGATTTATACATTTTAAAAAGAAGTTGAGGAGATGCAAATATATTACAAAACATTGATGAATAATAAATTGTGTGCAGATTTTTAGTTATAACACATTATTCTATAATGAACGCTATAAAGATGCGCGATATAGCGGTAGTGGTTTAGCTGCTTTGAACCTCTACGACCTCTTTTAAACATGATATCTAATCAGATTGATTGGGACATCCGATTAAAGTAGAAACCGACCCACTACGAACATTTTGAACCCCCTATAAAGGAAGGGGAGGGCTACTGTATTATGATTTTCATGAATCTTCATATCTCAAGCGAAAGTTTGGTTTAGAAATTGCTGAAAAATAAATAAAAGAACTTTCGCGGAATGATAACGATAAAAAAATTTAAAATAGTTTTGAAACAGCATTAAACAATATTTTAAACATTAGAAAATATTTAAGACCATTTTGCGAAAATTTAAGGACAAAATTTCGAAATCGATATATATTTTTAATTGTGTATTATATATTAATTGTGCATTATTTTTTAGAGCACCGTTAGGAAATTTTTAGGTCAAAGACATACGGGTCTTACTTATGACTCATCGAAAGTGAGTCATTCAAAATAAAAGATATCCAAGCTCTTCACCTAATCGATAAATTATTTTAATTTATATCGATTAGATGGCGCGCAGGAAACAGAAGTGAAATATTTAAAATAAACATTTCTGTTTCGAATTATTTAGAAACGGTATTTATTTTTTATTTGGTTTTCGGGTTTACCCTATTTTAAATTAAAACAGAATTTTTTTAAAAAGAAATTCTATGAAAATATTGCTGAGAACAATAAAAATCTAAAATGTGCTTATTATGGCTGAAATTGTCTATTTTAAGCTCTCATTTATATATTACAAAAATAAATAAATAAATAAATAAATAAAATAAAATGTTTTTGAAGTATTAAAAATATCACATTTTTCTTAGGCTTACTTGAATATATTCAAATGTCAATTATTTTATTTTATTTTATTTTCAACTTTGAGTTATTGTGGTGTAAAAAATGCATATACGAATATTTTCAAAAATATTGATAATTAATTTTTTTTTTCTTTTAAATAAATATTCAATGAAAACACAAAAATGAAAAAATATCTTCTAAATAAAAGCAAATAGAACAAACAACATTTGTAACAAAACAGAAACAAATGTAAATTAAAATCGCATGTTTCCAACCCTCCTTAACCACAAGATTTATATATTTTGGTCTAACAGCATAATTTGGTTCAAATTTATTGTTTTAGTTAACAATTACAGATTTTTTTTTTTTAATGAATACGGTAAGGCAGATTTGAAAATTGGGAATAAATTTGAATAAAATTATTGCAAGAAAAGCGGAAAATGAAATTAGTCGTTTTTGATATAGCTATCGTTGCCAATCTACACCAAATTGCACGGTGTGATGTTCTCATATTACTTCTCATTGAAAGCATTCATGGATAAATAATTATTTTATTGCTTCTTATTAGCATCACAATAAATTAATTATAGGTAAGTGAAATTTAAATTTTAGCCGATGTTAAACTTCGGTAGCATATTTTGAGCTACTTTTTTGACTATCTGAAATTTTGAATGTCGCGAATGTAATGCGAGTTAAGTAGTATCTCAGACGATTCTCTTTTCATGTGAATTTATTTTAAAAAAATTATGTAAAAAAATATACACAAGTCATTTTGATTTTTCTTTAAAATATTTTTACATTTTACCTTTACATCTTCCAGGAACTAATAGTAATAATCATTTTAGATTTTTTTTTATGTGAAACCATTAATATGTAATAAAATGCTTCATTTTCAACTAATTATGTCAGGTATGGGTTGTTTTCAGGTAACATGGGTCATTTTTTTGAAAAAGTGTTTTTTTTTTTTTTTTTTTTTAAATTCTTGCATAATTGGCTGCCATTTTGTAATAAAGTGATAAAATGAAAAATGCTCAACATTAAAATCTTAGTCAGAACAAGATGTAATTATTTATCTATGTTCAATTTTTATAAATTCTTTATTCGACTTTATAGGGAGAAAATTTTTAAAAATGAGTTTTTTTTTAGAGGACAGCACAATATGACAAATAAAAGCTGAAGATTACCATACAAATAATAATCTAATTCTAGCTTACTTTGTTATTTATTTATTATTTGTATGATAATCTACAGCTTTTATTTCATAACTCCTGATCCCATTGAGATCCCACTCTAAAAATTTCAAGATTTCAAGCTTATAATATTACAAGAAACATAATTTTTTTAAATTTTTTGAAAAAAAAAACACGATTTAATTTTTTTTTAATTTAAGAAATGTTATTTTTTTAACCTTAGTCAACTTGCATATCAAATGAAACCTTGTGAAATTCTCTTTAAAATGAATGGTCAAATAACTCTCTACGCCTGATAGAACCTGAGAAAATAAAAATTGAAAACATTTAATGCAAGCCAAAAAATTATTTTTCGAAAAAAAAAAAATAATTGTGTTAAAATCTAATGAAATAATAAAAAAAATAAATAAGGATATATTCTCATTTATATCATCGGGGAGAATGATTCCTGACAGTATCATTAAAATCTGAAATGGTCAGGTTGAATGTTGAAATTTTTGGTTGACTTGGCATGGAATGACCCTATTTATTGAAAAAAAAAAAGTGTTTATTACATTCTAATAAGTAAAATTTAAAAATTAAATTTGATTAATTACATTTTCAGTTAAATAAAAAGATTTTATGCACTACTGAAATTACACTTTTGCTATTGGCCACATGGAGTGTCTATTATTCTAAAGAGACTAATTAAGCATTCCAGTAATAGACACCGGCCCTAAAATCTTAACAATAAATGAAATTTTGTAAATGGCCATTGGCATATGAAATTCAAAGTTTTATATTACTATCCAAACAAAAACATGCAATTTTTGCAAGAAAATAAGGAAGATATAGATTAATTAACTGAAGCCAGCTCTTAGTATGTTTATTAAGATTTTCACAGAAAAACAGTGGAACTGTAAAACATTATTTTCTGCTTCCTGTTTGATTTGATTAAGGGTGTCAACAATAACCCAGATTATAGAACATGCAAAGGGGAGTTATAAATAATAATAATAATAAAAGCAAAATTTTTATTAGTTATTTTTTTATAAATCAAAAACATTGGGGGGGGGGGGAGGGGTGTCCTTTAGTGGAAGGGTGTCCATTACTGGCACATCTATCCTATATATTATTTTTCACAGAAAAACAAATAGAACACATTTGTAATTAAAAAAAAAAAAAAAAAAAAAAAAAAAACGGAAATAAATAGAAATTTAAAATACAGGTTTCTATTCTTACACGGTTTATATATTTCTGTTATATAATGAAGAGTGTATTCTGCGTACTCAGAAAAACATTATATAAACTTTAGAAGCAAATTATTAGATGCAAATTTATTGTTGTAGCCAACAATTCATTTTTTTTCAGATGAATACGGAACAGCAGATCTGAAAATGAGGAATAAATCTGAATAAAATTATTGAAGTGAACCAGTGTACGCGGAAAAAAGAAACATTCATTGTGCGAGATAGCTATCGTTGCCAAACTACATCGAACTAATCTGTCGCGAATGTAATACGAGTTGAGTATCGCAGACGATTTCTGCTTCCCGTGGAGTTCACCGGGACATTTGATTTAACGCAAGGTCTACCGCGCGTGAACTTTTCATCTGCTACTTTAAGAAATCTCTCACCTTTTCCAGCTTTATTTTTGCTGTTCTGTGGTTCTTTGTGCTCGTATTAGCTGATTTTATTTTCTTTGCATTTCGGCAGAGTACAATGGCTACATTAAATAGCCTAAGGGCGTAGAAATAAACGTGAGACTTGTAAAAAGAGCTCACATGTTCCTGTTATCACCATCATTAAAAGAAAAGGAAAAAAAGATCAAGTTTTTAAAAGGATGATAACAAGCATTTCATGCTCTTAGATACGCATAGTTTTTTAAAATGCTGTATTACAAGCCACAGTTGGAAGTGTGAAAGAAAAAATGCATTAGTTATCTTATCCGTTAAACTTTTCACATAATTAGTTTGGAAATATTTTTCTTTTCTTACTTTAAAAATATTCATTTTATTAACTGTTGTTATTCTTCAAGAGTATTATCAGTTATTTATTAAAATTTTTTCAACCTATCGAATAAAGTTTGAATGGATTTTATTTATTTTATAATGTGCATCGTAAAAATCTTCAAGAATTTAAAATTATCATCAGCCATCTCTTTTCAATTGAAATTAATTTTAAATCTTAGAATTTTTTTGAAATTTTAGAAAGTATTTTTAAAAATTAATGATTAAAATGCATATGTTTATCTCATTTTAAAATTATAATATCCACCAGGGGGTTCTGTTGTGCTGCGATTTTCTTTTAATTCACTGATCATTGTGCATCGTAAATGTGCGTTAATGTGCATCGTAAAAATCTTCTTCAATCGAAATTAATTTTAAATCGTTGAATTTTTTTGAAATTTTAGCGTGTATTTTTTTTTTTGAATTAATGATTAAAAATATATATGTTTATCTCATTTTAAAATTATAGTATCCACCAGGGGGTTCTGTGGTGGTACGGTTTGCTTTTAATTCACTGATCATTGTAAATATGTGTTAAATAATAAAAAAATGCCCTATGCTTTATATTTATAATTGTTGGTATCATTATAAATTTCTTAGAATGATACAAAAGAAAGTTTGGTAATGATCACAACCACAGCATACTAGTTCTGTTTTTGAACGGGTATATTAGAAATTTAAATAGTTTATAATTACCATAAATTATTTCCCTTTTGAAGTGTTTCAGCTTTTGGTTCATTAATTCAAATTTTTTTTTTTCTCGAAATTTTAAATGTTTTGCACCAGTTAATTTAATATCTAAATAACTATTAAATAGACAGACAGCAGTTACAAACACGTTAAGACTTTTGTGTAATTTATAAAAATAAGTATTTGGAAAATTTATTCAAGTAGATTTTTTTTTAATATATTTTCTGTTTTGGTCATTTCACATATTTAATTATACTAACCCATTCAATCAGATTGGTAGGATTTCCTGCCAACATATATATTCAGGATACATACCACTATTTTTGAAAAGTAATATTTGCCTTATTTAAGAACAAAAATTTTCGATTAAATAAGACAAAGGTTACTACATGAAAGTAAAGGTACTGAAAACTTGAAACTGAGCAAATCCTGTTTTTGCATCTATGTCAGATGCATCGAATGCAAAAACAACAGCAATTCATTTTGACACTTATTTCGAACTTAGTCTTTATGGTGTTGGCCCACGAATTTTCATACTGTAAAAAAAGGTAAGTGTTTTCTAATCTACGAAAATAAATTATAACCACGAACGAAAATATACAATAACCTCCTCTGAGTTACCCCTGAATTCGAAAAGCATTTTTATTATTAGAAACCTGAAAAACGATATATTTTCGAGATTTAAAGAATCTTTTATATAGAAACAAAGTTTCTTTTGCTGCCACCGATTTTCGGAAACGTTTCCGGGTAGTTCTTATAGTGCATTAATCAGTTTTCTAAAATCAGAATATCGATTTTTGGGAGGCTATCAATTCGCAATCAAATATTTTCAGCTGCGTAATTGAATTTATACATGCAAGAGTAACAAAATAATATTAATTTTATTGTTAATGTTAATGCTGTTAATTTATCTTGTTTGTCTGTGAAATATAGTTGCTGAATATGAAAATGTTTTTAACTGAGAATTAATAACATCCGGAGCACCTATATTCCGGTTTGACAAAACTGATTAATGCCACGAAGAAAACTACTCAGAAACATTTTCAAAAATCAGTGGCAGCAAACGAAAATTTTTTATTATAAATGCTTCTTTAAATCTTGAATTATATTGGTGTCTGGAGTTTCCAGAGACAAGGAGAGCTTTTCGGAACTGTGGGTAACTCAGAAGTGGTTATTGTATATTTTCGTTCGAGGTTATATTATATTTTCCCAGATTAAAAGACATTTGCCTTTTTACTTTCTTCTATCTATAATAGAAGAAAGCATTGGAATCGAAATTTTTTTCGACGGATTTACACGTTTTAGGGATCAGAGATTTCGAAAAACATGTTTTTACAAAATGTCTGTCTGTCCGTCTTCATTGTATCATCGAAAAGTGTATGAAGTTATGCTTCAAATTGAACCAAATTTTTTTTCTATGTTTTTGACTATAGACTGCAGGTCCCAGTTGAATTTGGGGATATTTCGACGAAAGGGGCGCTGCGATCGCGATTTTTGTTCCATTTTCATTATTGTATCATCGAAAAGTGTATGAAGTTATGCAGATAATTGAACCAAATTTTTTTTCTATGTTTTTGACTATAGCCTGCAGGTCCAAGTTGAATTCGGAGATATTTCGACGAAAGGGGGCGCTACGATCGCGATTTTTGTTCGATTTTCACTATTGTATCATCGAAAAGTGTATGATGTTATGCAGATAATTAAACCAATTTTTTTTTCTATGGCCAGCATAGATCCTACTTGAATTTCGGGGATATTCCGCCGGAAGGGGCCGCAGTGATAGCTTTTAAAGATTTCAAATTCAAAAAGATGTACAAAAAAATTAGAAATCCTAAAAGTTTTTTCCGTTAAATATTCGGCCTTGATCCGGAGAATCCGGAGCAATTTTTGTTTTGCCTCTATCTTAAAAAATGGCTGAGATATAGGGGTTTGAAACTTTAGGATGGCTGACATTTTCAAACAAGACAGCAGAATTCATCCAGAAACGGGTTTAATTTATGAGTTTTGGGTAACATGGTTTCGGCAAATTTTCTTTCATTGTTGTAACCATTGTTCCTATTCTTATATGCTTATCACTATATATTTATATTCGCCAACGTCAAATTCTCGCCAAACTTAGCGACAGTTAGCGATACATCGCCAAATTTGGCGACAAAAATAGGTTGCCATAAATGAGGCGAACTTGGCTGTAGAGGACTAATTTGGCGATATTCTCATTCAAATTCAATGTTGACGAGAACTGGGAATGAATCTTCTTTAATTGGGTTCCACGCATTTTACCTTCGTGTTTTCCATTAAATTAATTAGCTAAAATCATAAAACCAAGGAATAGGAAGGCTATGTGTTCCTGTCGGTTCAGGCCAGAAGGACTTTTCGTAGCTTAGTATACATCGGTTGTTCGCATCCTTGTAACCCGACCATTCGCACGCAGCTGACGTACAACAGAATGATGAAAAATATTGATTTTATTGGCGATGTGATAGCGAATTTTGAAGTATTAACATGACTGAGATAGAAGAAAGTTTTGGGATTGGCACATCTGACTAGTTTTTTTTTCCAGTGCACTTCATTATGGAATGTGCTGATTCCTATACTGGAAAGTGTGTTGCCATGCAAACGCAAGCAATAATTCAACAATAAATATCAAATATGCCCTCAAGCAATAATAATAAATGACAAAGAAAAGGGTTGGATGTTTAAAATAACAAGAAAGAAAAATCATGCGTCAAGCATAGATTATGAAACACTTTCCAACATATTCAGAATACTATAACAAAACTCCCCCGTTTAATAAAGAGATTTTTTTTTTTTTTTTTTTTTTTGAAAAATGCATAACAGTTGAAAACCCAATTTTAGCAATTACCGGCCATAGTCGGAAAGTATTGAAATTTTTTTTTTAAAAACCCTGTATATGATCTAGATATTTGTATCTATACTGAATATAGTATGCTAAAATTAAGTTCAGTTAGGGAACGCATATAGCTAAAAATTCCCTTTCTGGAATTTCCGTCAATAAACGGAAACGTGCACGAATTCTTTTCTCCAGAACTGTATAGGAACTAAAAATTACTGCAGACAAAGAAATATGGAACAAATTAGTTAGATTTAAAAACGTATACCACATCTGAAAATGCACTTCCAGCAAGTATCGTTCATAGACAGTACTGTAGAATTATTTAGTGTGTCCTTGTAAATGAACGATAAAATGCTATGCACAGCCTATTCTACAGTAAGCTTCTTGTAGTGCATTTCAGTGATGTATAGCAATTTCAATATGTTTGAAATAGAGTAACATCATTAAAATACATGATACATCGCAAACAGTTTTACACCATAGACCATAATGTAACGGAATTCTTTTGAGTGTCCCTGTAAATGAACTATAAATGCTACTCACTTCATTTTCAATACCGAACATACCATAATAAACCTCAATAACATATATATATATATATCAGTTACATGGCAATCCAAGTATATTTACGCGAATTAGAACATCTACAGACAAACTGAAATCATTAACACTTTTCAACTATGTTGGAAAGTGTTAAAAATAATCTCAAGAAATAATTGTCGGAAAAAATTAAATTTTTTTAATTTGTTCTAGAAGAGAAATTTGTTAGAAATTTCAGTATTTCTCCAAAACTCCCACCTCCCTCTTCAACTTATGCAACATTATATAGTGAAATGTTCTGTCTTGGACCAATACTATACTTTGGCAAAGTTTGACAAAATTGGCATTTATACGATAACTCTTGTATGCGCTATAATCCACAAGAAACTCATTATTTTGTGCAACATTGACGATTTTGCATATGTTTCTGCTAGAACGCAATCAATACTTATTCATCCTGCCCCCATTGGACTTGTTAGTGGAGGTTGAGGATGAAGTGGACTTCTAATATGCATAAGGACCTTTACACACTACATAAACTCTAACCTTAACAATTTAGTTATTCTTAATGGTATCATGCAGTGTTTAGTATTTTTAGCGTAATTTATCATTGTTTACTCTAGTATTATTATTCATTCATTATTGTTCATCTAGTACTTACTTCTATCCATTATTATTATCTACTTCAGCATTTTACAGTATTATTACATGGTAGTATTATTGCTCAGTATCACATAGTAGTATTTAGTACTGCTCAGTAGGGTTGGTAAATTGTATTTTCAGAATTTGTATTTTTGGAATCTTGTATCTTCAGAATTTGTATTTTTGGAATCTTGTATCTTCAGAATTTGTATACATAGTATAATTATTACTCAATATCACAAAGTACAATTTAATAATGCTCAGTATAATTAGGTAAACGAACCTGCTGGGCGGGGCTAGTTGAGCTTAAGACGAAAAGTAGGCCTCCCCGCCCTGTTTGACCTTGACCTTGACGATTTTGCATTTCATATGAAAATTTTACAGCCTTTATTTTAAAATGTACACTTTCCAACATAATTGAAAAATGTTTATGAGCTCGGTTTGCCTATCCGTGTTTTAACTCTCTTAAATATGCTCGGATTGTCATGCAAATTTTATATGTTATTGGAGTTTAGTATAGTACGTTGCCCGGACCCGATTTAGTATGAAAATATTTATTTAAAAGTGCTGTGCACGCGAGGAAAATCCTTTATTTTCACTTCCAGCTGCTAGGGGGTGCATTCTGATATAAACTATCCTCCGACACGTGTTCCCACTGACTGCACCGTGGGCATGCAGCGCACACGCTGCAAAATCTTTTAGTTCCACCTTCTGCCGCCAGGGGGCGTACTCTGTTCCAAACAAACCACCTTCCAAACGAAACTCGGACACGTGTCCCCGCTGCCTCCGGCACCGTATAATACCCGCAAATATAATGAATAACATGTCCAAGAATAGCACCTTCTCCTACATTAACGCGATCATTAAAACAATAATTATATTTTTCTGATAATTAGAACATAACGAAGACGCTGCGCTAAAATAGCCGCCAGATGGCACCCCTTCGCATCCTCAATTTGAAATCTATATCTCAATTAGTTATCTAAATTTTTGTTCATTAGTAAAAATTGGCAATTATTTCCTTTCATTTTCGCAAACAAAATGGAGGGATCGGCCAGAGAAACAGATCTCGTTGTAGTTCAGTTTTTAATGAAAGCAAATCCCTGTCTGAAACTTTTTCGATTTTTTTTTTTTTGACTGACGCCGCCAGATTTTTGCAAAAATTAAGAAAATTTACCGGCCGAATTTTACAAAAATTGCATTATCGGATGCAGAAAAGTGTTCTATACATACGCTCAAAAATTTTCAAATCGATATTTTAATTAGTTTTCTTAAAATTCGTTAATTAATAAATAAGTTTCAAGTTCGTTCATTTTTGTTTGCAAATCGAAAACAGGTGTTCTTTTCTTTAGCCATTTTGATAAAAAGGATGGCATTTTCGATGCGATGTTTAATGAGACTCTAATTAATATCTTGGGTAATTATCAAAATATTAAAATGCTGAGCCTCGGGTACATGAGGTCAGGCTTTGGACAACCTAAATATAGATTTTCAGACTTCTAGGTGCGCTAGATTCAGCTGGCCATCGCAGACAGACACACAGAGCGAAACTTTCTTTTATTAGTATAGATTGAAAAGAACAGCTCCTACGGAACTCAGGCTGAACTTTAAACCTCACGGCACCTCGCTGCCCAGTTTCTCGAGGGAGATTTCCCTGACAAGGCCGGCCTTTAGCGAAATTCTTGAGTTTCCCATCAAATTCAATAATGACGAATACTGAGAATCTTCTATAATCGCGTTCTATTCATTTTAGTTTCACGTGTTTGAGTAAAATTAGCTAAATTCTTAAAACAAGCAATAGGGAAGATACCTTTCCTCCAAGATCAGAACGAAAGAACTTTTTTTTTTTTTTTTAAGTGTTAAGTTGAAAATTCGAAAACGTAAAGCAATTTATGCCATTTTTCAGTGAGATTTTTTTTCTTCATTCTGTAAGTACATTCACATTCACACATCTTTCATTAAAAAAAAAAAAAAAAAAAAACTAGATGAATAGAACTTAGGGGAAAAAATGTTAGGTATCATTAGTTTTAAGAATTCCAAACAACTTCAATACCATTTCAAAATACCGCATATTAAATTCAGTTTTGAATAAAAATAGTCATTACGGATGTAAATAGCAGTATTAAAGAAAGAATATTCCAGTTTCTTCTTTTGTAAGTCAGTTCATTTCATTACATATTTATCACTAACATAGGGACTGGTTTCGTCTTATATTTTTAAAATTACAATGATTAGCAGACTTTCGGATATTCTTCTTTATTTTTTTTCCTGGTATCGATTGTTTGCAAACAATGAAGAAGGAAAATACAACACTCCTCTGTTTTTAGCAGAACTGGAAATGAGCAATCCGATGACTCATCGGATGACGTAATAGGCTCAGATGACTTGCATGTAAAATTGTAAAATGAAATCGAACAAGGAAAACTTGCAAAGTTAAGCAAATAAACCATGTCATATTAGGATTTTTGTTCAAGCATTCCTTGCAATTTTTTTTCGAATAATAAGATTTAATTTATTCTAATTCCTTGACCATGAAGCAAATCACTGCATAAAGATTAACCTAAAAGTAAACATAGATGATCGATACTTTCAGTAAAGGATTCTGATGACTTCTTTTATGGTATTCGATGAATTAATACAATATTAGAATCGATTAATCTTTAACTGTTCTGTTATTTCTTCTATTTAAAATAATGATTAACTGTATTATTTTTTTAATCAAGTTAAAAAACAAAAATTTTCATATTGTTGATATAATTTCAGTTTTGATATATTTCAAAACTTGTTCAGACGGAAATAAAATTCTGTCTTAGACAGATTTCACAGGCATGCATACATCGTCTGTTATAGCCGCATTTCTTTTCATCTCCTTAATTTGGAGGCACCAGATTTGGTATACAGTTTTTAAGTTTAAACTATTTGTTTTAAAAATCTACAAATGTTTCTGGTTACTGTTTAAAATAACTTATGATGAAAAATTTTCTTATAAAAATTAAATGAAATTGTACTAATAGTAAATACGCATAGTGACGACATGAAAAATTTTTAAAATCATGAAATTACGGTAACATCCTGATAACATATGCATTGCGATAGAAAGAATACTTCCCTATGATTTCCTCCCAGATAAACTGAAATAATATATAAACTATTGTTGTGCGATATAAGTTTTTGTGTTAATGCTACGTTAAATTAAATAAAAAAAAAATCGATTTTTTTTCGCATTTTTTTATAAATTAATTTTTTAAATCCTTTCCCCTTTTGAATTTGGAAAATCTGACCTCAAATTCGTTTTCGTCACCCCCCCCCCCCCCCCTCTCCCACAAAAAAAATGTGTAAAACGGACGAACAGCAAAAATTTTATGTGTCAAAGAATCTACGAAAACTTTAAATTCGTTTTGTGGAAACAAGATTTTTCAAATCTACGTTAGTTTCTAGCGGCTCCTCAACTGTTGAACTAATTCACTTAATATGTTAAAATTATCCATATTAATGTTTTTTTACGTTCAAAATACCGGCTTTTACAGTATTTTCTGAAAGATCTTCTGTCTTTACCAACAAATGAAAAACATTCTTCGATTACATAGTTTCTGAATAAGAACACCTGCCAATTCCATTCATTTGCGAACAAAAATGAAATAAAAAATGCAACACATTCGAAATTCTCCCTTCCGAAGAATTTGCTGCCACTGATTTCGGAAATGTTTCTGAGTAGTTTTTATGGTGCAGTAATGAGTTTTCTCAATCCGAAATATATTTTTTTTCGAGTGCCATCCACTCTCAAGTAAACATTTTCATGTTCAACAAACATGTTTTACAGGCAAACATGATAAATTAACACTACTGATATCAACATTTGAATTAATATTATTTGTTACTCTTCCATGTATAAATTCAGCTATACAGCTGAAAATATTTAATTGAGCATTAATTTTTCCTTGTAGATGTTCCACAAGTTAAAATTGGTGCCACAAAACCTTACAAAGTAATGATAAAGGCAAAACAGTCACTCAAATCATATAATATTTGTATGTACTAACAGCTTCCACTATGACTAATAATTTCTTTCTAATCTATTATACTAATAAAAAAAAGTTTCGCTCTGTATGTGTGTGTGTGTGTGTGTCTGACTGTCTGTCTGTGTGTGTGTGATGGCTAGCGAAATGTAGCGCACCTAGAAGTCTGAAAATTTAGGCGAGGGTAGTCCAAGGTCTGCCCTGATGCACGTGATATTCAGAATTTTAATATTTTAATAATTAGTCAAAATATTATTAAAAACTCATCAATAACTCATCTCTTTCTTTGCGAGCAGGTTTTCAACACTCGCGCATGCCTAGAACCTGATTTACACATCGGGAGGAAGTGGAAGAACCAAATGTGCAGTTTTTTTTGTGTGTGTTACTTTGTAGTTTTAAATCGGGTTAAATTAACCAAACTACTCGGTACAGTTAAAGTTAGAAGACATATTCAGAAATATCGTACTCTTACATCTCAAATGCCGCAATTAATTCGAAAATATATCGTTGTTAAACCTTTGAAAAAAAAAGGCTCGTTTTCTCCCTTATGGCAACGCCCCTCCAGGGCGCAATTTTAGAGGTTACTTACAAACCAAAAATATACATTTAAAGCTAGCTGCAACCTTCTATTAATTGACGGTGCAATCGGTTTAAAAAAATACGAATTTTAACCCTTTCAGAAACACCGGCGAACGCAGGTCACTTCACACCTCTCGTATACGATCTTTTTTCTACGTTAAAAGTAACTAAACGTCCGTATTTCAATACAATTTTTTTAGAGAATCTTGGTAGACCATATTTATATCACCTACAAAATTTTCGAAACATTCGGACGTGTAGAAATATTTAAATTAGTAATAATAATAATAAAATATGAGAAATTTTTCAAAAATAAATAAATAAAAATAAATAAATAAATAAATAAATAAAGCGAGATGTTTCGGCGGGCCGTCGCTCTGCTTCGACTCATGTTTTTACTACTGAATATGGATATTTTTTTAGAGAGCTTGGATACAGTTATGTTTATAACCGATTAAAATTTCAGAGAGTTCGGAAGATGAAAACTATTTTTTATTGTTATGTTAAAGGAGCCGACGCGAAAACAAACATACAAACAAAAAAGCGAGAAGGAAACATATTTCTTTTACAACTAGAAAACGATATATTTTCACGAAGTTTTTACACGGGCTGTAAAACAGTTTTATTTAAAACCATTAAAAATTTCAAAAAGTTCGGACAACAACAACATTAAACAAACAAACAAAAAACAAATGAAACGAAGTTATGTGAAAACACAAGAAAAATGTCTACGCTTTACCATTAAATATCCCTATTTTTCACAAATTTGTCATTTAAAAATATAAATTTATACAAAATCGGGTTAATAAAATAATACAAATTTAAGGTTATTATCACGGGCCCGGGCAACGCTGGACGGGTCAGCTAGTTTTCTAATAAAAATATACGCGGATTTCTAGAACTCTGGAATACTGTGCAATACACATCACTTTCGATCTAATTTTAGATAACCTTCTTTTATTTCGCTTCTGTCTAGTTATGAGCTACCATTGTTTTGATAAGACTAATGATGTATGGATATCACATTTCAGGTCCTTGCCCATGAAACTTTTTCAGAATCATTGCTGATACGATCGTCTGGTTTTATCAAATTGATTCAAATTGTTGTTATGAATTTTCTCTCATATTTCATGTCGTCATTTGTCTTTCATTCCATTAAGTGGTTATATTTCATGTTAAACTAGGCAACAACTTTTTCATTGTCACAAATGAAAAAAATTCGTTCCATTCTGTTGAAATGTTTCTTTTCAAGAGATAAATTGCTTCTTCTTCCTAAACTTAGAATGGCTGAAAAAATTAATACAACATTATTTATAAGTATTTTAATCTAAAAATAGATGAATTTTTTTTAAGAAACTTCATCTTCTAAGGATAATAATAATAATAATAATAATAATAATAATAATAATAATAATAATAATAATAATATTTTTATTCGATTATACAATGTTATAAGTATGCTCTCTGAAATTTTTATTTCAAAATTTAAATAAAACCTATTAATAATATTTGCAATCAAAACGTTACATTAGGGTGCTCCTTATTTACATATACATATTTTTTAATTGGAGCGCCCCCTACATTTGTTTCAATACGTTAAAAAACTGCGGGTGCAAAATTAGAACGCATTTGGATATGAAGAACACGTTCCTCGACGACGTTTAAAATTAGGATTTTTTTTTTTTAATTCTTCAATATTTACCTTATATACAATATTCTATCCAAGGCTTATCAAATTAATTTCACTATCGTTTTTATTTTACCTTGGAACCATGTGGGTTACGACGAATACGAACTGGGATAGATTCGCCGTAGCCTGTATGTAACCGTCTGTTAGTATATTTGGGTACACGGGTTAATATTTATGAATTATTTTACAACTTTGCAGAAATCATCTATCTATATTATAAATCTATATTATAAAGGACAAACGTGTCCGTGCGTACCACTGACGTCATTTTGCGAATGGCAACACTTGAGGAAGAAATTTCGGTTTTGCGATTTTTGCTACTGCAATTATTTTAATTTCTAAACATCGCATATTTTCAATTTTTAAACCGTTATGTAGGGAAAAAATCTACTTTCAAATACAATTTGTTTGAGAACTATATCGTAATTTAATCATTTATTATAGCAATTAAGTTAAATTTCAAGCATGATTTAAAAAAATATATATATGTGAAATTTTTACGAAGATGATTTAATATTCCACGAGAAAATGGCAGTTTGTTAAAGATGTAGAATGTTTGCAGTCGATATCAAGAGTCATGGCGAGGAGGTTAGGCAATGATGAGACACCACAAGATTTTCTTCAATAAAGAGCAGCCAATTTCCAGATAAATCTTTTATTAATGAACAGGAGCGATACAAGTAACAGTTCCCACAGTATCCGGTATAAACTTATAGCCCTCAGGCTTGACGATGGCTCACTACATCATTTAATAGATCTTAAAGAGCTGTTATGAAAATTCTACGTTACTTCAACACCAGATAACCATTTGGTCAGCACTTCCAAACACGACAAAAATCTGCTCTCCAAAAGCTTGCTAGCGCGTTTTGTTAACCGCGCGTAGGGTTAATGACAACGACGTAACGAGCGCGCGATCCAATGAGTGAGAGGCGAATTTAAGCTAAGCGAATGAGGTGCGAGGGAGCAGATTTAACACGAAAGAATCCCCATCGTAGATGCGCATTGATTTTAACATGAAAAATACCCAGCGCGCGAAGCAAAGCATGGAATAAAAATTTTAAAAAATGGCTTTTTAAAAACATTCGAAATGACACAAGCGTCTCTCAGAATTTTATAGATTGGGGAGTTGATAAAAGCTACGAGTGAACTTAAAGTTTTAGATTAAGATTTGGAATAAGATAATTATTAATATACAGGGTGATTTTTTTTAAAGTTGTGAAAGTAAAACCATATAACAAAAGAACCACTGATCCAAATGACCTGAAATTTCACTAGTGTGCTCCAAAAGCAATGAGAATGTTTTTGACGTGGTTAAAATAATAATAAAAAAAAATAAATAAAAAACTTTAAATCTCGTCGACAGATGGCGTTGTATATGCAGTAAAGTCGAGAGACGAGCTTGTGCATGAAACACGTAGAGTGGCGTTAAAACGTGAAGCAAGCTCACCTGGTGTTCATTATTCTACGGATATCCTCGCAATGCCTGTGCCATTGACGGACCGTGCGTTGTTAATGAAACTGTATTATGAGAATAATGACAGCGCAGCAACTGCTCTTAGGAGATTGAGGACACTTAAGAATTTAAAAAATGGTCCAATGACGTCAGAAGACCTACGGAAGAGAGTTTTGAAATTTGAACAGACTGGTTCACTGAGCGCAAAACCTTGTGGAGGAAGGAAACCAGTTGATGTTAACCTACAGCGCCATCTGTCGGTGCGATTTTAAGTTTTTTTAAATTTTTTTTAACTACGCTTAAAAAATTTCCATTGCTTTGGGAGCATACTGGTGAAATTTTAGGTCATTCGGATCGATGGTTCTTTTGTTATAGGGTTTTACTTTCACAACTTTAAAAAAATCACCCTGTACGTGTTATTACTTTTAAAAGGACATTAAATAGGAATAAATATTATTAAGAATTAAGGAAATAATGACTATGTCATAAGTTAGATTAATTTAAAGGAATAATGCGAAATAAATGCGAAGGATATGCGAAGGAAATAAAATTTTTTATATAACATATATATATATATATCGCTTGCAGGCGATTGCAAAATATAAATCCATTTTCACTTTAAATAATATAAAAAGTTCAGCTTTTGTTCCCAGCTAATATTCAATAACGAATATAAAACTTCATTAAGCAGTAAATAAAATAGTATAAATAAATCACAAATTTAACAGACATGTAATTGAAATAAGCGCTTAAAACCGTTGAAATTATCAGAATAATAATAAACAAAAGCTGCCGCAGATAACGAAATTTTTAGAGATTTCATGCAATGAAATGAGATATCTAAATAAACATGAAAAAACTCACGGCAGTGAAAATTCATTTACAGCAATAGCTGTCCATAGACGGTAATGTGTGCAATTCTTCCGTGCAGCACTGTATATGATCAACACATCTTGTAATAAACTACAAATAGTTACGTTTTAAAATGCATATCCCAGCTGGATGTGCATATCCAGAACAGTTAGGGCTCATAGTCAGTCCTGTAACTGAATTATTTTGAATGTAAATAAACCATAAATTCTACGCACTAAAAAATTTAGAACTCATGTTGTAGTGCAACTCAGTAATGTAAATTAGTTTCTTTATGTTTTAAATAGTTTAACATCATTAAAATACACTGCCAACAATTTTCCCCCATAGATCATAATAATGGATTTCTTTTGTGCGCCCCTGTAAACGAACTATAATTGCTACTTACTCTATACTTCATACAAAACATACTGTCATCTACATCGGTGAGGCATATCAATTTAATTATGTGTAAAACAGTGTAACATCATTAAAATGCATTAAAAACGATTTTTCCCCATTGACGGTAATGTAACGGAGTACTTTTGAATGTCCCTGTACATGAACTACAATTGTTACTTGTTCCATACTCTATATATTGGTCTATGCATTGCATAATTCCGCAGCAAAAATCGGGTAAATTTCAAACGCAAAATATTTAGATAAAAAAATAAAAATAAAAATAATCAATCAAATATGTTCCATTCTGTTCAATAACTTTCTGGCATATCTCCACGAGCTTCATTATCCCTCTTTCATAGAGATCCTGAGATTTTTGGGCAAATAAGTCATCCAAGTGGTTTTTGAGGACATCCAAGTAACTGGAGTTATTTTGATTCAAATTGTTCTGCAGCGACCGGAACAAGTGTGCAAGATCCGGACTATTCAGTGGGTGTATCAAAACATCCCATCCAAGCCACAATAATTTTTTTGGGGTCATCAGAGAAACGTGCGGTCTGGCGCTGTCGTGGTGGAACACAAAGACCCTTTCTGTTCGCCAATTCGAGCTACGTGTAGTGAATTGCACGCTTTAATTTGTCCAGTTGTAGGGAGTACTTGGTCGAATAAATCGTTTGGTTGGGTGGTAGCAGCTCATAATAGACGATTCCCTTTCAATCTCACTAGATACAGAGCATGAATTTCTTCGAGTGTAATCCAGCCTTAGCGACCGTCTGAGCCATAGGCGTAGCGTCGGAGGGGGGGAGGGGGGGGGGGCACGTGCCCCCCAACTTTCTGCCCACCGATATTTTGAAAAATGATACAGTCAATTAAAAATTGTTTTTGTCCAAAATCGAAATGAAAATGAACACTGTTATTTTCATTTTATATATAAATTTTAATTTTCTTACTTTTTTAGCTCAGTAGATTACCCCTTTGGTACTTAATTTTGCATGTTCAAATCGAGCTGGCCAGAACGAAATGATTGTGAAAGGTTTTCAGTCAAAAATACCTCCCTAAAGGCGTTCCACTTTTGACAGTGTCGTCAAAATATGTTTGGTGCATATTTAAATATATTCTTCTCTCATTATTTTTTTTATTTATTGTAAATAATTAATCTCCTACAATCATCTACTATCTGAATCTCTTCGCATTTCTGAGATGCCATGATTATGAATTTTAGGTATGAACCTTGAATGAGATACTTTAATGCCAACGTACAGTTGTACCTTGGTTAACGTCGGTAAGTTGTTACAGGACTACTGTTCTTAACCAAAACCATTGTTGTTATCCAAGGCGCGATTTCTCATACAAAATAATTAAATAATTTTGTGCGACACCTCTCCACAACCATAGTGCATCTTAAAAGTGCAGTTTAAAGTAATTTAAAATGTCATTTATTTATTATATTAGTTACAACTTTAATACAAGGATTTTGCGGAGCTCCGCTGGTCAGTTTTTTTAAACGAACTTCTAATTAAAGGAACTTGGATAGGGGAACCCCACTGTTTTCACCAGCGTACACCCATGTGAGCCACCCCCGCTCAAGTCTCCAATCAAATGAACCTTGAATTATTATTTTTTGTTTTGTTTTGTTTTTTTGTTTTTCGTCAGAGATTAAATTAAAATTGACATACAGTATAATACTGGCACCCCAGCTGCCGGTATTATACCGTAAAATTAACAGTAATAAACAGTAAAATAAGCAGTAATACGCTGCCGTGCAAGCAGTAATATGCATGCGCGGTAGCGTATTACTGCTTGCACGGCAGCGTATTACTGCTTATTTTACTGTGTATTACTGTTAATTTTACGGTATAATACTGGCAGCTGGAATGTCAGTATTATACTGTAAAATCAAGACTTTTTTTTTTTTTTTTTTTTCAGTGTAGTTTGACAACATTTATACGGAAACTTTACATGTCCAGAATAGAGATTTGCAAGGTACAGTTACATCGTGTCTGAACCCGGGCATGATTTTTTTTAGCAGACTCGACCGGGCTCAGACTTGTATTTTTTCTACTGTCTCGAGCTAGGCTTAGACTTATATAGTTTTTTTAGATTCTCAGGTCGGGCCGAACCTGGTCTTAATTGTTCTCAGGACATGTCAAACATTTTTTTTTCTTTTGCTTGTATTTTTTCTATTGTCTCGTGCCGGACCGATCTAGGCTGAGACTTATATAGTTTTTTTAGATTCTGTCGGGACGAACCTGGACTTTGCTCCCAGGACGTGTCAAATAGCTTTTTTTTTCTACTGTCTCGTGCCGGGCCGATCTAGGCTGAGACTTATGCAGTTTTTTTAGATTCTGTCGAGCCGAACTTGGACTTAATTGTTCCCAGGACGTGTCAAACATTTTTTTTTCTTTTGCTTGTATTTTTTCTACTGTCTTGTGCCGGGCCGATCTAGGCTGAGACTTATATAGTTTTTTTAGATTCTGTCGGGCCGAACCTGGACTTTGCTCCCAAGACGTGTCAAACAATTTTTTGTTCCTACTGTTTTGTGCCGGGCTGATCTAGGCTGAGACTTATACAGTTTTTTTAGATTCTGTCGGGCCGAACTTGGACTTAATTGTTTCCAGGACGTGTCAAACAGTTTTTTTTTATTTTGCTTGTATTTTTTCTACTGTTTCGTGCCGGGCCGATCTAGGCTGAGACATATAGTTTTTTTTAATTCTGTCGGGCCGAACCTGGACTTAATTGTTCCCAGGACGTGCCAAACATTTTAGTTTTGTTTTGTAAATAAAATAGTGATAATGAACTTTTGTTAGTTGGATCTTTGGAAATATACATTATTAAATTATACAGAAACATTTTCAAAAATCTACTTTTTTTCATTATGCAGCTACAAAAGTTCTGATGTTTTTAACCATCTTTTAGGTGTGTTCGTAATTATATAAATACGTATAGCACCTATAGTCGTCGTATGGTCTGTCCGCCTGTCCGCATATAACAGCGCAAAATCTACCCAACCGAATGGTTTGAAATTTAATATGTATAATCGTTGGAGAATTTTGTCGAGTCATTTCAAATGTTATGAAAATCGAATCCAAACTTAAAAGTTTTCTTCATTCTATTAAATCCTACCATAGGTAATTAATTTTATGATATCCCATGATAGGTAATGATTCTAGGTTGCCATGGGGATTACGTCCTATTTAAGATGGAGTCCTATTATTTTCGTATTACGGAATTTAAAAGCCGAATTTGCATACTAAAATTGTTTAATTATAGCAATCTTATAATCTACCGACAGTATTTTGGATACATGTTTCTCGAGAAATAGATATTAAATGGAAAAATAGTCTGAATATGGATTTCAAGTTCTGAAGCTTTCAAAGCTAGGCTTAAGTTTCCCATTGGAATTTTCGGTAAATGACAACAAAAGATAAAATGTTGCCAACTTAAAATGTACTTATTTTATTACGGAAATTAATCATATCATAATAACAGACGATATAATTCATTTCACTGAAACTAGTTATAGTACGAACGCACCTCATTTGTCGCGTTAGACGTACAATTTCCAACTCGTTTCTTTTATTCTAAACTACATTTTTAATGAACTTTTATTTGAACGTAACAGTCTAAGAGATCATTAATGTTGTTATTCTGTATTCTGTGACTTGCAGACATATAGTCTGAAATATACTGTAAACTTTTCGCATAAATATGTGTGCAGTACTCTTTAAAAAGAATCTTAATTTTATGTTAAGAAAATTTGGATATTTTCTTTTTTTTTTGAGAATTTGAGGTGGCTCGGTCCAAACTTTTAATTTTTACACCGAGCCGGGCCAACATAGCTACACTGAAAAAAAAAAAAAGTGTTGATTTTACAGTATAATACTGGCACCCAGTACTGGATGCCAGTATTATACCGTAAAATTAATAGTAATAAACAGTAAAATAAGCAGTAATACGCTGGCGCGGTAGCGTATTACTGCTTGCACGGCAGCGTATTACTGCTTATTTTACTGTTTATTACTGTTAATTTTACGCGGTAGCGTATTACTGCTTGCGTGGCAGTGTATTACTGCTTATTTTACTGTTTATTACTGTTAATTTTACGCGGTAGCGTATTACTGCTTGCGCGGCAGTGTATTACTGCTTATTTTACTGTTTATTACTGTTAATTTTACGGTATAATGCTGGCAGCTTGAGTGCCAGTATTGTACTGTAAAATTAACACTTTTTTTTTTTTTTTTTTTTTTTTTTTTTTTTTTTTTTTGCAGTGTAGCGTCCGGGACCATGCAAGGAAATTTCGTCCCGTGCGGACCTTTACCACACTCCTTATTAGAGGTCAGTGAACTGATACTAGAAAAATTTCGCCATCACATTGCTCGTTTTGAATTATAATCGAACTATTTATCTTAGAAATCACTTTCTCATTTGTGTATCTCGTGAGTGGGTTTCAGTATAAATATTACACGCTTGAAAATAAATTTGCTTTCCGTAATTTACAGGATATTTTTTAATCTACATATTAAACAAGAATTATTTTACCTAATCCGCTTAAGGCATACTATATTAATTCACAAAAGTTTCCTCTTTTTATCCTATACTCATTGCCTAAAACTATTGCTAAATACTAGGTATTAATGCATAATTCCTTTCTATCTTCATATCCTTAACATTTGTTGTTGACAGTTTCTTATTAACATCTATATCGACACCGTAGGCAAATATAGACGAGAAACTGTTTTAATCTGATGGTGCAGCGTATCCGTTGGCTTATAATCTAATTTATTTATTTTGTAATGTACATATATTTAATATTCCTCCTTCATTTGACTTCGAGCTATTTACAGAATTAATAGAACTACATTGCGTCAATACTGTATTTCATATTTATAAAAGAAAAAAGTTGTTTACGCAGAATTACGAAACAGTCAGATTAAACGATTTCATCAGATGATTTTCTTAAAATAATTCCAAGCAAATATCGATTTGTAATGAAATTCAGCATGTTTTGGTGGTTTTGGTCCAATCTTGGTCACTTTTATGGTTGTAAAAATATTATAAAATTCTGATAGTTTTTTTCTTTTTTTCTTTTTCTTTTTTTTTTTTTTTTTTTTTTTTTTTTAATAACAATTTTTCATAATTTTCTTGAAAGAAATATTTTACAGATTTACAATCAAATGAATTACTTTTTAACACTTTCCAACATAGTTGAAAGGTGGTTATGAATTCGATTTCTCTGGCCGTCTCTCTATCCCCGTTCTAACTCACATAAATATGCTAGGATTGCCATGTAATTTACATATGTTATCACTGTTAAAAATTTGCAGCATACTGTCCAGTCATTCGATCGTTTTTATAGAAAACGTTACATAATCTTAATTTAACTCTATTTTGACCATATTATTGCCCATATTATGGTCAGAAAATAGTTAAATTACGGTTATGTAACCGTTTTCTATAAAAACGGTCGAATGACTGGACAGTCTGCTGCAAATTTTTAACAGTGTATTAAATTTTACTATGGCCTGTTCGGTATTGAAAATAGTGTGTAGCATTCATAATTAGTTTACAAGAACATTCAAAAGAATTCCGTTACATTATGCTCTATGGGAAAAAAAATCATCTGCAATGTGTTTTAACGATGTTACATTGTTTCAAACATATTGAAATGGATATACATCAAAGAGGTGCATACATAATGTTTACTATGGAATATGGTGCGCATGACATTTATAGTTAACTAGCTGTTACCCGTGACTTCGTTCACGTATCATTAAAAGAAGCATAAATGCATTAATTAAGCAAAATATTTCATTCCCGATAATTAGAAACGTAAATAATTAACTAACTCTTTATCACATTCCATAGGAGACAATACAGTATTTCTATGTTATAGAGGCTTTGACATAACTAAGTTTTTAAAAAGTGAAATTTTGTGACAAATAATTACGAATAGGAAACTGCAACCAATGAAAAAAGGCGGGCCAAATAAAATCGTGGAAATCGGCGAATTGTGTAAAAATATATGTCAAGTTTACCTGGTAAACCATTTTTCTTTTAACGCCTTTGTGAAATGTTTTAATAGCCATCCTTCAAAGATAATGGAAATAGTATATTCTTTTTCAATAAATTCAATTCTTGCGAATAGGGAGCAATAATTGTAGACCTAAATGCAAGGAGCTTAAATTTGCCTCCTTGATTTAATCTATAACTGAAAAAAAAAAATCTTTATTTCTAAATGAAAATATGTTGACAGACGATTTTTGTTCTCCAGAATAAATTGATTCATGAAGTTTGAATATGTGAAAATACGTTTTTATTTTTCAAAAATTTTACTGTAATCAAGATTTTTTTCTTTCACCATCTATTCAAATTGAAAATAAATTCTTTTTTTCAGTTTTAATGAGAAAAAATATATTAATCCGTTTTATTTCTTCTTTTTTATCCACAAAAATGGAATAATTTAGTTGCCATTTTTAGAGAAACTTCGTTAAAATTTACAAAAATAAATAAATAAGTAATATCTCGAAATTTAAATAATTTTTTTTTAATTCTGAGAGTTTATGACATCCTCGGATTAATAATAACCGGAGTTACAACCGGTGTTAAGTAAATCGCGTTCCGCTTGACAATCTGAAAGCAGTTAGTTGCGAAATACCAACAGTCGGTCAGATTTTAATATAATAGATTCGTATTTATTTTTCTTTTCCTAATAATCATGGTGTGGTTTTTAGAAAAAACTCTCATCTGTATGTAATTGATATCCATGCTTAATAATCGGTATAGATTAAAAAAATATTTAAATTTTTCGTTTTAAATATGGCGTGAAACTCATCTACTTTCTAAACTCACCCATCCTTGTATTATTAATGTAAGGAATTGATTCACGCTCCTTGTAAAACACATTTGAAAATTCCCGTTTTATTTCAAATATGACGTCACTTTTTCCTCACAGAAATTTCTTTTTAATGGCATAATTCTTGTTAATTTTCTTTTTCTGGCAATCAGGGCGTAAATTTTAGCGGAAAACTCACATTTGTATGTAACTGGTATTCAAGCTAATTATTAATCAGTATCGATAAAAAATATTTAAGATTTTCATCTTAAATATTACGTCCATTATCTATCTACTTTCATTATACATTGATATTTATGCTCCTTGTATTATTACGAACATTTGAAAATACATGTTTTATTTTTGACGTCATATTTGTCCAAGCCGAGGAGGATCCTTTTCATACTTCCATGGTCCAAGCGAAATCTATTTTTAATAATATAATTATTGTTAATTTTTCCTTCTAATTATAACGCAGTTTTTAACAGAAAAAGATATTTTTAATGTAACCGATATTCATACTTCATGTATAATAACAAATACTCCATATTTTTGTTTCAAATATCACGGAAATTAATCTTCTTTTGAATTCTTTTGAATTTTTTTTTCACGTGAAAATCGTTCAATTGAAAATAAATTGTTGAGGAAAAATTATTTTTCTGTGTTTTTATTTATTGGCAACGATCAAAGTCCTAGCAACGATAAAGTAAAATGGTTAAATTGTATGTAAAAATGTCCATTTATTCTCTATGAAAATAATGAAATTTTTAATTACTAAAGAAAATATTTGAATAAAATAAATAAAATCTAGCCTATGTTCATTCCCGGCTTATAATCAACCTATATTCAAAGATACAGGATCATTAAATTCTCCATTTTGACGCTGGCTTCAGCCTAACATTTGCACACAATCGGATTTATAATATTACTAGCTGTTACCCGTGACTTCGTTCACGTAACATTAAAAGAAAAATAAATGTATTAATCAAGCAAAATATTTCACTCCCGATAATCAAAAACGTAAATAATTAACTAACTCTTTATCACATTTCATAGAAGAAAATACGATATTTCTTTGTTATAGGGGCCTTGACATAAATCAGTTTAAAAAAAGGTAAAATTTTGTGCCAAATAACCGCGAAAAGGAAACTGCAACCAATGGAAAAAGGACGGCCAAACAAAATCGTGTAAATCGACGAATTGGGTAAAAAGAAATGTCAATTTTCCTGATAAACCATTTTTCTTTTAACGACTTTGAGAAACGTTTTAACAGCCATCATTTAAAAATAATTCATTGGAAATAGTATATGCTTTTTCTTTAAATTCAATTCTTGTGAATAGGGAGGAATAATTCTACACCTAAATGCAAGGAGCTTCAATTGCAAAGCTTTTTGCAGCCCAAAATTACATGCAAACATAACACTTAAATTGCAAAGCTTTTTGCAACCCAAAATTATATGTAAACATTACTTTTGCATGTAATTTTCATTGCAAATTAACATTTATTGCGGTAAAATTAAAATAAATTTGGGTGCAAATTACATGTAAATGTTACGTTTGCATGTAATTTGGGGTTGCAAAAAGCTTTGCAATTGCAAGTGTTACGTTTGCATGTAACAGCAAATTTGTGTCCTTGGTTTAATCTATAGCTGAAACAAATCTTGATTTCTTGACAATATGCTGACCGGCATTTTTGCTCTGCAGAATAAATTGATTCATAAAGTTTGAATATGTGGAAATATGTTTTTATTTTTCGGAAATTTTACTGTAATCAAGATTTTCTTTTCACCAACTACTCAAATTTAAAATAAAATAATTTTTTTCAGTTTTAATGAGAAAATGGCATACAAATATATTAATCCGTTTTATTTCTCCTTTTTTATCCACAAAAATGGAATAGAGAAATTTCGTTAAAATTTACAAAAAAAATATTATATCTCGGAATCTAATTCAAAATTTTAAATTCTCAAAGTTTATATGACATCCTCGAATCAATGATAACCGGTGTTAAGTAAATCGCGTTGCATTAAGAGGAGTAGTTGCGAAATACACACAGTCAGATTTTAACTTAATAGACTTGTGTGCAATTTTCTTTTCCTAATAATCTTAATGATGCTTGTATTATTAATCACAGAGTTCAGAGAATAAATAGAGATGAAATATTCATATTTGGTGTGATGCTGAAAATGCAACCCTACAGTCGGCCCAAACAACTGGCGGCTTGCTTTGAAAACCTCTCCCCGTCCAATGAATTCAGTCATTGTTCCACGTGCAGCCTCTCTCCATCCAATGAAGTCAGCCCTTGGCCTAATGATTTGAGCGATAACCGTCTTCATATTGCAAGCCGATTTTACGGTTCATTACCTCTCTATTCTTTCACTGTACTCAGTGATTATTAATGTATGAAATTGATACACGCTCCATTTGAAACATATTTAAAAAATCCCGTTTTATTATGACGTCACTTTGATCCCAGAGAAGTCTCTTTTCAATTATATAATTCTTGTTAATTTTCTTTTCCTGGCAATAATGACGTGAATTTTGGCAGAAAACTCACATCTGTTTGTAACTGATATTCAAGCTTATTATTAATCAGTATCGATAAAGAATATTTCAGTTTTTCATCTTAAATATTACGTTCATTATCTATCTACTTTCATTATACATTGATATTCATGCTCCTTGTATTATTACGACTATTTGAAAATACATGTTTTATTTATGACGTCATATTTGTCCAAGACGAGGAGGATCCTTTTCATAGTTCCATGGTCCAAGCGAAATATATTTTTAAGAATATAATTATTGTTCATTTTTCCTTCAAATTATAACGCAGTTTTATGACAGAAAAAGATCTCTTTAATGTAACCGATATGCATACTTCATATAGAATAACAAATACTCCATATTGTTGTTTCAAATATCACAGAAATTCATCTTCTTTTGAATTATTTTCATTTTTCACGTGAAAATCGCTCAATTGAAACTTAATTGTTGAGGAAATATTATTTTTCCGCATTTTTATTTATTGGCAACGATCAAAGCCCTAGCAACGATAAAGTAAAATGGTTAAATTTTATCTAAAAATGTCCATTGATTCTCTATGAAAATAATCAAATTTTGAAGTATTAAGAAAAGTATTTGAATAAAATAAACAAAAACCAGTCTATGGTCATTTCCGTGTTATAATCCACCTATATGCAAAGATACAGGGCCATTAATTTCTCCATTTTAACGCTGGCTTCAGCCTAACATTTGCACACAATCAGATTTATAATATTATTAGGATTAGGATAGGATTTACTGGGACACACAAAAGAATTAGATTACAGTACTGTCTATGAGCGATAATTGCTGAAAGTGCGTTTTCAGGTGTGGTATGCGCTTTTATATTTAACTACTTTTTTGCATATTACTTTGTGTCGTTAAATTCTTCAGATCATATACAGGGTTGCACATAAAATTCCAGTACAAACTGAAAAAAAAAATGTTGATTTTACAGTATAATACTACCGAAAGGCGGGTTGTCCAGAGTGGGAGATTTCCTGTATATAAAAACATTAAGTATGCTTGTAAAAATAAAATAAGAAAATATTTACAATTTTCAGAAGAATTATCCTTCTCTCTATACCCTCCCCCCCCCCCCCCCCCTCCATCTGAAAAAATTTGATCATAATTAATAAAATTTTTAGATAAAATTTTAAGAACAGCTTAATCGGCTGAGACCAGGTCCACAGAGATAGGGTGTGGAGCTGATACTAATTACCTGGACCCAGATCACTTAAAGCACCCGCCTTTGGTCTTTTTTACAAAATAAAATAGCAAGGAAACAGATTCGACACCTTTTTTTTTTATCTAAAATTAAAAGTAAAGTAAAAATAACTAAAAAGATAAAGGAATTAAAAAGTCAGAACTCAAGCGCATAACGTGTGTGCATGCATGTTACTATTACACAGCATAAATAAAACAATTGAAACAAAGATGTTCATCTCTCTATACAAATAAAACAAAGATCACAATGAACAGAGGGATGGGTTTTCGACTAGGTAAATTATATCCATTGGTTGGAATATCATATTTGAGATTTATTCAAACAGAGCGAAAAATGCCGGGACCAGGACTCGAACCTGTGGGTACTTTGACTTGCCGTGCCAACGCTCTTCCTACTGAGCTATCCCAACGATATCCTGGCTGCCATATTTCATCACACCTAATTACATGCTATACAGGGAGTTTCCGTGTTGTTTCAGATTCATCATGTAAAATGCTATAGTTATAGCTCGGATGAATGAAATTAGCGCTGCAGTCACAGCCTTGCCTAACAAATAAGAGTGAAATATGCCAGCCAGGATATCGTTGGGATAGCTCAGTAGGAAGAGCGTTGACACGACAAGCCAAAGTACTCAGACTCGAGTCTTGGTCCCGGCATTTTTCACTCTGTTGGAATAAATTTATGATAGTCCAACCACTGGATATAAAACAAAGATGTTTGTGTAATTGTATATATGTGAGCGGTGGCTAAGGAAATCTATTGCACGCAGACGTCTTCAAATTTGTTTACGGAGCAATAAAGACCGGTCTAAATGCACCCGAGCCTCAGATTTTGGATTTTTTAAATTAGATTTCTTGTTATTTTTTATCAAACGGAAAAATTCGCGAATTTCCCTGATTTTCCAAATTTACTGGTGATTTTGAGCCACTCAGCAATCCAAAGTATTCTATATTTAATCTTTTTGTCCAATACAGTAAATTTTGTGCTCTTTTCAACAAAGTTTATTCGGAATTCGAACAGCAATTTTTGCATTTTAGTGATTTTTTTTAAAAGTCCCTATTTTGCCGAAAATGAGAACTTTTTTTTATGATCTGATATTTGTTTGATACCCTAGCCATCAGAGGTTATATTTTATATACTCGTACTTTATATAATCCCTTGGGAATTGTTTAAAATAAATTAAAAATGTATTAACGTCTTAAATGTATATACATTTTTAAAGAGAGTAAAAGAAGCGCAACATTTTTTATGATTCTAACGAAGATCCAAAGAGAAATTTTCCTGGCGTTAGGTTTACTAGAGTAGTCCTTTTATCGCTAAACTATGTTGTTATGACGATGAAATTCATGTTTTAATATTTTTACGTTTGCTGCTTTAACAATTTATCGGACAGGATCTAAATTTTCAAATTAGATTTTTCCCCCCTTTTCGTTTATTTATTTAATTTAATTTTTTATTTTTTATTATATATATATATATATATATATATATATATCCTAATAATATTATAAATCCGATTGTGTGCAAATGTTAGGCTGAAGCCAGCGTCAAAATGGAGAATTTAATGATCATGTATCTTTGCATATAGGTTGATTATAACACGTAAATGGACATAGGCTGGTTTTTGTTTATTTTATTCAAATATTTTTCTTAATAATTCAAAATTTCATTATTTTCATAGAGAATAAATGGACATTTTTTCGTATAATATTTTAAAATGGTTAAATTTACTTTACCGTTGCTAATACTTCATCGTTGCCAAAACTAAATCAAAACCTGGAATAATAATTTTTACTCAACAATTTATTTTCAAATGAAAAATTTCCACTTGAAAAATGAAAATGAAATTAATTATTTAAGAAACAGAATATGAAATGACGTCATATTGGAAATAAAACTTGAGTTTTAAAATATTTGATAATAATACAAGGTGCATAAATACGAGTAAGTATGGAAAGCAAGCGAATATGATGTCATATATCGAAAATAAAACAGATTTGTTTTGATGTTGAAATAAAATGATCTTGGGTTATCAAATTATTTGTGATTAATTTCTCTATTTTTTTTTTTTCCTTTTTCTATTTCACATGAAATGAATTATTTTAAATGTATGTGTTGTAAATTAAAGTTCTGTGTGTTAAATGAAATGAGTGAAATATTTATATTTTAATACGAATTCAATACGAATTATGGTGATAGGAACAATACTTAGCGGTTTATCGTCTACACACGGCTAACATAAAGCTAAAAAAATAAAATAAAAAATAACCTTTGAAAAGATATTGAACGGCAAATGTCAATAATATGCACCGTAAAATTATCCGTATAGAAAATCAGAAAATCTTAATAAAAATAACTTTATTTTTTAAAAGAAAGTTGCATTTTTTCATAAAAGCTAAATATTTAATATGATTGCGTCGAAGTAATAGCATTTTTCCTCTATCATTTTCCCACAATCAAAACACATTTGTAAATGGTCTTTTCGAACCGGAATTTAATTTTACATTTCTTTTAGCTTTAAAATACACTGCTCAAAACAATTAAAGGATATTGCAGTTTTAGGTGGATTTTGTATCTGGGAAACGTTTTAGCTGATTGATACATGGTCGACAGACATAGTAGGTTATATGAGAATAAATGACACATGTTTGGCAGAAAAAAATGCATTTTATTGCGCATTTGTGTACAAAAGGAAAAAAACACAATTTGTGCATATGAGAAAAAAAGAATAAGAAAAGGTGTTTTCTTCAAAGAAAATCATTTTCAGTAGGGGGTATGGTTTCCACGGGCGGCCAGCAACGTTGAACACCTTTGAGGCATGGACTCAATGAGGCTATTAATGACGAGTTGGGGTATTCTGCCCCACTCTTCCAGAAGAGCTCTTTCCAGTTCTTGGAGAGTTTGTGGGGGTTGTTGGCGGCCAGAAACTCGTCTTCCTAGAGCGTCCCAAACGTGCTCGATTGGATTCATGTCTGGAGAACACGCTGGCCATTCCATTCGAACGATTCCTTCCTCGAAAAGGAAATCCTCCACCAGGTTTGCACGATGTGGCCTGCAGTTATCGTCCATTAAAATGAAGTTATCTCCGATTGCTGCAGCGTAAGGGACTACAATAGGTCTGAGGATCTCATCCCTATATCGGCGACCAGTCAGAGCTCCATCTCGAATGATGTAGAGGTCAGTGCGCCCGTCAATGGAGATGCCACCATACACCAACACTCCTCCACCACCAAACCTGACACTTTCGTGCACGAACGCAGGATTATTCCTACTGCCACGGTCCTTCCAGATGAAAATACGCCTATTATCCGGATGCACAGAAAAACGGGACTCGTCAGAAAACAGAATATTGCTCCATTCATTTCTCCTCCAGTTGACATGCTTGGTTGCCCACTCCCTGCGGTCGCGACGATGCCTTGATGTTAATCTAACACATACCATCGGTCGGCGAGCATACAGACCTACAGCATGGAGCCGGCTTCGGACAGTCTGAGTTGAAATCGTGGTGCCTGTAGCCGAGCGAAGGTGTTGTTGGAGAAGAGTAGCGTTCCTGTTTCTGTGTCTCCGAGCTGTTAACGCTAAATACCGATCTTCATTGGGCGTTGTTGCCCGTCTACGACCTTGCCCTGGTCTTCGGCCTGCACATCCACTCTGCAAAAAACGGTTCCAGATCTGAAAATGACACTTTGTGACACTCCAATGGCTTGCGCTACTTCGGCTTGAGTTTGGCCCCTTTCCAACCTACCAACAATTTTCCAAGCTTCTGAATCTGTCAAATGACTTCGCTGAGACATCGTACTCATCGAAACAAAGCAATCACTGAATGCCGATCATCCTTGTCTTCATTCTCTTTTATCCAGTTGAAAGTCAAATTTCATTCGCTGCCGCTGAAGCGACGTTTTTGACGTCGAACTCAAAATTTGCATACTCCACAGTTTGAAAACCAGAAAATTTGCATTTGTGATTCTCTTCTTCTACTTTCGGCAAAAAAAATTTCGTTTATATCTTTATTTTATATAAAACTTCAAATATGCTTTAATTGTTTTGAGCAGTGTAGTAAAAACTTTGTTGTCATTTTTAAATATAGCTTTTTTTAAAGTTCTCTTTTATAATAGATTTTTGTAAAGTTTTGTAGATTGAGAAAAATGGCATAGATTTTAAAGCAATGTTTAAGTAAAATTACAATATTTTTGAAAACTTAAAAAGCAACAATGTTATCGAAACGAAAATCAATTTTACCGACAAATTCGCGCAATGCAAAAGCAAAGAAGAAATAAAAAAGTAATGAAACTTTTCTTCCAGCCGAATTACGTAAACTTGAACAAGCATATCGTGCCAATTCATAATATTAACAAGTTGGAAACTGTACGTCAAACGTGACAAATGCGGTGCGTTCGTACTATAATTAGTTATATAAATATTCAGATCTTGATGATTTTTAATTCTATGAAATTAATTATATCGTCTGCAGATTAATTTCTGTAATAAAATAAATATCTCGGTCGTTTGACGATTAAACCTCGGAAGCTCCTATAACAAGAAAGCACCGATTTAAAAAAAAAATACAAATTTCTTAATAAATATTTTTATTAATATCTCCTAAAGTTTTGATTCGATTTTCATAAAATTTGAAATATTTCGCCAAAATTCTGCAAAGATAGTATATCTTAAATTTCAAACCATTCTGTTGGGTAGTTTTTGCGTTGTTATATGCGGACGGACGGACAGACAGACGGACGGACCAGACGACGACAATAGGTGCTACGTATTTATATAATTACGAACGCACCTAAAAACGTGAAGGCGCGTTGTATATAGTAGAAAAGGTTTTCTCATATAGGTAGAAAATTTCCGAGAATAGGAAGGTTAGGGATCTGTAATCGGGTTCCATAGCCAATTTGCTTTTTTTTTTTTATCAAGTGAAATTTGGCGCAAAATTAAATACATTGTTGTAACCAGATTTGTTTTTGCGTGGTAAACACTTAATGGTATTTTAGATGATCATTACCTCGCTCACCTTTCATGCCAACTATGACTGTAAAACATATTAAAAAATATCAGACACGATAATTTTCTAATTTTCTTATTACTTCATGATGTAAATAGACATCCTGGTTCATCCTTTAAACCTCAATGAATCATACCATTGTCGTCCAGATTATAATCTTAATCCAAACCCTAATCGTAACCTATCCTAATCCTAATAATAACTTTAAACAATATTCTTTGAAACGAATATGTAAATTAAATCAATATCCATAAATGGAAGGAATGAAAAATAGAATAAATAGAAATGGCAAAATAAAATAACAAGAAAGTACATTTATTGGACCCTTAACCCTAGAAAAAGCGTACAAAATTTTCAAGCGCACGAAATAAATTAAAATAATCCTATATATACTAACAAAATTTTTTTCATTTAGATCATCAGATTGGTGTTGTCGGTAGTTATTTGTTTAGAGTGTCCTTGACGCGATAGAAAAAATATCGAGGTTAAATTGGGCACAATTTAAAGTACTTTCTAGCAACCTTTATTTACATTTTAGAATTGCATCAGATTGTTATATCTTTATGAAATATCTATCAATGTATAAAATCCACAAGCAGTTTGCTCACTATTTACACCACTTAGCGAGAAGCACTTTACTTAATATATATACATAAACAAGACATAAAATAATAATGTAGTAAGAAATATATAACACATGTCTATACAAATAAACAATACAATAATGCCCATTTAGAAATGAATACATATACAAATTTCACACCAAATACCACCTAAAATGCACTGTTGTACAGATCTGATCAAGAATTCTCTCAGTGTTATTTTTCGTTTTACGAAGAGGGGTTCGTCGATTTTCACGATTTTACTGGGCCCTTCTTTTTTCATTGGTTGCAGTTTTATTTTCGCGATTGTATATATTATTTGGTATGAAATTTCACGAAATTTCACTTTTTTAAGACTGGGTTATGTTAAGGCCCCTATAGCAAAGAAATACCGTATTGTCTCCTATAAAATGTGATAAAGATTTGGTTAACTATATATGTTTTTAACTATCGAATGAAATGCTTTGCTAAATTAATGCATTTATTCTTTTTTTAATGTTACGTGAACGAAGTCACGGGTAACAGCTAGTATATATATATATATATATATATGATTTTGTTACTGGAAGCAGCCTGCGTGCCTCTTTCGAGCTTAATTTGTCTCATTAGACTGTGGCCGCGCACGGTCTTTTAGTCACGGGTTTTCTGACTGGATTCAGACAGTGCCAGGCAGGTCTATTACTCTACTAATAAATCATCAGCAGTAATGCAATTATATAATGGCTAAGCTGCTAGGAGCCCAATTTCTGAAGATCCCATGGTAGAAAAAAAATTGGCACTTACCTTTTCTTTCTTTCTTATTATTATTTTTATTTATTTCCTTTTATTTATTTTTTTTATGTACATTTTATTAATGCAGCAATGTTTTAATTTCAAACAAATGTGCATTTTTCTTTAAAGTAATTATTTAATAAGTTAATTTTTTTAGTATAGTATCTAAGGACCCGCGTTCGAATCTCAATCGATACGGGCCCAGCAGTCTCTCTTTGCGGTCCTGAACGAAATGAATGTTTTTTTTTTTTACCAAATGACCCATGGTCGAAATTGAAGTATTAAAGCACTAGAGGGCGCATTCTAATGTATAGTTATGTGTTTACTGTGTGTAGATCTATTGAATAATCCAGTGTGATGAACTTTAAAAATTACCAAAAATCCTATATCTTGAAGTTATCGGATACATTTAATTTACCGGTAAAAAAAAAAAAAAAAAAGACAGATTCTGTTTTTATAAGATTTACTGCATTTTTATGTCTCAATTTAGAAGTTGCTGTCCTACTTTTTGCTCAATTGGACCTGACAACACTAGATGTAACCGACATCATTAAACCATTAAGAAAAATAACATAAAAGAAAATGTTAGTTTATTACACATATTACAATTTTCTTAGCGAAATTAAGGGACATATACGTAATACAATCAATATTTCAATATAGTTTTATAAAAAATGCGACTAAACTACAGCTTATTATTTTTTTCGAAAGGCATGAAAACAGAGCTATATACAGTGGTGGTCAAAATTATAAGAACAACTGAAAACTGCACAGAAAAAAATTATTTCTGAACTAAATAAAGTGAAATTTATACATAAAATGCTTTTTTATGTTAGAAATCATTATATAATGCAAAACATTAGAAAATTCAAAATATGAATGTTTTGCCATAACTAACAAAATATGTCACTGTAAAAATTTGACAAAATTATAAGGACAATGAATGTTTTTTTCCTGAAACACACTAATAATTAATAATCTCCCCCTTCTTCTCAATCACTTTCATCAGTCTTGACGTCATGGAGTTTGATTATTCCTTCAGAACGTTCTTGGAAATTTTTGACCAAGCTTTTTCGCTGGAGGACATGAACTCTTGCTTGTTTTCATATTGTATAACATTTTTGTATGCTTCGTGTGCCAGAATACCTCACACATTTTCCATTGGATTCAGATTAGGGCTTCTGGCCGGCCAATCAAGAAGTTTCACAAAATTAGCATCAAACCATGATTTTGAGGTTTGGGAAACATGTACTGAGGCATTGTCCTGCTGGAAGAAACCGTCTCTACTCGTTATTAACGGTGCTTCTGGTAAAAGATTATCGGCCAATACATCAACATAATTCTCAGAATTCATTGTATCTTACACAAAAACTATTGGAGTAGTTCCACCAGTTGCGAAACCTCCCCAGACCATTACCGAGTCACCTCCAAATGCACGCTTTGAGAAAATTTCTTTTTGTCTATGGAGATCATACCAGAAGTAGCGAAAACCATCTGGTCTATCCAAATTAAACTTTTTCTCATCGGAAAAGACAACATCTTCTCACTTTTTTCCCATAGTAATGAATTTTTTGTCAAACTTTACCCTTAGTCTCTTATAAACTTTTGTAAGAGGCGGTCGTGACATGTATTTACCATAGCGAACCTTTTTAAATTTTTGTAAAACACGTCAAAAAGTTCGAGCACTGCATTCTGAGTTCAATTCACGTTTTATTTCTGTTAACGTTTGTTTTTTGGAGCAAACTCACCTTATTATCATTCTTTTCTCCCTACAGAAACAAAAGATGCCCTACCTGTATGTCTTTGCCGTCCATATTTCCCGGGATTTTAAAGATAATTATAAATAATCGCTGTTTATCTATTAAGTTTTTTCGCAATTTGACGTACAGAAAGTCCTGAACTTTTAAATGCATTCACTTTCCCTTTCTCACTTTCAAAGCTTTGTACCTATGCAACATGACGAAAAAACAAAATATGAAGATCTCAAACACTTACTACGCATTTATATCGTCTGGGTTGGTTGGTTGGTTGTATAGGGTTTTATGGCGCAAGGTCCCATTAAGGACAAGCTGCGCCAAAGAAAAAATGTATTATATCGTCTGGGAGTTCCGGGTGCAGAACAAAAAACATGCAAATTTTACTTTTTAGAACACTTAAATACAGTTCTTCTTATAATTTTGTCCATATCGTATGGCTGTATAAATCCATAATACATTTTATGAATATGAATTTTTCACATATTTCCATAAAAACTTATAAAAATATTCTTCATTTTTCATTGGTTTCTAGCCATTAAATTTGCATAATTTTCCGGCCAAGTGTAGCCAAGATTTGGCGATTTTTGCCTTGTGTTTATAATTTTGACCACCACTGTATCTGAACTAGCGATAAGACGGGGGGCTACTATTGTATTTATGCACAACCATGCACTGCATAAATCCATTTACTATTCTGACAGTAATTATAGCATTGGGTACCGATGACTCATATGTATTTGCGAATAGATTTGTGTAATTAACTCTACAACACATTCTTACACCGCAAAGAAAAAAAAAATGTTGATTTTACGGTATAATATTGGCAACCCATCTGCCAGTATTATATCGTAAATTAAGTGTAATAAACAGTAAAATAAGCAGTAATACGCTACTGCGCTCAGTATTATACTGTAAAATCAGCAATTTTTTTTTTCAGTGTAATGCGCTAGTTGTATTGGGTTTTGTAGAGAGATAATTATATTGAGTTGTTTAGTATTACAATCTGGAAAATTACAGAGAAACAACACTAATTACAAACAATAAATAAATCTTTAAATAAAACAATTCCAAATTCAGAAGCCCGGTATTAAAACATGAAGACCTAAAACCGAGTAAATAGAGAATTGTTGTCAGCAAGAATATTCACTTTTGGTGAGTCAGGACTTGGTTTTACCAGCAAGTGTCAACGGAAAAAACTATGACGTCATGCGATGCGTATCTATAGACTGCAGCTGATATTAGCAAATTGTTAAGCAGAACACACTTTGCACAAAAGAAGAAAGTTACGATTAAGTGATTTGTAGAATGGCACATTTGTTTTTTTCCTAAAGCAGCACCAGTGCGCTACAAACTACTGACTTTTTGTATCGCGCCACTCACTTCATTACATTTTTCCAAACTATAGCGCATTAGAACTGCAAACTACTGAAAAAAGTAGTGAGTACTGTAGTTTCAGGGCCTGGTCAACTACATGTGGGACTCGGGTACACTGGCTATGCCGGGACTCCCTTTCTCAAGAAAATTGTATTATAAACACGACAAACAGCTTGATCTTCGGTTTAAGTTTTAAAACACAGCTTTATGAAAAAACAATATTATATACACATATAAAAATGCAGTATTTATGTAATGTATGTGTAATTAAGTGTACATGTAAAAGTTTTCTTCACTATGTTCTAATTAGAATGAGTAAATTTCTAAACCTAAGGAACTGAATGAAGTATGTTTGATGTAATATCCGTTCTTAATGGAATTTCGAAGTTTACATTCCATTCCATTGTCGTTAGTGAAGAACACTAAGATAAATTAGTTTACATGAATTCGAAAAACGGATTTTTTCTATGAACTATAAATGAAAATTTCATTAATTTTTATCTGCAGAGAGTGGATAAAATGTATTTTGAGACCCACTGAAAATGGGGGCCCGGGGCACATGCCCCATGAGCAACTGTGGTAATCAGACAGCGTTTCGCTACTTGTTCGACCACTGAATGACCTATAACTACAACCGAGAGGTCACTGTAATTTGTTTACCTTTTGAAACTACTGGTATCTCTAAAGAAAGTTGCAAGTAATTTTAAAAGTTATTAATACTTGTAAAAGGAGATCTTATTAGATAAGTCTAATCTTAAATAAGATACAGAAATTAGGAGATTGTCATCCAATCGCTTTTTTTTCCGAAAAGGCTCTTGAATTAAATACTACAATTACAAACCAAGATAAGTAAAATGGAATAATCAACCATAGTATTTAGAAGAGCCTTATCTTTAAGCATTCTTAAATTACTATTCATTTGTATAGGAATTAAATAAGATGAAAATCGATAGGGCACTTAGAATACTGTTTTAGCAAGAATTCCGTGGCAATTATTCATTCCTTATTAATTATATAAATCGACCGAAACTTAGCTTTGACAGCTCTATTATGTCAAAGAAAAGTTCGTGTTTTGAAACTGTATGATACGACACACTTGAATGAATTTCCATTTTGTGTGAAATAAGTAGCTTTTTCTTCTTACTTTCTGTTATTAAAAAAAAAATGTAAATACGGAAGTTCAATTATTATAAGTTTATACAAAAAAATAATCAAAGAAAATTTCGAGTAGTTATTATTATTTTTTTTAATAGGTATTGAGGTTTATTAAAATGTAACGTATTTTCTATTGAAAAAAAAAATAAATGAGTATGGCATTTATGGTCCCCTTGTGGGGACATACAAAAGAATTCGGATACTTTATGTACTTATGGGTCATAATTTTTTGAAACATATTTGAGAGACTTTGAACGAATTCAAAAGTTGTTAAATTCAAACATACATTATCGAAATGCACGAAAAGACCGTTATAGAAAATGATTTGTTTAGAATTTATTCTTCACTTATTTCATTAGAATTTATTCTTCATTTCATAGGCAAAAATATCAGAATACATTACGGTCTATTGGTTGTAATGTGTCATGTCCAGGTCCAGAGAAGTTATTTTATTTCTAATAGAACTAAATTGATGTACTGTTATTGCGGTTCATTACAACATGTTCTCTATGAAAAATGTTGCTTCAAAAACAGACGCTATTCGCGCATTTTTAGACGTGTTTGTTTTGGTTTAAAATAAAATCATCTGGATAGAGAATTATTTTTCACAGCTAATATGTGTTTTGAAAGTATAAATTCTCGTCTGCCAACTGAAATTTTTGTTTGCATGCAAATTGACGCTTTTAAAGAACCGATGGGTGGAAGGCTTATATTTCTGCACTTTCCGAAGAGAATTAGTCGTATTCAGTTATTAAAAAACGACACATTATAAGAAACGAAAAAAAAAAGAAGATCCACAAAAAGTATGTTAAAATAACGAAATATGTTAAACATATGTTAAAAAAAAAAAAGAAAAAAAAAGAAAAACCCGAGTTTTCGGTTATTAAAAAAAATCTTAAAACATGGTTCACTAATTTATGACTGTTGCTGGCTTTACATGTAAGGGCAAATTAAAAAGAGTGGAGAAAAATGTTAAGATCAGAGGAGGAAATGTTAAGTTTCCTCCACATACTATCAGAAATATGAGGGGTGTTCAAATGAAAGTGATTCGAGCTGTGTATCCATGAGATGCGCATGGACAGAAATGAGACATATACATAGATAAAAACAACAATATTTAATGAGTGAAATGCATACAAAGTTTGCTAAAAAAATCACCCATGGCGTTTAGGCAGGCTTCCATTACTTAGGAAGGTTACGAATTCTGTCCGCGAAGAAAGATGTCGGTTGATCATGGAAACGTTTAACTCAGTTGCGACGTCACGAATGTTTTGAATCGTTTTGAATTTCCCTTGATTGCAGTGTCAATGTCCGTAATCAGCTTCTCTGTCACAACTTTGTGCGCCTGACTGGGCCGCGGCAAATCTGTTGTCTCCTGTCGACCCTCGCTAAACATTCTCGCCCACCTCGTCACCGTGGGCTTCGACACACACGTGTCACCGTACATAGCCAGCATTGTGCGATGAATATCCACCGGCTTACACCCTTACAGTGTTAAAAACTTAATTACAGCACGCTGATCCGTTTTGGACGCAGTTGCATCCACACCAGCCATTTTTAACTGAATGCCACGTCCTTACGAATGAAGTTATCACAAATCTGCTTGCGCATGCGCACGCGTGGTACATACACCTTCACTATTGCATTTGTTTCACGAAAATACATTGAAAAATGTTCACATGCGACGCTTCGAATCACTTTCATTTGAACACGCCTTATATATTTTACTCCCAATCTTCAAACAGGAAATACCATCTCTTTACCCCTAGTGCCATCAATCTATTCAACTTCATCCAGATAAAGCAAGCAACAACACATCTCAATCCACTGTTAGTTTCTTGGAAAAAATAGAACGAGAAACGGGTATCAGGGCTAATAACCCTTCAATCATGTAACTGCTATAAATCTCCTGATGTATCATCCATGGACTTTTTTTGCGTTTTTGGACTCTTAACAAGCGCGTTATCCAAATGTCGACCTACAACCTTTCATGGACTTTGGAAAGCTATTCAAGAGGAATGGACCAAAATACCTCGTCCAAAACTACAAAAGGCATTATTGTCATGGTAGTTCTGAATAAGAGTTACAAAATTGAACATTTAAAACACAAATATTAGTTCAAAAAAAAAAAAAAAAGTTCTGTAAATACCATGAAAATCGTCTAAAAAATGTATTTACTTTTTATTTTTTGTTGTTACACAGCCATATGTAATATATCTAACAAAATTCGAAAACATTACTTTAAATGGGAGGTAATTTCTGAAAATGTGTTCTCAATTGTGTCATACGTTTTGCACCTCCAACCAAAACAGCTTTTGTTTTAGATATACTACATTTACAAACAATAAAATACAGTGTAAGAAACTTATAACCAAAGAATTTAGAAAAACCTTATACCTAAGCAATCTTGAATTACTGTTCCCTTGCATGAGTAATAAATAAGACGAAAATCGGTTGGTTACTTACAAGGTAACCATTTTTGGTGCAGCTCGTACCTAGCATCGAGACCTGGTGCATTTTGTAGCCCTATACATAAAAGTTAGAGAACCGATAAAATCTTGTTGTTAAAATCATATTTTATGTATTTTTTTATACTTTTAATTTTTTATTATTGGATTTTTAATTGTTAATTTCGCGCCAAAAGCGAGTTAAGTCGCCAAATAAGGTGCTACGAATCCAAACCACTTCTGACCCAGAAAAAAGTTTTGTTGAATCAACAAAAATTTGGTTGACCCAACAAAACTTTTTGTTTAAATATAGGTCAATGGAAATTTTGTTTGAATCAATATTTTTTTTTTTTTTTGCAATTCCAAAAAAAAAAAAAAAAAAAAAAAAAATTGTATCGTCAGCAAAAAATGTTTTGTTAATTCAAGTAAAATGGTTCAATTTTACTTGAATTTTGGTAAAACAACCAAAATGTACTCAACAAAACGTGTTTTGTAGTTTTAATCAATTCCCTTTTCTGGGTGCTCACTCACACACAGCAGAAGATTATGACATTCGGCCAGGGAAAAATTCTACGGTAATGAATAAAGCCAATGTCGCGCCGTCAAAAATGCAATTATGATGTTGTATTTTTGCAAAATGAAATTCGTAGGTTTTTTTTAAGGAATTTTTAAAAAAAATTCAAATTTTTATTCTTACTATTAACTAATTTGTACTTTTCTAAAAACACTTCCATGTTAATAGTGCGATAAGTGGTCTCGAAAATTGCATTTCCAGAAAGTTATGCTGCTGTAAAATAAAAAACACATGATTTTAACAGAAAATTTTCATTGATTTTCGAACTTTGTAATATAGGACTTTAAAATGCACCAGGTTTCAATGCTAGGTGCGAGCTGCGCCAAAAGTGGCTCCCTTGTTAGTATTTTGTTTTAGCAACAATTCTATAGAAATTATTCAATTCTAATTAATGATACCGAAACTTAGCTTTTGACAGGTCTGTCATGTGAAGGTGGAGTTCGTATTTTGAAACTATGTGATACGACACGCGTCAGTGCATTTCCATTTCGTAACTGTAAGTATTTTCGTCTAAAATAAGTAGATAATTTTTCTTATTCCTTTTTATATATTTTTAAAAATCTTTACAAGAGTTCGAGAATCAACAGTTTATGCGAAAACGTGTAGAACGAAAAGGTCAGTAAATATTTTGGTATTTTTAAATAGTTTTACTACTTACTTTAAGATCACGTAATGATCTCCCAAAAATTGATATTTACATATGAACATAGTTATTTTTTATTTAAAGATTTTTTTTAATAGTTTTTTAATAAACAAAATAAATATGATTTTGGCAAAAAATGATGTAAAAATAATTATTTAGTGTATTTTGAAATACTGGATGGTTACAATTACAGTAACACTACTCAGACCAATCTGGAGCCCGTTCTTGTTGACGGATTTAGTTGAATCTTGGTATATATACGTTAAATGGATCATGAGGAAGAAAAATATCCAATAAAAACATTGTTCAAATATCAAGAACCAGGTGAAGAGATGGCGCATAAAGAACCCGAAGCACAAATTGGAAACATAAATCTTTATCTAATCACAGCATTTGTTCAATGTGCCAGCTCATTTGAGTCAATAACTTGTTCAACAGACGCACGAAGTGATTCTTCAGGACTTGAAGCGTGTTATGTTTGCTTTCTGTTGAACAAGTTTTAACACGCTTTGAACATGTCACTGACACAAATGGAACGCACATTGAACAAATGCTGCGATTAAATAAAGTTTTACGTTTTCAATTTGTGTTTCCGGTTCTTTATGCGCCCTCTTTTTTTCACCTGGTGGTTAAAATGTGAACTATTTTTTACTTCATAATGAACAGAGGAAAACTATATCCAATGTTTGGAGTATCATAGTTGAGATTTTTTTCCAACAGAGCGAAAAGAGTGAGGATATGCCAGCCAGGATATCGTCGGGATAGCTCAGTAGGGAGAGCGTTGGTACGGCAAACCAAAGTACCCAGGTTCGAGTCCTGGTCCCGGCATATTTTCACTCTGTTGGAAAAAAACTCAACTATGACACTCCAAGCATTGGATATAATTTACCTAGTTGAATATACTTTCCTATGTTCATTATGACCTAATTGCATGGTATACAGGAATTTCCGTGCTATTTCAGATTCATCATGTAAATGCTATAGTTATAGCTCGTATGAATGAAGTTAGCTTTGCAGTTCGCAGCCTTGTCCAACAAATAAGAGTGAAGTATGCCAGCACCGGATATCGTCGGGATAGCTCAGTAGGGAGAGCGTTGGTACGGCAAACCAAAGTACCCAGGTTCGAGTCCTGGTCCCGGCATATTTTCACTCTGTTGGAAAAAATCTCAACTGTGATACTCCAACCATTGGATATATTTTTTATTTATTGGATATTTCTCTTTCGCATGGTCCGTATAACGTATATACCAACTTTCAACGAAATCCGCGTCAACCAGACTGGGCTCCAGATTGGCCTGAATTGGTAGCTTTAATTACAACCACACTTATATTAAAAAAGTCTGAAATAATTATTAGTCTCATTTGCCTCATATCCATAAAAAGAAAATTGGTATTCTGTTTAGAATTTTATTTAACACGTTGACGGACAGTTGCGGCTATATCCGTCAAAACGAAGTTCACAATGTGGCATGACAGCTATAGCCGCCCAAAACGAAACGGTCGTTTTTAGACACTACGGCTATAGCAGTACAAATGTGCATTTACCGGCGTACAAGTAGAAGCCCAGTGTCATGTTTTGGAAACAATTTTTTAGGTTGAAGTTCGTTTTCCACCTGTTATACGAGTTGCAGCTTCAGTATGCACGTACAGGGTGGCTAGTGGTCAGGGAAAAATACAGCAAAAAAAAAAAAAAATGATAATTGCCAGTATATTCTTATAGAAAAATTCAAATTGATTGTTTGATCGAATAATCAACATAAATTTTTCTATAAGAATATACTGGTGTTTATCACTTTTTTTGACTGTATTTTTCCCTGACCACTAGCCACCCTGACGTGGTTGTGAAGGGAGTATGCAACCTAATTAAAGGTGTTGAATTAATCAAAATTAAGTTTATTTAAGCAGAAAGAGTAAAACTATACTTCTAATATTCTAAAAACTACAAAAACATATAGTGTCAATTTTCGAACTTCACTATTTCCTACTGTCCGTCAACGTGTTAATAAGAATTCCCGAGAAAAATATGTATAAATAGTTAAATAGTTAAATAATAATAATAATAAAAATACAAGAACGAAAAATTATGCGTCAAGCATAGATTATGAAACACTTTCCAAGACATCCAGAAAACTGTAACGAAAACTCACTGTTAAATAAGATGAAATAACATATGTAAATAAACAGTTTAGAAAGTATATTGCCACATGGAAAAATACAATTTTCGAAATTACCTTTCATTGTAATAAAGTAGTCGAATTAGTTTGTGCAGCCCTGTATATGACCTGTAGATTTGGATATATAATACATAGCATGATAAAATTGAGTTCAGTTAGAAAATTCACATTTAGCAATTTTCGCCAATCGATCGATATGCATTCGAAATCTTTTGTACAGCCATGTATATTATCTAAACACTTTCGTACATACCACATATTAAGCTAAAATTTAATTTAGGTGAAAAACTAATAAGGCACCTTAAAACTCACTTTCGTACATACCACATATTAAGCTAAAATTTAATTTAGGTGAAAAACTAATAAGGCACCTTAAAACTCACTTCCAGCAATTACCAACCGTAAACGACAATGTATTTTGTTCATCGTGTGGCCCTGTAAATGAATCTGTTTATATTCCACAAACGTATATCAGTCTACTAAATATAGTTCAGCAAGAAAATGCGTAACACAATTAAGAACTACCCTTAAGCAATTCACTCCCATAGTCTGTAATACTTACGAATTTCCTTGTGTAGCCCTGTATAGGATCAACCGAATTTAAACACACCACGTAATATGAAAAAATTTAGTTAAACTTAAAAACGCAAACCAAACTTGAAAACGCCCTTATCACACATAGACTGTGATTATCGCACGAATACTGCACCCAGAGAAAGGAATTCATTAAAACAACAAAACATGTTTTGTTGAGTACATTTTGGTTGTTTCAAGCAAAATTTTTAGTTGAAGTAAAAAGTTGGTTTTGTTGCATTGACAAAAAAATATTGTTAACACTCTTACAAAATTTTAACAAAATTTCATCAATTTTACTTGAATTAACAAAATCTGTTTTTTTAATTTTACCATAATTTTGTAATTTGTAATTCCAGAAAAATTTTTTGCTTTTACAAAATTTAAATTGTTGTATAGTAGCCATAATTCTCTCACGTAACTTGGTTTATTTGACTTATATAGCTGTATAATTAAAGGATTAACATAATTTTTGGATTATTAAAAAATTTTTTAATTGGGACGGACCAAGGTAGTTTTAAAAATCCCCCTTTCCCATTTATTACTTTCTACTATCTTTACGAGAAGAAAGTATTGGAGTCGTGAAAATTTTCAACTTCTGGTTTTCGACGGATTTTAGAAGGTCCTGAACACGATTTGACTGTTTTTTTGAAAATGACTGTCTATGACTCTGTCTGTCTATATGTTATAAAAATTTTGAGGGCGCTCTATTTCAAGAACTAATGCACGGAATTTAATAAAACTTTATATTCAGTTACTTCCTGATATAAATTGGTGCTGATTAGTTTTTGGCGTAAATCGCGCAACAGGTAGCGCTGCTACGTTGCAATTTTCGCGATTTCTGCAATAGATTCGCGATTTCTCAAGAACTAATGCACTGATTTACATCAAAATACAAATTGAGTTAGACCTTGACATAAATAGAAGCTGATTACGTTTTGGTGTAAATAGCCAAACAGGTGGCGCTGTTATGTTATTTCTTTCATGATTTTCACTATAACTAAATCTCAAAAACTAATGCACGGATTAATTTTTAAATCATTTTCAGCAGTGATTTACGCCTGTAATTCTTAAATAATAACCAGTGAATTTTTATCCTGCTTTTTTTCAAGCGTAAACCGACAGAGTAAAAAATGTCCCAAGTTGGGATTCGTACCCGGGTCCTCAGAACAGCGCTCTGAGGCCCCAGCATACGGCAATACAGTTAATTTTTAATTAATTTTCTGCAGTGAATTACGCCTGTAATCCTTGAATAATAACCAGTGAATTTTTATCCTGCTTTTTTACAGGCGTAATTCACGGCTGAAAATGAATTAAAAATTAACTATATGTTGCCGTATGCTGGTCTTTGTATTTTCGTGTCATGTTCGCCGCAGAAATTTGCATGCTCATGTAGGGCCTGTTTACCGAATAGTCCCGGGAAGCCTGTGCTTACCCAAAGAAATACAAAGGTGCCCCCAAATTTACTTTTCAAAACAACTTTTTACAAAAAAAAAAAAAAAAAAAAAAAAAAAAAAAAAAATATCAGGGTAAAAAATGCATTTTTTCCTTACGAAATTTTTATTTAAGAAGCTCGCTTTTCCGAAATTGTTGTTTACTCGAAATTTTGATGGTAAAATTTCAAATTGTTGCAGCATACCGAAAATGGATTTAGTAAATAACAAACAATTGGTAGAGGGGGCCCCAGAGCAACGTCGGGCTTCCCCTACTTTTATATCTTAAGCGGACCCTGTGCTCATGATGACATTTCCATCTTGTGCTGCGGATGCAGCCGGTCCGACATATACAAGAGTGAGAAATTTCGAGTTTGGATATCGTTCCTTCTGGCTCAGTGGTTAGAGTCTCAAATTGTTATTCTGAAGACCCGGTTTCGATTCCCAGCTTGTGACATTGTTCAATCTGTAGGTTTACGCTTAAAAAAAAGCAGGATAAAAATTCACTTGTTATTGTTCAAGGATTACAGGCGTAATTCACTGCTGAAAATGAATTAAAAATTACCTAAAGAAATAGTTAAGTTTAGATTGGTTCTAATACAAAAAATAATTTTAAAGTAAATATTATAATTGCTTATGTAACAAAAACCTTTTTTTGTTAAAACAAAGAAAATTCTTAAAATTACACAAACCAATTGTTTTTTAAACAAAAGTTTTTGTTGCCGAAACTGAAAATAACTTTTAAAGTAACAGATAATTATATTTATTTTGAAAAAACTGTCAAGAAAATAATTTTGTTAATTCAAGTATAACTGAACATTTTTACTTGAATTAACAGAACATTTTTTTTGCTGATGATACAAAATTTTGTGTTGCAATTGCAAAAAAAAATCAACAATATTTTTCTTGTTGATTCAAACAAATTTTCCATTGACCCATATTTAAACGGAAAGTTTTGTTGGGCCAACCAAATTTTTGTTGATTCAACAAAACTTTTCTCTGGGTGTGTAACCGATATTTTTGTGTGTCCCTGTAAATGAACCATAAACGCAATGCACACCATACTTTTAAGTGAGCAATTTTTAGTAATGCGTATAAATTTCATTATGTTTCAAATAGTGAAACATCATTAAATTACACTGCAAACGATTTTTCCTCGTAGAACAATGTGCAAGAGAATTCATTTGTTGGATCCTGTAAATGAACGATAAACGCAATGCACACCATACTTTTAAGCCAGCAATTTATAGTGCACCTCAGTAATGCATATAATTTTCATTATGTTTGAAATAGTGAAAAATTATTAAATTACACTGCAAACGATTTTTCCCTGTAGAACAATGTGCAAGAGAATTCTTTTGTTTCATAGAGTTCTTTTGTTCCCGGTAAATGGTTAATAAATGCTTTGCACCCCACATTCTACAAAAAGCATGTTTAATACGCTTCATAATTATATATAAATTTAATCATGTTTCAAATGGCGTGGCATCATTAAAATGCACTTGTAACGATTATTTCCCATTGACTGTAATGTAACGGAGTACTTTTGACTGTCCCTGTAATAAAAGTATAAGTGCTACACATTTCATTTGCAATAGGGAATATGCTGTGGTAAACAACAATAACATACAAAAATTTCTGGTCAATCCGAGTATATTTACGCGAGTTAGAGCACGGACAGACGGCCAGATGGATAGACAAACCGAAGTCATAAACACTTTTCAACTATAGGTTTGAAAGTATTAAAAACTAACTCTTTTACAAACATACAGTATTATCTTCAAAATCACGCCTCATTTCTTGACTGCAATTCATATTTTTCCCGGAAAAATTCCCGTCAGAATACATTAATTTGGCGTGGGGACCGAACTCGATTATTGGAAATTTCCTACTATATTTACTCTTGGTAAACAGCCTGAGCATTTGAATTTATTGAAAAATACACAATTTTTACTCTGTTTCTTTTTTTTTAGGTATGACAACAGGAAAGAAAAAAAATAAACATTACTTAAACTATCTTTTTAGGATTTCTAAATTGATTTCTCAACGCATAATCTTAATTTAATTAATATTAAACTATTAACTGATAAAAACGTATTTTTTAAAATTATTAAAAGCTAATTTTTTATTTATATTTTGTTTTCTCCTTTTTAATGTTTTAAATTGAATCGTTGCAATTTTGGAAAGCGTATTTTGGCGCATCATTAAATCCATTGTTGTTGTAACTTGTATACAGTTATAACCCTCAAGAATACTTGGTGATTTATCACCTGTGGCGGACTAACGAGAAAATGCCTTAAAATTAATGTATTAATTTAAAATTAATTTCTAAAAATATTAAAATGTTTTATTGCCATCGGAAGCATACCTGTGTACATAATTTTTTATAATTGTAGCATATTAGAAAGCGAGTGAAAAATCGATTACAAAATTATATCATTACATACAAAAATCCAAGTTGAGTTAAGGGGTTACACACGGTCTCAACATTCAATTTTTTTTTTTTTTTTTTTTTTTTTTTTTTTTTTTTTTTAAGCTTACAGGTTATTAACGCCTGAGAGCTAATTTGTCCGCAGGTTCTGTATAAACGATATATAAATGTTACTTATTCCATACTTCTGAAAAAGCATGTTTTAGTCCACCTCAGTGACGCATATCAATCTCGTCGTGTTTAAAATATCTTAACATCAGTAAAATGTACCGCAAACGATTTTTCCCCATATACCATAATTGTCTGAGTGCAACGAAGACTCATACACAACGCAGTATTACTTTGCCCCATATATAGCTACGATGAATATTAAAACCTTTCGTCAAGCATAACTAAAAAAATATTTAACGGATTTCGTTCAAATTTTTACAGCAGGTACCTATAAAGGTGATAACGACGTCTATTTATTACCAAGAATAAATGTCAAACCGTTTGGAAATTATATTAAAAAAATAGATAAAAAAGCACAATTAAAGTACATACGTCACGAAATTTTTGTGCGTACGTCATTTTCACCGGCGGGTTTCGTAGACAATCGGAATTGAAAAGCTCATGGAGTACATGGAGCAAAAAAAATATGCACGCACTAATATTCAGCACAATAAAATATATTTCAATTTAGTAGAAATCGAAAATTAATCTGTATTTTTTTCTGTTTGAAAGAAAAACCCCGCAATAACTTGGTAGACTTGGTATTAGAGATTTGGCGCAAATCTCAGCAATAGCAACTTTTTTTATTTCGCGTGTGTAAATTTAAAAAAAAAAAATCTTTGGTGTTTAAATAAAAGGTTTTGATTTATGGCATTATTTCTTTTTTTTTTCTATTTTTACCATTTTAAATGGGATTAATGAAAAGCATGTATTTTAAATTAAATGAGTGAAAGGTTTATATTTAAATGAAATGAATTCAATATGAAAATGTTATAGGAACAATATTTGGCGATTTATCAACTGCGCCAGGATAACATAAAAGTACCAATATATCAAACGGTATGTAGTATGTGAAATGAAACAATTATATTATAATCACCCATCGTACAAGAAAAATAAACTAATATTCTGCATTCAGAGAGAAAAATCCATCTCCTGTGCCGTAAGATTTGGCGAGTTCTTTTTTGGTGATAAGTTTTTCGATGCGATTGTTGGGATTTGCAGGATTTGGTTTACTTTTTCTAAATCTTATTTTTTTGCAGATGTAGTATTATGTAAATATATTTTTTTGCAGATATTTTTCTATTTTGCATATTTGGCATTCTATTTTGTATATTTTCTATTTGGCATTTGGAAAAGAGATTTTTACCTTTTTATCTGTGCCTTCGGAAATATTAAAAAATAACAAAAGATTTACATATATCAAGCGTATTATGTTAGGTTTTACATTTTTATACGGACCACTTCTCTATTTTTAGATTTTAAATGCCATTTATTATTTACTAGCCGTTTACAATTTACCACCCTGACAATAACAATTATTTATCACAAAAATGCCTCTTAGGTTTGTTAAATAAGTTTGTTTATGTATTTTCATTACTTATTTAAATATCGAATATGGCGATAAAATTTTATTTTAGCATCGTGCTTAAATTTTTAAGATGGTGCAAAAACATGCTTTAATAAACGTATGTTCGTAAATATTTGAAAAACATGTTTTACCGCTCTCTTGAAAAATTTTGTAAGATGCTAAAACTACCTTTTGGCGCCATTTAAATTTTTTTCGCCAACCGACATAGGATACGAAACTTTTCCCCATTCAGATACACAGGCAAGGCTGGTCTCAAACAAAAGTAAAGCTAGCAACAATATTGTTTTAACTCTATAAGAGTTACAATAATGATATTAAATGCTCCGATTGGCTTTGGGCACAATTACGAAAGTTTCTCCTAAAAAAAACTGTAGAAGAAGTCTTTTACATTTGTTTCAAATGAAGCTCGGTCTACAAGGTTAATAATACAAACAACACAAATGGCATGCAGGCAAAAGTTTTAATTTAAATGTATATATTTGAACCCCCCACCTTCCCCCCCCCAAAAAAAAAAGAAGAAAATAAAAGAAAGTTACAGTTATGAATTTAAAATGGCGTTAAGCCACGCTTTCTGACATAAGCAATTGGCTCCAAACGCGATAACGAAACTTTCACTTAACTTAATAATATGTAGCTAATATAGCCCTCAGGGTGCTTTGCAGTTATACAGACCTTGTGGTTTTTTTGAAAAGCTTGAGACAATTCAGGTTTAAGAAGTTGAGATTTAATGTCAAATGATATAAACAACTATGAACACAAAACTGATGAATTATTATTCAGGTTTATGTATGTATTAAAAAAAATTGCATCTGATTACACTTATTAGATAAATTACTTCTGTTTGCATTTAATAACTGATAAACGGCTTCTGTATATTAAATGAATTGTTTAAATATTGGGAAGAGGTGGCGAGAGGTAGAAAGACGATAGACCGGGAGGCGGCTGCACAGACAATCACCTCATCGAGTTCACGGCTGAAATTCCAGAATTAGTTAAAACTCGATTTGCATATAAAAACGCAATCGGTCTGCCAAGTCATATCTTGGTGGAAAACACGTGAAAACCCGATTTTAGCGGTTGACTCGTAGGTTTACCATTGTGTTTTCCTGCACCCAATTCTCCATGTTTTCATACTTTTGGCTGCAAACCTACGAGTCAACCGCTAAAATCGGGTTTTCACGTGTTTTCCACCAAGATATGACTTGACAGACCGATTGCGTTTTAATATGCGAATCGAGTTTTAACTAATTCTGGAATTTCAGCCATCAACTCGATGAGGTGATTGTTTGTGCTGCCGCCTCCCGGTCTACGAGTAAACAAACGGGTAGACAGAGGGTAGCGAGACGAGTAGCGACATAGGTAGGCTGACGGGTAGCGAAACGAATAGACAGACGGCTAGAGAGAAAGGTAAAAAGAGGGTTGACAGAGGGGTAGCGAGATGGGTCACGAGACGGGTAGCGACACCGGTAGACAGGAATGTAGCGAGAAAGGTTGCGAGATGCGTAGCGTGGTAGATAAGGAGACGAGTAGAGAGATGAGTACAGAGACGAGTTGACTGACGGGTAATGAGATTGGTAGCGAGTTGGGTACAAAAACAGACGGATAGTGAGATGGGTATACAGACGAGTAGAGAGACAGTAGATGGGTACGGAGATGGGTAAGAAGATGGCTAGAGAGGCGTGTAGCCAGACGGGTAGAGAGACAGATAGACAAGTTGTGAGACAGATAGACAAATGGGTAGCGAAGTGGATAGAGACACGGCTAGACATACAAGTAGTTAGACGGATAGACAAACGGTTAGAGAAATAGATTGGCGGGTAGAGAGACCGGTAGAGAAATATAGAGACAGGTAGCGAGACGTGTAGAGAGATAGACAATCGGTTAGAGAGACGGGCAAAAGAACGGATAGGGAAACAGACAGATTGTGGAGAGACAGACAGACAGGCAAAAGAAAAGTCTGCGGATTGGCGCAGTAAAGGCGCAGGAGGCAGAGCCTCCTAGAGAATAATCAAGAAGTATCTGTTAAGCTTAACTTTGAAATATATATAATTTTTCAATTTTGCCGATATGGAGATTTAATGTAAAAGTTATTTTACAGAAGTCATCGAAAGATATTTTGTATACTTTAATAGTAATTTAGACTGTAGTTTTGCAATCTGGTTTGTAGCAAAATATGCTATCAATGTGGTTTGAAGTGTAAGATTTTCTATAAACAGTTATACAAATAATAGATATATAATCAAGGGAGAAAAAATTTAAATTCACACAAAAAAAGATGCAACAATGAAATTAAATTTGCGTTAAGCCACGCTTGATAGAATAATCTATTGGCTGCAAATCCAATTACGTAACTTTAAAAAGCTTGGCGTTTTAAAAGATCCGGCGTTTTTTTTTTCAAGTTTTGCGCAATACGCGCTTAAGAAAATGAGATTCTTTGCCACATGTTAAAGTAAAATTATGACAACACATCTGATGAACGGTACTTCTTTTCTATTTTTTTAACAGTGTATATGAATTTATATATGATATTTTGTAATTCTATCATTTAATTTGCTCTTTTTCTTTATATTGTAATTGTTAACCCTATGTTCTCAGCAATATCACTCAGACTAATCCCTTTGAGGGAAGTCCTAGTATAACGAAATTTTTTGTGTCTTGTACGTCTATATTTACGTAACGCGATAATCATGATAGAAATATCCGATTTGCTTCAAATTTTGGATATAGATTCATTCTGAAAAGGCGCTTCCCTGATTAATTTCACAGATTCATTGATTAAGTATAAAAGGGGGAGACGGGGGCTATTCCACCTTTAATTTAGATAAATGGTTTTTTCATGCAGAATTACCCGATTAGCCTCAAATTTTGTTTATAGGCTCATTTTGATAAGGCGCTTCTCTGATTAGATTGGAGGGGGAGGGGGGGGGGTTATTGGTTAAGAATAAAGGGAAAATCCCCCTTAATATAGATAAATGGGTTTTTCATGCAGAATTATCCGGTTTGCATAAAATTTTGCATACAGGTTCATTGTGATAAAGCGCTTTCCTGATTAGTTTTGGGGGTTCATTGCTTAAGTATAAAGGGGGGGGGGACGGGAGCCAATCCCCCCCCTTAATTTAGATAAATGGGCTTTTCATGCAGAATTATCCGATTCGCTTCAAATTTGGTTTACGGGTTTATTCTGATAAGGCACTTCCTTGATTAGATTTGGAGGTTTAATGGTTAAGTATGAAGGGGGGAAATGGGCGAGCTAATCCCCCCTCCTTAATTTAGCTAAATGTTTTTTTTCTTTGAAATAAGAGTAAAATATACAATTAGTGTGAATAGCTTGTGAGCTCAATGCCATCAGTTTAACTGGGCACTTTTCATTTTTTGTTTATTTTTTTATTTATTTTACGGAAATTAAATCCTTATAGTGTGTAAAATTATTGACAAAAAGATTTAAAGTGATATTTCAATTATAAAGAAAGATGTGAGCAAAAATATGAACGCGCGCACACGATCGATAAAACCGACCTCGCCGAAAAGTTTCTACTAAAGATTAAGGTACAGGAGGATCCACAATATAGCGTAGTAGTAGCAAATTAAGTGTAAGTTGAAAAAAATTATCAGTATAATTTTTTCTTCAAAAACTGCAAACGCGATTTTCTTGAAACTAAATTTTTGAACATGGACAGTATGATTTTAAACATTTTTGGATAAAATTTCCGTTCATCTACACATAATTAAATTGTCTAAGGGTCATCTAAGGGCCACTTTTTTTGAAAAATTTAATTATATATATTTTTCCAATAAGTTTAATGATTAAACTTTTAGGCAAAAAATGAATTTTGTTTTCAAAATATTTTCTTATTTTTCAAAAATAAAAAAATTGAGCCGATGACCCTTAGCTACAACCTTATTTTACAAGAAGAAATTAAGATTTTAATATTTTCTTGTTTCTACAGGAAGTTAGGATGCTGTTCATCGAGCCCAGATAGTTTGGTACAGGTCAACGCGGTTGCAGGTTTTCGATGTAATATGTGACCAAATTTAACAACAAATATAAAGAAAGAAAGAAAACTGCCCAGTTAAACTGATGCCATTGAGCTCACAGGCTATTCACACTAATTGTATATTATACTCTTATTTCAAAGAATAATGTCCTTCGAAAAATAAAGAAATCGATAATAAATTAAGGGGGGTTTAGCCCCCTTTCCCACCCTTTATACTTAACCAATAACCCCCAAACTTAATAAGGGAAGCGCCTTACAACAATGAATCTATATACAAATTTGAAGAAAATCGGATAATTCTGCTTCGAAAACCCAATTATCTAAATTAAGGGGATTTAGCTCCCCGTTCCCCTTTTATACTTAACCAATGATCCCCCAAAACTAAGCGTCAGGGAAGCGTCTTACCACAATGAATCTACATACAAAATTTGAAGAATTATGATAATCTGCATGAAAAACCCATTTATCTAAATTAAGGGGCCTTAGTTCCCCCCCTTTATACTTAACTAATGAACCCTCAAGATTAATAAGGAAAGCGCTTTATCACAATGAACCTATATATAAAAATTTTAAGAAAATCTGATAATTCTGCATGAAAAACCCATTTATCTAAATTATGGGGAGGGGGGGTTAGCCCCCCATTCCCCCCTCTGTATACTTAACCAATGAACCCCCAAAACTAGTCAGGGAAGCGCCTTATCACAATGAACCTATACAAAAAATTTGAAGAAAATCGGATAATTCTGCTTGAAAAACCCATTTATCTAAATTAAGGGGGGTTAGTCCCCCCCCTGTTTCCCCTCTTTATACTTAACAAATGAACCCCCAAAACTAATCAGGAAACTGCCTTATCAGAATGAACCTATTTACAAAATTTTAAACAAATCGGATATTTCTATCAAGAGTTATCGCGTTACGTACATACATACATACGTACATACAGAACCGGCGGGCACATTAGCTCTCAGGCTTTGATAGCCTGTGAGCTAATAAATAAATAATACTTGAAGCAATACAAAACAACGTGGAATTATTAGTTATTCAATTAATTTTACTCCTTTCCTAAAAGAAAAAAAAAAGAAAGAAAAAAAAATCCAAAATATGTCAATGTTTCGCCACCGAGAACGTATCTAACCCTTAAATAAAAGAGTGTAAAAATATATTTATTTATAAATTAATCAAAAGAAAAAATATAACATTTTTCAGATAAAATTTAAATAAGATAATCAAAGATAAAAGATAAATTGTTATTAGAATAACATACGGAGACATTTAAATAACAGAAGAAGAAGAAAATAAAAAACCTCGAATGACTTTTAAAATCTTCCCAAGTGCATATGTATATTTATTTGCATTCTTGATGCTTTTTAAAGCAATATACTAATTAAGTGGAAGAAAACTCAAATTAAGTTAATTAATGATGATTAAATTAATTAATAATTACTAATTAACTAGGAACGGCGAGGTTTACAGAGAATTTATTAAATTAAGTAACTAACTAATTTATTAACAAATTTAAAAATATTGCATAGGTTAATTCAGGAAAATATAAAGTTTGCTCAAATACTGTCGTGAAATACTATCATGGCTGCCATAATACGGAATTAATTTCATAAGAGAAAAAATGTTTGGCGCCGCGACTAAAAATCTTTTTCTGATCTTTAATATTTTTCAAAAAAGACAAAATACTCGATATAAATAATAATAATAATAATAATAATAAATAAAAAATAAAAACCCTCTCACATATTCAGATGCCTACAATAGAAAGAAAATATAAATTACTTTATTTCATTTAAAATAATATCTTAAATCAAATAAATGATAATATTTTTTTTTAAAAATTGCCTTTTATTAATTTTTAAAAAGTTTAGAATTTGTTAAAATCATATAAGTTTATTGTGCCTAAACGCGATGCGATTTCTCAAATGTTTTCCACATTTAACCCTTTGAGGGGCTATCCCACCTAATTTTAATCCGATTCGTACCAGAAACTTTTAGTTAAGTTTTACTTTTTAAACTTTGACGGAAAAAGTTGAAACATCACTTTTTCTTATTTTGAACTAAATTCTTTCGTAAATACCAGTGTGAATTCGACGTTACAGGTACACAATTGCTTGCCCCTGAAAGGGTTAAAGTATATTTCGCATTTTATTAAATGTATAATGCCAAAAAGCTATATATATATATATATATATATATATATATATATATATATATATAGCTTGATTGGTTATATATCTTCATTATTTGCATACGCACACCTGTACCAGTTTTTATGGCTCTACCATGTACAAAAATAAAGCAAATAAAGAACTGCCTGGAAGAGAATCTCTATCAATGCTTAAAAAACTGAGAAAATTACCCTGTCAATGTTTTCCGGAAAATGAATTGCCCCGTGTTCTCCATCGGGCACGCTCATCATAGTTGGAAATATTTTGAAGAGCAGGATTTGGAATTTTAGGGATATTATCAAAGAAATTATTAGCTTAATGTTTAATGACAGTACGGATCGGATGGGTATTAAGATCATTACGAATAGTCGTATTCCTACGATACCAAAGGGAGTGGATAATGCCTCTAAGAGTCTTGTTCTGGACAATCTGAATTTTTTGAAGGATAGTTTTAACTATTGATTCCCAAATCTGCAGACAATAGAGAAGTGAAAATGAGACATAGGGGGACAAAACAGGCCTTAAATAGATTTTGCTGGGGATTCTGTGAGCAAGTTTCCCACAGTCAATGAAATTTTGAGGCAGGTAGAACCTGACCATGAATTTGATTGTCGCACGCCTTCTCTTGATTCCGGTCACACCAGCATCTTCCTGTTCATTTTCTGACGCAAGTACCTATGAACCTTTGGAGTTTATGAACCTTGGCAGCAGGACCTTTGATGCTGCCATCTACAAGGGGGGTTGAGAGGTTCTGTTCTATAATATTGCTTAGAATATTTGATGATCCGCATGACTAGAATTCGGAGTTTAGATAAATAAAGTTTGACAGTGGTAAAAACTTTCTCGCGAAATTGCTTATCTGACATTGCAAGTATCTTTGAAATGCATTCAGAATATGTTAAAATATAAGCTATGTTTCTTTTACAAAACGGGTGTTTAATGCTTAAGGTAAATATAACAATCGTTATTTTAACAATTGAAAGTAAATCCAAGACCGCAATACAACTAATGCTAAAAAAATATTTTCTTTCTTTAGTGGAGGCCATTTTATCTTAAGTGACATAACTGTTTTTTACTGGTGATTAATAGCAACTGCTCTCCAAAAATGTTTAAAACGTTTATATATACATTTTTGTATTCATCAACAATATTTAATGATCCATATGACTAGAGTTCAGAGTTCATAAAAACTTTATTTAATGTTTTACTTATTTATTTATTTTCCAAGATCACATTTATAATCAGTATAGTTGAAGTTAAAAATTATTTTCTTCTTTTTTTAAGATTTGTATTCAATACATACCATAGATATAACCTCCCCCCCCCCCCCCCACAAATAAATAAATGTAATTGGGATTAATGAAAAATCTTCCATAATCTCAACCCACAACACAACGATCTTTACAGTAATGGTTACCTTCCATGATCGAAGTGTTTTTAGAGTAAATAAAACAACCTTTTCCCGGCGATTGAAAATAATAAGAAACTCCGGTGCTTAAGAAAAGAAAAGAAAGACCCATGAGTTGAAATATATATCATTAGTACTTCGGTGAACGACTTTTCTATTACTCTGGTTTATTCGTTTTAGATGTTAAGGACATCACATAAAAAACAAAGAAGATTAATTCTTCTGAGAAATAAACAAATTATTCTTTCAGCAGAACTTTTCCCCTTATAATAGAAAAAGAGTTTTCTGTGTGATAATAATAAATAGAAAATACTTTTTCGTTATTACCATTTTCAAAAGTGACTTGGAGTTGCCTAGCAATTCAAAAACTATGGAAGGTAATTTTAATTTTCAAATGTATTGAACAATTAGGATTATTAGTAATTAATAACATATTTATGAGAATAATTAATCGTTCAAATTAATTATTGGTGCCATTATTACAAAAAAAAATTGTTAATTATTTTAGATAAAATGTTTAAGATACTGAAATTTTACAAATTTGCAAATGTCATAAGCACAATTTTCAGTTAGGAAATATGCTGTAGTGAGCCTTAAAAGAAGAGATGACATCTCGACAGTGCGAGCAAAGCAGATTTAAGCGTGATTATAATCATTAAATTTATTTTTAAAGAGACAGACAAGACAAAAAAACCTATCGGTTAAAATAGATGTATTTTAGATTAGATATAACACAAAAAATATTTGCCACGCGCATCCGTTTATTTAGTATGACTGTTTAATTTTTACTTACCTCTGCCTAAGTGTCTGTAACAGAGATGAGTTAGGTAGATTTTTTTCTGAAAACGTATTGCAGATTTTCTTCAAATCATACATGAATGCTAAAAATATATCATTTAAACATAAGAAGAAGCTATTTTATTTTTTCCAAAAAAGAAATTAAAATTTTATAATATTTATTGAAACATTTAGAAAATTATAGAAAATATATATATTCCAGTATATTTTCTGTTTTCTTATAGGTGTATTCCTAGTTGCAAATAATTTTAAACAAACAGATAAACATGTGAAGTTTCAATTCTCTAGCTGTAATAGACTTTATTTTCAAAAAGGTGCACTTGAAGTTCTGAAAATACATTCTGAGAACAGATGAATAAATCACACCTATGTTCGTACTATTTTTTTATTATGATCTTAAAGGCTCTGTTTAGTCATTTATATATTGTGGAACTATATAAATTAATTATTTTTGGAAATAACTGAGTCTGTTTTATTTTTATTCAAAAATTGAAAAATAAAAAAAATGTGGTATTTATGTCATACGTACCCTTAACAACACACAAATTTCGGAACCGAATCAATAATTCTCTTTCTCCCAGTTTTCTTGCAAAAAAGTTTCAATTTATTTTTTATTTTCTGTATTTTTCAAAAAGCGGAACAAGGTATAAATAATCCTTAAAGTTTTTTCCCAAATCTTTTATGTTTTGCAATTTTTTTTTAATTATTATTATTATTATTATTATTTTTTTTTTTTTTACTGAAACATTAATGGTAAACAATGGTCTCGTGTTCGTCATTTCCTCTAACACTGATTATCACAGCTTTCCAAGTCATTATCATGATCCCTCATTCTGAATCAAAAAATAAAAATTAATTCGCAAAGAAACAGAAAAATTTTCAACTTAGTTAAAATTTTGACAAATTTTGTTCACTCGAGTTAATTTGGTATAAGTGGGTAAGTGGTTAAGAGCGTAAGAAACTTAGAGTGCAGACTGACAGACAAACAGACAAAAGGACAAATGAAAGTCATAAAAGATTTTCCAACTATGATGGAATGTTCTAAAATGAAGAAGAACTTCTATATAATCTTAAGATGATTCAATAAAAAAATTTCCGTCAAACATTTGCAGTCATTAAAATAAATGAGATCTCGAACAATTCATTTAAAAATTCAGCCTGTCCTCACTACATAAACAGAATGGATGCGTATTTCATGCAACAAAATATTTTTTAAAATATGCTTTTCATTTTTCTTTCTATTTTTAGGATTCCAAATGAGTCAATGACACTTGCATTGTTTTCTGTTTCCTATTTATTTCACTTTCAGCCGGCATTGTTTTCTTATACTGTATGTATTGTCTATTTTAGTTTTTTCTTCCACATTCCTATATTCTTCTCGTTATTTCTTTTTTTTTTTTAATTCCAAGTTCTTGCCATTATAAATTGTAAAGACAACTTTTAATTTTCTGTCAAATAAAATATCAGATTGCTTGAGATATTAAATAAAAAGGCATTGTCTTCGTGAAATCTACGTTTCAGGGCAGTCAAAATTATTGACATTAAAATCCCAGGTTTATCATTAATATAATTGCTAAAGTGGAAGAATAGAAATAATAGAGGTAGAAACGAAGAAAAGTAGAAAAAGTTAAACATGTGAAGTATACGAAAGTTACTGCTCGCAGGAGTTACGATAAAAGATGCAGAATGTGAACTAATAGTTTGCTTTGGCATAGTTTTACGAAACAAAAACGACCTATCAATTTTTAGTTAAGGGGTCCGGGACACATTTTAAAAATATTTTTATTTATTGAGTTAAAATTTTGAATTTTTTTTTGTGATGGTTAACCATATTATTTGTAAACAAAATCACATGATAAAACTTCTCATAACTTAAAAAAAAAAGTTTTTTAATTTAAAATTTATTAAAAAAGTGTGGTAATTTAAAATCGTTACAACTCGAAATATTATTTGTATAATTTCATTTTTTTTTCATTTAAATAAACAGAAATATATAAATTTTGATTTTGATTCAGCATTTTAAAAAATATTAATTAAAAATATTTAAAATATTTAAAGTAAAAACTTAAAAGAAAAATGATGTAACTTAAAAAAAAAATCATATTTTCAAAAGTAAATATTTTTTTTTCAAATTTGCTGAATCAAAATTAAAGTAAAATAACTGAAAAAGACATGTTCCAAGTTTGGACCATTTATCTTTAACTGTTTTTGACTTATAACGATTTAAAGACGAGAATGCGTGAAAGAACACATCATGCAGAAAAACGCATGTAACAGCTGTAAAAGTAACAGTACAGTATACGAAAACACTTTCAACCGGCATTGTTTTCGTATACTGTATGTATTGTCTATTTTAGTTTTTTCTTCCACATTCCTATATTCTTCTCTTTTTTTTTTTTTTTAATATATATTTCAAGTTTTTGCCATTATAAATTGTAAAGGCAACTTTTAATTTTCTGTCGAAAAAAATATCAGATTGCTTCAGATATTCAATAAAAAGGCATTGTCTTCGTGAAATCCACGTTTTTGGGCTTTCAAAATTATTGACATTTAAGTACCAGGTTTATCATTAATATAATTGCTAAAGTGGAAGAATAGAAATAATAGAGGCAGAAGCGAAGAAAAGTGGAAAAAGTTAAACATGTGAAGTAGGTTATCTTTATAATAGTATCTAGCTATCAGTGGAATAACTCAATTTGAAGTTTTGAATATGGTATAATATATAAAGCACCTGTACCAAATAATGCCATATTAAGGTTTCATATCACAATAAACTGTGTTATAGCAGAATTAACATTTTAAATGTCGTTGGACGTAATATTTATACACATTTTTATAGGATTAAATTGTGCATACTCTTGTCGCTGTTTAATTGTTGCCAGGCGAGTTTAAAACAAAAGACACTTTAAAGTGGCTTTATTAGGAGTATGTGTTTTAAATAAGACCATACTTTTCTAGCTATTACATGATTTCACTTTGATTAACAGATATTTTGCTGGTATTAAACCAATATAAAAAAAAATGCTACTTGTAATACAATAGTATATGGATGATCTATCAGAATTAACATTTTAAATGTTGTTGGATGTTATATTTATACACATTTTTATAAGATTAAATTGTGCATACTCTTGTCGCTGTTTAATTGTTGCCAGGCGAGTTTAAAACAAAATACACTTTAAAGTGGCTTTATTAGGAGTATGTGTTTTAAATAAGGCCATACTTTTCTAAATATTACATGGTTTCACTTTGATTAGCAGATATTTTGCAGGTATTGCACCAATATAGAAAAGAACATTCTACTTGTAATGCAATATTCTGTGGCTGATCTATCAGAAGTAACATGTTAAATGTTGTTGGATGTAATATTTATACACATTTTTATAAGATTAAATTGTGCATACTCTTGTCGTTGTTTAATTGTTGTCAGGCGAGTTTAAAACAAAAGACACTTTAAAGTGGCTTTATTAGGAGTATGTGTTTTAAATAAGGCCATACTTTTCTAGTTATTACATGGTTTCATTTTGATTAACAGATATTTTGCTGGTATTAAACCAATATAGAAAAAAAAATTCTACTTGTAATACAATAGTCTATGGATGATATATTTACGGGCATGCCGTTTCGAACATCCAAAACTGCTGATTCCATTTGCCCTTCACTCTAAGACAGCCATATTCAACCTTTTTTTCTCGCGGGCCGCAAACATATGTTTGGGACGTTCGGCGCGCCGCAACACAATTATATTATAATGTAAAAAAAAGGCTAATTTAAATAGTAAGACTAGTCGTTGGGGGCCACCGTAATACTTACCCATCATGGATATGCATAATATAAAATATGAAAATGAAACATGTGTAAACTATTTATAAAATGCATTGCAATTCGTATGAAATCGTGGCTTGCTGACGTCATAAAATTTAAATGCTCTATTACTGACTTGCGTACCTTAAAAAACTCCAAAATTGATAATCAAATTAACTAAGGGTTTACTGCGTCGGATTAAGCATCTCATTTCCAATTAAAATATATCTTTGAATTGAAATTTGAAAGAAATACAGGGTCATGAAAAATCGAAGGGTGTGGAAAAATTGATTACAAATATCTTGCCAACTAATTATCCAATCGACTTCATTTTTTATGCAAAATTTGTTTTTTTATTGCCTTTTATATTCCCTCCTTAAAAAAAACAATTTCGAAAATTTTTATATCCCTTTTATCAGAACGAATATTTCGAGAGTCCGAAAAAAATAGTTCCGGATAATCGAGGTGACTGAAATTCAATAAGCTTCTTCCCATTATTAGATACTAAGTACATACCAAATTTCAAGTCTCTATCTCAATTTGTTCGGGAGATAGAGCGTTTACAAACACACAAACAGACGGACGGCAATTTTTTTTCTCTCTAAAAATATGTTTTTCAGAATCTCCAGTGTCTGAAACGTGTAAATCCGTCAAATTTTTTTTTTCGATTTTCAAAACGATTATAAGATTTACCCTATACTACGTATGATGGGTAAGTAATAACAAAAGCAGTAAAACAAACCTATATTATAAAGCTAATATAATCAGTAGGTTTGAACGTTTGTCGCAAAAGAAATCGTACAAAAAAAAAAAAAATTAACACCACTATTTTCAAACAATAAACTTCGCGGTGGAGTTCTATTGCAAATGATGCAAAAAGGGGCTGTAAAAAGTTTTCTTTGGAAATAGTGGTATAAAACATTTTTCTGCCAATTATTTCCGTAGTAAACGCTCAACTTTAATAAGCATTATTAGTTAAACGTATTAATAACAAACAATGCAGCATTTCCAAGTTCTAAAGAAAAAAAAATCAAGTTATTCGTTTTAAAAAATCAGTCGTTTTCTCAATACAAAACCTTTTTTTAAGTGCAGAAATGTATAGTGCAAATGTAATTGATTTGAAACAATATTTGTTTAGTGTTGAAGATTAAGATATGTATACACCACTACTGCACAAATAGAAATGCGTGTAAAAAGAACTTTTGACTAAGGAAACGGCATTTAAGATGTTTTAAGATAATTTTAAATAACTGGACAGATTTTCACTCCCCATAAAAATATACAGGGTTATTCTAAATGATGGACCCATTTTCAAAAAATTGTATTTATTAAAGTACAAATCCAAAATGAACAATCTTTATACCAATGAAAAGAGGAAGTTTCAAAGTTTTTTTTAAGACATTATAAATGTTCAATGTGTCCACCTTTTGCTGCACGGCAAACATCTACGCGATGGCCAAACTCGTCCCACACACGAGAAAGCGTATCTGCTACCAACAACTCTGAACGATCTGCGGAACCGTATCACTGCTGCCGTGCACTCAGTAACAGCAGGTATGCTTTCTCGTGTGTGGGACGAGTTTGGCTATCGCGTAGATGTTTGCCGTGCAGCAAACGGTGGGCACATTGAACATTTATAATGTCTTAAAAAAAACTTTGAAACTTCGTCTTTTCATTGGTATAAAGATTGTTCATTTTGGATTCGTACTTTAATAAATACAATTTTTTGAAAATGGGTCCATCATTTAGAATAACCTTGTATAAAATAACAGTAAAGATCTTAAAAACTTTTATACACATCTCAATTAATTTAATAAAGAGAGGTTAATCTGTGTCTCGGGCCGCACATAAAAGGTCACCAGGCCACATGCGGCCCGCGTTGCAGCAGGTTCAGTATGGCTGCTCTAAGACATATTTTTTCTAAAAGAAATGTTTTGTTCAGCGCTTGAAATAAGTGAATATATCTAAAATTTTGTTGTCTTGAACAGTAATCTTGTCATGTCGTAATTGTTAACTGTTTTTACATGTCTTGTACTATGGTAATTTTTTAATAAAATTTCGTTTTCGTTTTCTGTTCATTTTCATTAAAAAATTGAGTTTTTTTAAAATTACGAAATGACGTATTTTTATTTATTTATTATGTTTTATTACTCGATTACAATAGTAGGGTTGCATTGTCTTACAAGTTTTTTAAGACTTATTAAATTAGTTTTTAGTTATGAGACGAAATCATCCCAAGTGAGACAAAGTTCTCTTTGTCCTACTTTTTAAAAAAATAATTGAAAAACTCCCAATTTTTTAAAAACACTACATGTGGATTTTAAAATTTAAAATTGATATCTTAAAACTAGAAAAAATAATTAGAAATTGTTTAAATGAAAATTTCAATAAGTTTTGGACAAAAAGAGAGACAAGAAAATGAGACGGTACCAGAATTTTTTTTTTCATACATCTTTATTTTTTTCCGTGACATGCAGGGTGACCACAAAGTCATGTTATCAAGAAAAAATGTTATAACTCATGAAATAATTATTATTTAAAACAACACAAATGTCACAAAACACATATGCATCATTTAATAAAACTTTACTTAAGGTGTTTTTAAGAAAAACACCCTAAGAAAAACACCTGTTTTTAAGAAAAAAAAAACCCTTAAAAAAAAACACCTTAAATAAAGTTTTATTAAATGATGCATATGTGTTTTGAGATATTTGTGTTGTTTTAAATAATAATTATAGTACAAAGGTAAATATTGATTCAAATGGGTGTTTTTTTTTTTTTTTTTTTCATAGTTTAAGTTTATTTTACTCATGAAATATTTGCGATAAATGTGCGTGTTTTTTTTTAAAGTGTTTTTCAGTATCTAAATTTCAATTTATCTTTCCAGTTGTTCTAGTGATTGGAATTGAATATTTTTCAGCGACTTTTGTTAGGCTTAATACATACAGTAGAACATCATCAATACTTTATGTTAATTCTAGTTTACGTTTCTAATCGTTGAGATTAAGATGTTAAGATAATGATACAGGGTGTGCACAAAGTCCTGTTATCATTTCAGAACGTTATACCTCCAGGAATATTGCAGATAAATGACCACGGTTTTCCGCGAAAAGTTCGGCGGCATTTAAAGTTTGTGCAGCAGCAGCACTCACAATGTTTCTTGGGCACCTTTAGTTGCCGGCAGGATATGTGGGCATTATTAATTAATTAATTCCATAATCGTACGCCCTTGTACAATTAGTCTTATCGTCATTTCAACAACTGTGATACTGTTTTGTAGCGGATAAATTTGTTATTATAATTTTTATAATTTCTGTAATTACACTGTTAAAAATTTGCAGCAAACTGTCCAGTCAAATGACTGGACAGTTTGTTGCAAATTTTTAACAGTGTAATGTTAGAATTATATAGTTATAGGTTGTTGTAATTAGTATTACAGTTTGTAAAATTATTGTTATAATTAATGTAATAATTTTTATTTTAATATTTTCGATAATTTTAAAAGTTATATACTATAGAACAGAGTTCTTTTAGTCTATTTTTTAGATATATGTATCATACACGTCCCACCCGCTAACGCAGAATTTAGCATGTGTTAAAAAAATTTACACAATCATGTATCAATGAAATTGTTTTTTCAGAATGATATGTTGCATGTTACAATCCTAATAATATTATAAATGCGACTGTTTGTGTGAATGTTTCGCTGAAGTAAACGTCAAAACGGAGGATTTAATGGCCTAGTATCTTGCCATATAGATGGATTATAACCCAGAAATGAACATAGGGTAGATGTTATTTATTATTTTAAAATATTTTTCTTAATAATTCAAAATTTCATTATTTTCATAGAGAATCAGTGAATATTTTTCCTGTAACATTTAACCATTTTACATTGCTAAGCATTATAGTGGCCAATAAATACAAAGCCTGGAATAATATTTCCCGCAACAATTAATTTTCAATTTAACGATTTCCGTGTGAAAAATGAATATAAAAAAGAATTGGAAAGAAGATGAATTACTGTAATATTTGAAACGAAAATATGGAGTGTTTGTTATTATACATGAAGTATGAATGTCGGTTATGTTGAAAACAGATTTTCTAGCAAAAATTGCGTTATAATTAGAAAAAAAATTTAACAATTATTATATTATTAAGAAAAGATTTCTGGACCATGGAATTATGAAAAGGATCCTTCTTGGCTTGGACAAATATGACGTCATATTGGAAATAAAACATGCATTTTCAAATATTTGCAATAATACAAGTAGCATGAAAATCAGTATATAATGAAAGTAGATGGATAATGGCGTCATATTTAAAATTAAAAACTGAAATATTTTTTATCGCTATGAATTAATAAGCTTGAATATCAGTTAGATACAGATGTGAGTTTTCTGCCGAAATCTACGTTAAGGTTGCCAGAAAAAGAAAATTAACAAGAATTATATCATTAAAAACAGCTTTCTCTGGGAACAAAGTGACGTCATATTTGAAATGAAACGGGAATTTTCAAATATGTTTATAAAGGAGCGTAAATCAATTTTATATATTAATAATACAAGGATCAGTAAGTATAGAAAGTAGACGAGTTTCACGTCATATTTAAAATGGAAAATTTAAGTATTTGTTTAACTATACTGATTATATTAAGCATGAAAATATCAGTTATATACAAGTGAGAGTTTTCTGCCAAAATTCAAATTACGATTATAAGGAAAAGAAAAATGAACACGAATCTATTATATTAAAATCTGATCGCCTGTTTGTATTTCGCAACTATTCCTCTTAGATTATCGAACGCAACGCGATTTACTTAACAGCCGGTTATCATTTATCCGATGATGTCATATAAACTCTTAGAATTTAAAATTTTTAATTAAATTCTAATATCTTATTATTATTATTATTTATTAATTTTTATTTATTTATCTATTTATTCTTTGTAAATGTTAACGAAATTTCTCTAAAAATGGCTACAAAATTACTCCATTTTTGTGTATAAAAAGGAGAAATGAAACGAATTAATATATTTTTCACGCCATTTTCTCATTAAAACTGAAAAAAAAATTTATTTCAATTTGAATAGATGGTGAAAACAAAATCTTAATTACAGTAACATTTTCAAAAATAAAAACGTATTTCCACATATTCAAACTTCATGGGCGCGTTTACGTACCGAACCCCGAGTTACATAGGATAACACATGGGTAACCCGGAGCGTTCAGAGACAGATATCACGTGACTTTTAACGGGTTACCTGTAGCGTTCAGAGCCGGAAATTACCCAGACTTCGGGTAACCCACATTACCTGGAGAATTTTGTTGGGTAAAGTGATCACGTGGTTGGGAAATCTTATTTGTTTGTTTATTCTTTTTATTCTTTTTTATTCTTTTTTATTCTTTATAGCTAACTGCAACTGTTAACTGTCGTTCTTTATGACTCCAACTGTACACTTGAGTCCTGATAATTTGATCGGTCTAAATTTAATAAGACTATAATATAATTGGCCAACGTCGGCTAGGATGGTTCCTGCAATCAAAATGTAACGGTAGATTAGCTGACGGAAGTGTTTCATTGTAAACATGTCCATAACTTTACCAAAAAGCGTTCACAGCTGTTTTAACCCAACTTTATCCTGAGAAAATCAAATAACGTCATTCCCCAATTATACGAGTAACACGCGTGTCGGTCTCTGAACGCGCCCTATGAATCAAGTTATTTTGCATAACAAAAATCGTCTGCCAACATATTGTCATTTAGAAATCAAGATTTGTTTCAGCTATCGATTAAACCAAGGAGGCAAATTTAAACTCTTTACATTTAGGTGTACAAATTTATGCTCCCTATTTATAAGAATGAATTTAAAGAATATACCATATATTATATACTATATACTATAAATTTCCAATTGATTATTTTTGAAGGATGGCTGTTTAAACGTTTCACAAAGTCGATAAAAGTAAAATGGTTTATCACGTAAAATTGACATTTGGTTTTTTACCCAGTTCGTCGATTTCCACGATATTATTTGGCCCTCCTTTTTCCATTGGTTGCAGTTTCATTTTCGAGATTATTTGGCACAAAATTTAACTTTTTTAAAACTGAGTTATATCATGGTCCCTGTAACAAAGAAATACCGTATTGTCTTCTATGAAATTTGATAAAGGGTTAGTTAATTATTTACGTTTTTAATTATCGGGAGTGAAATATTTTGCTTAATTAATGCATTTATTCTTCTTTCAATGTTACGTGAACGAAGTCACGGGTAACAGCTAGTTTAACTATAAATATATTAAGAAAATGTATCAGTTCATAATTCGCAGGTATTTGGAATAATGCATTACAAAGTGGAAATATAGGTCGTTTTTATGCCAGACCCGCAACGTACAAAAACTAATTATTTTTAATTAAGAAAAATTATATATTTTAAAAATTGTACTGTATGTTCAGACAAATAAAATCTTTTTTTTTTATATAGCTAAATATTTAAGTAAATGTTAGAGCTTTAAATCCTTTATATACAGCGAATATTTTGATGTATCGGTGTACACCTGCAACGATGGATTGGGTGATATATATAACCGAGCTTACATTCTAATATCCATTATATATTATTTCAAGAAAACGATATCAGATTATTCCAAATCAATCTGACAAACATGTTTTAGCAATAATTAAAAGTTTTTAAACACAAAAATCTTTAAACAGCTCATTTAAATAAACTCATATTTATAAACAATGAATTTCTACAGAAAAGAATTTTAATGAATTCAATTTACAGCAAATTAATGTTTCAATTCAATTCATTATGTAGTAGTTATTAATGTCCTCCTCAAAAATTGAATGCGTAAAACTTTTTTTGTTATTTTATCTTATAGAAAATCAAATAAAAACCTAAAAAAAAAAAAACAATCTCAAGCATTCTTGGTACAGTCAATAGCATGGCATTTAAAGTTAGATGTCTGCCACTCTTTTATCAAAATCTCATCTTAGCAATATCGAAAACTCTGTTACCTGTGACAAATTATCGCATATTTTACGAGATAAATGATACTAATAACTTTAAAAATCAATGTACTGAAGCTTTTGTTAGTGTAATCCGCTATGTCAAATCATGATAATTTAGAATAACGATTCTTTTCTCACAAAAAACTAAGGAAATTTAAAATAACACATCGTTGAACATAAATATTATCATTTGTAATTTATCTCTAACAGTCAGAGAAAACTAATGATGGTTGAACAATATTTAATCTTTAAAAATTGCCGCTTTTGCTGAGATAGTTTTGCTTTCCAGCAAATTGAAGTTTTTAGTTTTCTGTTCCACAAGAATTCCGCCTCTACGCTTCGTAGAATTTTTCGCATTCTTTGCATACAGCTTTTCATTTTTTCGGCAAATTCATTCTAAATTCAAAAGCTGTTGCCATTTCCTCTTTAGGAAAAAAAAAAAAAAAAAAACTGCTCAGTTTAAATCATTGACTTTCAGGATCATAGTCAAAACAGCTATTTTCTTCGAATTTTGAGGTTATGTCGTGTTATAAAAGATTGCTTACAATCGATATAGATCTTCAGATAGTTTTCAGTTTATAAAAATTGATCAATCGAAACACTACGTGATAGTTTTTATGTCTGCAGGTGAAGATTTACGAAAAGAACAATGTAAGCGAAGGTAATCGACTGTAGGCAAATGTTCACCTCCGCGCAGGTGAGATGACAATGAGGAACGAAGGCGCAAGTCATAACGTATATGTATCTTAAATTGTGTATGATTTTTGTTTTTTGTGCATCATCCGTCATTGTTTTTTTTTTCCAATTGTTCTGTCACTTTGCAGGATTTGTCATTGCTAACTATATGTTAATTTATTCTTGTCTCTATACGTGTAAGACAACGGGATTATAATTAAGATGGTACTGGATGACATTTCAATATTCTTGTCGAAAATTAATATTTGATGCATTATTTATGCACAGTAAGGAACATTTAAGATATTATTTTGATAACATTTCTAAGGATATTTCATTACTTTATTAAGAAACTCGTCAAACATTAATACAAAGAATTTGAAATAAACATGTTATAAATATTTGAAAATTTTATTTAAATTCATTTAGAAAATTATGTACAGTTACAAAATGAGATATTTCAATGCATGAATTTTTTTTTTCCAGAGTAAACATTGAAAAACTCATATACACTGTTAGTCATTAAAAAACTCTTCTTGTTCATTCCTACCCAAACGAAGTCGAAATTACTTCTGATGATATTTTTGCGAATTATATTAAAAGTCACCGAATATTTATTCGAATCTTTTGAAAGCTCTCTTTCTCTCTCTTTTTTGCCTAGTCGTTGAAAGAATGGCTTCATATAGCGATCTAAATTTTAAGTCTGGGCAGGGCCTGAGTAATGCAGAGGCATGCGGGGACAGATGCCCCGGGTCCCCCATTTGAAGGGGCCCCCATGGGAGTGATATTTTCGTTAAGAGGGTGCCAAATGATTAAAATTGGCCAAAAGTGATAAAAATTCTTACATTCTCAAAGATTTAGGAAGAAAGTGCGATCTTCCCATTCCTCTCTCTGCTTTCCGTACCCCATCTCCCTACTCCTGCCCCTCCCCCCCCCAAAAAAAAAAGAACGAACTATATCATTAGAAAACTAATAATTAAAATTGCATTCTAACAACTTAGTATTCCATTGTTTTCAAGATAAATTCATTATTTAAGTTTTCCTGATTACGTGGCATGTTAAAAAATTGTACTAATTAACCATTGAATAGTATCTGGTATAAGCCCAAATCGCTCAAATTCACATTAAAAAAAGGCCGTACTTTTGGTCACGTAGAATAGCTTAAAAACAAGTAGTAAAAAATTGAAAAAAAAATTCTTCAAGCCTTCCGTATAAAGTCTATTGAATAGAGACGCAAATGCACTGTATCGGGGTATAAAAACTTTAAATCGGATTGATTTTATGGAAGTCGCTAGCGAAAGTGTTAAAAAAGTTAAAAGAAAGTATATAATTTAAAATTTGATTGCAGGAGCATAAATTTGGGTCTAGAGCTAAGTTCGTGGCAAATATGGCACCTCCAGGTGTAGCCGTTTGTCCATAAATCAGCAGACAGACTCACTCACACACACACAATTATATTATATGTGGTATATACATAATTACTTTTCTAATTATTTATTTATTTTGATCAAAGACGTCTTATTTCCCGCCGCATCAGAATTTAAACTTCATATTTTATTGTAGGAGTCTGTATGTCCATTGTCCTCAAATATACGGAACATGGTCGCATGAAACATCATACTGCCAAATATTACGGATTTTGAATATCAAATTTGTTTGACTCATATTTGTTTATCATTGTGTGTAACATGTGTTTTATGTGTATAGCGAAGAAATACCATAATGTGTACCCAGTAACAGAAAATACGAGACTGGAGAGATAAATCTCAGATGTTTTATTTAATCTACAGATTACCCTTTCAAAGCAATGATTATATATTTTTAAGACAAGCCATAATTAATTCTGTTACAAACATGGAAAATTTTGCGAGGCTATCAAGAAAACAGTGCTCCCCCCCCCCCCACACACACACACAAAAAAAAAAAAAAAAAAAAAAAAAAAAAAAAAAAAAAAAGAAAAAAAAAAACAGTTAAAATCCGTCTCCGTATTCTTATGCTTTACGAGAAAATAAACACATTATAGCGGCGAACTGGGAATTTTTGTCAATTAAAATGTAGAGGGCGATATTTTATTTATTTATTTATTTTATGTGAAAGTAAGTTCAAGAATCTCAAGCAAAAACTGCGAATATTCCTTAAAGATGTTGCTTGCAGAAGGCGACCGTAAGCTGGATTAAAAGATTACTTAAAAAATAAAAATAGCAAGAATTTTATAGCCAACATGTATAGTGCGCTTTCCGATTTTCGCTCTATATGGCTCTTATGATAATAGATTAATTTTATTTGCTTAAATGACTTTCGCAGATCGATCGGAATTTTTCTGCTCCTAGAGGGTAAGATTTTAATTTAAAATAAAATTTTATTTATGTATTCAATTATTTGCATAGGAGAGTTATGGGTGTAAATAAACTCCCTCCACCCCCTCCCCCCCCCAAAAAAAAAACCCCTGTAATATTACTGTACTTAAGTACTGTAACATTACTGTACTTTCAAACTATCAATTAAAAAAAAAATAAATCTAAAAATTACACATATGAATATTATTCATTTTATTAATATAAATAATGCGGACCTATTTTAAATAAAAATCTATTAACCGGATAATCAATTTTCCGTATACTATCTATTCCCCAATCAATCGGATAACCGATGTTGCAGTGAGCTTCAGACTTTTACTGCATAAGGAACCCGCCAATTTTATATTTGATTATGTGATTAAATCTTCAAAATGACACAAGCTCTTGCAAAAAGCAAAGCTATGGAAGTTGATCGCAAAACTAAGTTTTTCTTTCTATATATTTGTTTTACAATAATAACAATACGAAATCTAATCGTATCTAGGAAAATGGATCTAAGAAATCTGTCGATCATTTTCAATATAAGAAAATGTGTACGGATTGTTATTTTTTATTTTTCATTTTAGGCAGACGATTGTCAGAATATTTGTATACTTTATTTAATATAAAGAAACCATTTATCTATTTTTACATACAAACAGAAGTAATTTATATAATACATGAAATTAGTGACAATTTTTTTAAAACGTATATAAACAAGGATAAAAGTTTATCAGGTTTGTTTTGATAGCTGCTGATATCGTTTAGCAACAATTCTTACATTCTAAAGCCCAAATTGCGCTAAGATTTTTTTTTCTAAACCCTCTAAGGCCCTTATAACAAACAAGTACCAAAAAATCATTTGAATGAATCACGAGTAAAATCAAGGAAGTTACTATAAGAATGAATACAAAGTATAAAAATTGAGCAAAAATAAAAGAAATGACTAAGAAATTCTTTTCTAAAATGAAATAAACAAATTCCTTTTGAAATCAGAAATTCCTTATTAAAGCGGACAAAAAGGATTAAAAGCGGACAAATGGACGAAATGGACATAATGATATTTTGTCAGAGACGGTTTTTACCGCCGTTTTTTTCCAGAGTGGAAAAAACCGGATAAACCTGTCAGAAATTGATCTAAAAATCATAATTTAGACACACAGTTCTCCAATTCTTCTGACAATTTACTTGTTTTTGCAGAAACCTCGGAAAAATCAGAAAGCGATTCGAGTTTTGGCCAAGAATACAAGAAAATTCGCCACTGTGAAACGGTAAGTTCAGGAAGACTGCCCAAACCGCTTAAAATAAATATAGCATTTGGCATATTTGAAAAAAAAAAAAAAAACACAAAAGAAAACGGAAGCTTTAAAAATATTATTGTGTAGAATAATATTTCCGTATCAGTGTGTATAACCGTCACATATTCCTAAAAATTAAATATCTTGATACTATATCCAATGGTTGGAGTATCATAGTTGAGATTTTTTCCAACAGAGCGAAAATGTGCCGGGACCAGGACTCGAACCTGGGTACTTTGGTTTGCCGTACCAACCCAGGATCGAGTCCTGGTCCTGCCATATTTTCGCTCTGTTGGAAAAAATCTCAACTATAATACTCCAACCATTGGATATAATTTACCTAGTTGAATATACTTTTCTCCGATACTATTTGAAATCTTATTAGCATTCATACTAATATAAAAAAAAAATGAAACTGCGGATTGAAATTTCAATCATAACCAATCATTAATCAATTCAAAATAAAAATGCAACTTGTAGAACGTATAATTGCCCAGATCTCCAAATTTACCAGTTAAAAATATAATGTTGTACTTTTTTTATATAGAGAGTTGTTTTTTCAGAAATGAATTATCAAACATTGAAGATCGTTGATATAATCGTACTTTGCGTTACAATCTGCGATAGTTAAATCTCTTGAAACTTCTTAGTTATACTAATATGAAAGAAAAGAAACTGGGGATTGAAATTTTCAATCATTAAATAAAATGAATTCAAAATAAAATATACAACTTTTAGACGTATGATTGCCCGGATCTTCCAATTTTTTCGGTTAGAAATATAATCGATATTTCTTGTGTTTCTTTATACAGAGAGTTGTTTTTTCACAGATGAATTATTCCACATTGAAGATCGTAGATATAATCGTACTTCGCGTTACAATTTTCAAGAGTTAAATCTTTTGAAACTATTTAGTAATAATAATATAAAAAAAAAAAAATGGGGACTGAAAGCATAAATTTGAAACCAAATGAGTTTAAAATAAAAGTTTGATGTGCTTTCTTAACGTTTAAGCCCCTGATCTACAGATTCAAATGTTAGAAATATAATTTATATTTATAATTCTTATTTATGCACTCAACTGTTTTTTCAATGATGATATATAAAACAGTGGAGATAGAAAATAATGATATTTAAGCTAGCTCCTGAGACATTTAAAAAAATTATCTTCATTTGAATGAGAAGGGATTGAACCTCATTGTCCACGGCCCTGGAGCTGAAGAATCTCCAGAACACAGGTTGAAGTTCACTGCTCTTTAGTACATGCATTCTTTATCTATTTCATAAATTGATATTACTGAATATGGCACCAATGTATTATTTTGTTACCCTATTATTATCATCATGTTGTTCAGTAAAATTATGGTATATATATTTCATTTTCTTTTATTTATGAGCATCATATTTTGTTGTATTTGTATCTTAAAGCGTGCAATATTTCATTGAAACGTCTTTCTTTACGGATGACTAACGACGAATCTGAAAATTTCAGTTTAGGAACTTGCAGTGCAGTTATTTTCTCATTGTTCACTTGGGAGAAAGTCGGTAATTTCATTCTGCTCGGTTTATCGTAAGATATTTTATTAAACCAGTATACTTTTCGAGGCATATTTTGGAATAACGTAATAAAAGTTAAATAAAGCAAAGGATTCCTCTGTGTGCTAGTGTTTCTGTGTTACTTAATATGTGTTTAATGTCTTAAAATGTATTATTTATTGTTGAATATCGCGTATCACTTTATAGAATGAAAAAGCTAGAAAATTAGGTAATATTTTATTAAATTATAGAAAAATTATTACGTTGGTGTCCATAAATTAAGGAACAAACGCTAAATGCTAATTTTCGAACATAAAATTTAATAGTGAATGTTCAAAAGAAATTGATATATACTACGCATCGTATAAAATACAGATGTTACTCTAATAGTACAGCTAGCCGATGTGACGTCACAAATGGTCACAAGTGTCACAATCACTAAGATGAACCAAAATGAAATATACTTTATTCGTACTATTAATACGTTTCGTGACCATCATTTAGTGATTTTTAATATGACTGCTACTTTGGAAGAAATTACCAAGTGATGTTTGAAGCCATTTGGCGATTTTCACGTCATCATCATTTGAAGAGTTCATTGTAGTGGAGTCTTCAAACAATGCGATGCGATGGTCAGATGATAATCACCAGGCGACTTAGCACAAAACAACAGTAACGGTGACTTTATAGTTTGACCACCAAATGACTGTCATTTGAGAGTAATAATAAGACGAATAAAATATATCACATTTTGGTTCACCGTACACTGTTAAAAATTTGCAGCAAACTGTCCAGTCATTTGACCGTTTTTATAGAAAACGGTTACATAGCTGTATTTGAACTCCATTCTGACCATATTATTGCCCATATTATGGTCAGAATAGAGTTAAATTACGGTATGCAGCAATTTTCTATAAAAACGGTCAAATGACAAAAAAGCATAACTTTGTAATTTATAATATATGTCTACACTGCAAGACAAAAGTGTTGATTTTACAGTGTAATACTGGCACTCCAGCTGCCAGTAATATACCGTAAAATTAACAGTAATAAAAAGTAAAATAAGCAGTAATATGCTGCCGTGCAAGCAGTAATACGCTACCGCGCATGCACTTTAGCGTATTACTGCTTACTGTAGAAGCGTATTACTGCAATACTGTAAAATCAACACTTTTTTTTTGCATTGTATGATCAATATTTAAGGAATAAAAGACGAGGTCAATGTTTTTGGCACACCCTGTATATGAGCTCCAAATGTAATCTGATTTTTAATAATGTGACAAATAATATAAAAATCCAAAATATAACAATACTGACGGTGGATCTATGCTCTTCCATAGAGCAATAAAATATCTGACCCACTAATCAAATACAATGCGAAGCTTTCTGGGAAGAACATCACAGAACTTCCATATTCCCGAAGCAGTATCTGGGAATTTTCTGCCTCACAGGATCTTTCAGAGAAATTTCATTCTCTTCCTGCTGATCTGGGCGGAGAGAGAGGAAGTTGGCACAGTCCAGCAAGTTCATTTATCGCCTCCATTCTTCACTCCAGTTCTTAGTATTCAGCATCTGAACTGTAATTCGAAATAAATTACAAGATACTTTTAATTCCGGCGACCAAATAATTTCGAAATCGAGAATATTCCGAATTTTTGAAAGGCTATTTAGAGAAACATTCCGCTCTCATTAAAAATTTTTTTGTGATAAATGAGTTTCTTACTTGAATGTGAGTGTCATTTCCTCCACTGAACAAGATTTTTAGTGACTCGTGCTGTGGGTTTTAAAAGTTGTTGTGGTTATTAACATGTTAATATTATTACTAGTTGATGAGGTAATTACATTATTAAAGAATATCGTTAGTCAGTCTGCGACAGGAATCCAATTTCAGTAATTCAAGTTGTCATATTCTACATTCGAAAATTCCTTTAAAAAATAGGCGTTCCAAAATATGCGAGTAAATATGCTATTATTAAAACTCACACAAAAAAGAAAATGTAATAGAGAAGTGTTGCTTTATCATTTACTTTCTTCACTAATTATCGATGAAAGTTGGTCAGATATTATGCATGGAAAAAAAAAAAACATTCTCAGGACGACACGGTTCATATAAAAAGACGGTCTCCTCCTGAGTCTTTGGAAAAAGTTAAACCCTGTCCCGGCCTGACCCGGGGATAATAAAGTCTAGGCCTGGCCCGGATCGAGTCCAAAGAAATAAATCTGGCCCCAGGACCATGTACACCTCTAAATCCCCCCCCCCCCCCTCAGCCTATATTGGGCTGGCATTTCGTTGATTTATTTTTGTAAAAATTATAGTGATGTACAATCGCGGAAAAAAACACTGAACATTCCCCCCTCCCCCACCCCTTAATTTTGCAACAAATTATCCTAGAAGAAAGTTACTGGTATCAAACGATTGGAAATAAAGTCTTCTTTCAAATGATGTATATAAAAATTTCTTAAGGGGCCATCTACACATCAAAACAAACCTAAACTTTGTTTTTTTTTTTCAATGGCAAAGCCCAATTTTAGAAAAATACTTTTAATCTTCAGATCAAACTATGCCTACATACCAAATTTCATGAAATTCCTACGATTAGTTTCAGAGACATTAATTATTTAAACATGAGCATGTTTTAGGGGCTGTAGCCAAATTGAATTTCGGTACTCGATTATTGAAATGGTACAGAATGACTAAGCCAAAAGCTAATAATGTATTATTGCTTACCAATGTAACCATTTTACACACTTAATATGTTTCGGCTAATGTTATATACGGTAAAATCATTTTCCATATTCATTTTATAATGTTTACAAGAGTTGAATTATTCGGTTAAAAATATTTAAGTTTATCCGTGATTAAAATAGTTTTCGAATATGTGAATGTAATTGGAATTTTATAGGTGTATTTATAATGCTTTTCATCAGATTTTGAATTTATTTTTCTCGCTCTTTTCTAAAATTATATGTGAAGAATATTGGCGAATACAAAATTTAGAATAAAAAATAGTATGAAGCAGTATATACAATACATGCTAGCAATAAAATAGCTGGTAAATATAATACATGCTAGCAATAAAAATTGTAAACATAAAATAATTTATGCTTTACCTGCAGGTTATCCGATGTCAAGTGGTATTTCTTTGAAGCACATATTTCAACTTCATAAAAAATCATACTGATAAAAATAGCAAAATTATATTCTGTTTTCTTGTAAATCAGTATGTAAATAAACAATGAGAAGTAAAATAACATATATGAATATATAAAAGTGAAATTTTATGCATATTTATAGGATTCATTGAATCATCTTGTGATGTTCTTACAAGAAAACAAACTCTAAAGAAGACTTGTAAAATTGATATGCATACATAAATAATATATACAATATGGATACAGATATGGATATTGAATTGGGATCTCAGTCCACAAAAAAAAAAAAAAAAAAAAAAACAGTTTAATCAAAGACGCATAATCCCTCGAAAAACTTTTCTTTATTTCCGGATACATCGACACATCTGGAAAGGGCGAGGGTGGTCCTCTTTACACCTCTAAATAATCGACCTTCTTGTTCAACAGTTAGAGAAGATCTGATCTAATTTTTCAGATGCATTTTCATCAACACATAGATGAAAATATGCCAAATACTACATCTTTTGCCAGGCTGTAACCGTCAAATTTTGACTATTAGCGATAAACCAATATTGAGCTTTTGAATGAGAAAATAGTTAGGAATGCCATAATTGGAAGAATATCATTTTTGTGATTTTTAACGTACAACCCCAGGTTGTTTTGGGAAAGCCAGACATGTGTTATTAGAAGCGAACAAAAGTTCATATTGCATATCTATGCAGCTGTCAATTTAATGAAAACGGCACATAGTTTTATCATAAGCTAAAGAAACGGGCAAAGGTAGATGCCTCAGCAAATCTGAGAAATCATTAACATGCAGAGAGAGAAAAACCACATGACAGAACCACATCTGTATTTAATGCGAAAATAAACTAGCTTCTAGCTTTCCGAGTTAAGAGAAATGAATAGAAAATGATTTTGAATAAGAAAATTTATTGTTATAGAAAAATTTAAGATAGAAAAACTAAATTTTAGAATAAAACATAAAATATATATGATTCTATATCATAAGAATAAAAAACTGCTCTAAGTAGCGAAACCTTTAGCTATTTCTTCGGCCATTAATTCCTGACTTGCGGTTAATACAAAAAGCTTTATCGCTTTTAATAAAATTTACTTTATTCGAATACGTAAATGACATGTTTCATATAAAAATGCCTTTTTCTGTTGTAAGTGAGTAATTTAAAAAATATATATGTTTCATATGTATATATATTTAAAATGAAATCACATGTGTGAAAAACAAAGGAAGAAATATTATAAAAAGGAATGGAAAAGATACTGCAAGTCTTAAACTTAATAAAAAGAAAATTCAAGATCGGAATACTATGAATATCTTATGGATTCTTATATAGCGTGAATCTAAACTCTTGAGCAAAATTTTAAGGGGTGATAGTACCCATCAAGACAAACAATATTAAACAGGAAACTAAGGGTCTCAAACGTCTTCCGAAGGAGATAGGCGCCATTAAAGTTTAGGGTCCAAAATTTCAAATGATTATAAAAAACGGAAAAATTGGTCGATTCGTTTGCGGTTTTCGCTAAAACTATTCTTTATGTCATTATTTTCTTAACAATAAATTTTAAAGATAAAGTTCAAAAAATGCCGATAGAGGGCGCTTTAGACTTTGGAGTAACGAAAAACTATTTTTTACCGCTATTTTTTATATCTCATTAAATGCTTTCAAAAGCTTAGACTTAAACTTAAATTTTGAGCCCAAAATCTGAATCGTTGGGAGTGATTAAGTAGCGCAAACTGAACTGCGTTCAAGAGTTTAAATTTGAAACACCTCCCTCCCCTCCCCCACTCCTGAACACAGTTCAGTTATTCCCGATCTTGGTGTCGTAGACCAGGCAGAAACAATGAGTTGTAATTTTCCAACTGGACGAAAAATGTCCGGGCCAGGATTAGAACCTGGGATCTCTTGAAGCTCCCATGCTCTACCAACTGAGCTATCCCGGTTGAATCTGGAGGGCATAATTCATCCAGTTCATGCCCTCCAGATTCAACCGGGATAGCTCAGTTGGTAGAGCATGGCAGCTTCAGCCAAGAGAACGCAGGTTCGAATCCTGGCCCGGACATTTTTCGTGCAGTTGGAAAATTACAACTCATATGATTTCTTTACGTGTTAAAATTAATACAGGCAGAAACTAGTACCCGCTACACGTAAAATAAACGATAGAGTAATGACAAAATTAAATAGAAAATTTATTCATAACAGACATGAGCAATTTCTCCGCGCAAAATAAAAAGAAACAATTTGATGTAAGCATGTAGTGCGCAATATGAATGAAGGTTGACACGTAGAAAATGGTACACGCATGATTTTCATGAGGAATGACAAAAACTGCTCGAAAGAGTACCCACCAGCAACGATGCAGGCGTCACGCCGCCGGCGGAGGGAGTAGCGAACATTATTGAATACCCCGGGCATCTCCCGGATATCGCCTGCTACGACGGCAATCCTCGCAACCAGGTCCTCGTCGGAGTCGACAGTAAAAAATAGTTGTTCATTACTCCAAAGTCTAAAGCGCCCTCTATCGGAATTTTTGAACTTTATCTTTAAAATTTATTTTTAAAATATTTTTTTTATTTAATTTTGTCATCTCTCTATCGTTTATTTTACGTGTAGGGGGTAGTAGTTTCTGCCTTGTCTACGACACCAAGATCTGGAATAACTGAACTGTGTTAAGGGGGGTTCAAATTTCAACTCCTGAACACAGTTCAGTTTGCGCTACTTAACCACTCCCAACGATTCAGATTTTGAGCTCAAAATTTAAGTTTAAGTCTAAGCTTCTGAAAGCATTAAATCAGATACAAAAAATAACGGTAAAAAATAGTTGTTCGTTACTCCAAAGTCTAAAGCGCCCTCTATCGACATTTTTTAAACTTATTTTTAAGAAAATATTGACATAAAGAATAGTTTTAGCGAAAACCGCAAACGAATCGACCAATTTTTCCGTTTTTTATAATTATTTGAAACTTTGGAACCTAAACTTTAATGGAACCTATCTCCTTCAGAAGACATTTGAGACCCTTAGTTTCCTATTTAATATTGTTTGTCTTGATGTGTACTATCACCCCTTAAAGTTTTGCCAAGAGTTTAGATTCACCCTGTATATATATATATACAGGGTCATTCATAATTCCCTCCGGGGTTTCGAAACGTTATAGTAAAAAAACGAAGACGAATATGAAAAAAAGAAACATATGAAATTATTCCGAAACTATTCAAGTTTTACTTACATTACAGGTATTGCGCACATACATTACAGGTGTTCTATGTATGAACCCTTGGTCACACGGCATACATCCATGCGAGTGTCAGTTCAACGGGCCTTTCGTAATAAATGTCGAAAACAGGGACCAACTGACAAAACAATTCATGTGTGGTACCGGAAATTTAAAAAAACGGAGTATGGCAGGAACTGGACTATCGCATGGATGTATGCCGTGTGACCAAGGGTTCACACATAGAACACCTGTAATGTATGTAAGTAAAACTTGAATAGTTTCGGAATAATTTCATATGTTTCTTTTTTTCATATTCGTCTTCGTTTTTTTACTATAACGTTTCGAAACCCCGGAGGGAATTATGAATGACCCTTTATATATATATATATATATATATATATATATAGAATAACATAACCTAACTATGAATTATTTTTATGATGCTCCCCTGAAGATTTCATAAGATATTCGTAGTTTTTCATATTTGTATTTTCATTTTATTATGTTTGGTTTTTGTAGCTTCTTTTCTTTTGGTTTTCATACTAATCTCAAGGCTCCCAAATGGTCCGCCAACTGAATACCAATATTTTTTAACAGAAAATTTCATGGTAGGTTTTACAACATTTCCGCAAAAATGTACCACCGAAGGTAGTTTCTGCAAAATTTGCAATAAAAAAAAAAATCTAAGAAAATTCTGGTATTTAAAAAGCGGACCATTTGGGAGCCCTGTAATATCTTCCTTTGATTTTCGCACATGTGATTTCATTTTAAATATATATATATATATATATATATATATATATATATATGGTTTTCACCCATGTCCTGTAAAATGGGAAGCCCTTGTATCTAATAATCTCCTAGTATTTAATAAAAATATTATTAATACTATTTTTTGTACTAAAACTCATTTCTAAGTAAAACAACACAACTCCAATACTACAAAAGTTTTATTTATTTTTTATTTATTTATTTATTTATTTATTTATTTTTATTACTATACAATAAAAAACTTTTAAGGGGTCTCAGAACTCCAGGAAAATGAAAAAAAATTAACAGTTTTAACATTTAATATCTTCAAATGTATATGATTTAAAAACACAATTTTTATTGGATTGAAAAGATATAAGTGTGTTCTTTAATTTCGCATATTTAAAAAGTTACAAGATGCAGAATTAATTTTTATAGGGGGCTTCAAACTGTCAGACATTTGTCGAGCAGAAAATTGACATGACAGATTATGCGCGATTACAAAATAATTTTTGCATCTAGAATAAAAATTTTGGAGCCTAGCTATACTTCATATTGTAATAATTACACTGAACCTAAATAAATTTGTATTTAAAGCTGTTTTATATTTTTAATGCAAAGTTGTATTGAACTAATACAGATTTTTTAAATTTTCAACATTATAACCACTTAACAAAAATATTTTTTTTAATAATAAAAATGAAAATTTAGGTTCAATTTATGTAGACTAACATGACGCATATTTTTGGAAAATTTCATGAAAAAATACTGATAAGTTTTTGAGATATGCGCGTTATGCCCAAAAACATCATTTTGAGAAAAATGACTTCAAAGTTTTCGGAAACGCCGCTTCAGCTTTGAGTGGGTATAATTCTAAAAGCCATAACGTCTGTTCTAACGGGAATTTCAAGAAAACATTTACACTAAAATGTTCAGAAAAAATAGGAGTTTAATATATAAAAAAATTAAAAATTCGAAAATTTTGAAGGTTTAAGCGATCAACAAATATGAAAATCAAAGGAAAAATAATGAGCACAAAAATGTTCTTAAAACAATCTGGCATTTGTCTCTAGTACAGTTTATATTGTTTTTTTACAATTTCTGAATTTCTGACATCCAGATTTTTTGAGTAACTGATTCAAGTATGATTTAGAAGATAAGAAACAAACGAAAAAGGCTAAACATAAAAAAATTAATGATTTTTATATTTTCCCTCATAAAGTCTTTGAATCAAAAAACGGACATATGGAGGTTTTAATTGTTTTATTTTATTTCTCTTGTATTTATTGTTTTTATTCATTTATTTTATTTTATTCCTCTGTAGAGAGGGGAAAAAAAATACTGAAACACCTGCTCACTTTTTCCATTCGAATACTTTTAAAGATTTGACAAAAATCTTGAAATACGGACCAAAAAAAAAAAAAAAAAAAAAAAAAACGTAACTAGTGGAAGATTAAGTGCTTTTCCTGCATCGATCAATCTTCAGAATGGAGAAAAAGTTTTTTTGCTTTTCCCTGTAAAATGTTTTACGAAGCAATAACCTTACAAAAATATATTTCGCATTAAAGTTTTCTTAGAAAAGTTTTTATTTAAAGTAAAAAAAAAAATGAAGTCTTTATATATATGATAATACGATGCGTTGTGGTTCTGAAGAAATATAAACATAATCGATACCATTGATGAAAAAAAAGGTAAAATCTGCAGCAAATGTAAACGATAATGAAAATATTAATATTTCTCTTAGAAAAGGTAAAAATACAAGAAAAGAAGGAAAATACAGGAAAATATACAACAAAAATGAAAATAAAAAGCTTTACTATTAGATTTTAGGCGTCACAGTAAGGATAAATTAATACTTTTTTAATTTTTAAATTACTTTTCAATTGATCTCTTTGATATACGTTTGCTAGAAAGAACAAACAAGTCAATGTATTAAAATATATATAATTTTCGCTCTGTTTCTTTTTAAGATAAAACAACAGAAAATAAACAAAAAAGTATTATTTAAACTATCTATTCAGAATTTCTAAATTGTTTTCTGAACATATCATATTTTAATTAATATTAAACTATTAAGTGATAAAAGCGTATTTTTATTAAAATATATATTATTCTTTATTCTTTATTTTTTTTCTTATATTTTATTTACTACATTTTAGTGTTTAAATTTTTTTATTGTTGCAGTTTCACAGCCAGTTGGTATGCTTTAGAAGAAGTGGTTTGACGCATAATTATTTTCATTGTTGTTGTAATACATCGCATTGAAATTTTCAAAGTGTAATTTTATTTATTTATTTATTTAACAAAAATTTAAAGTAGACATATTTTCCAATGGCTATTTTTCTTTTTCTTTGTTTCTATTTCCCAATAATATTAATAGAGGAAACTTATTATTATTATTATTATTACTTACCCATCATACGTAGGTAGTATAGGGTAAATCTTGTAATCGTTTTAAAAATCGAAATTTTTTTTTTTGACGGATTTACATTTTTCAGATACTGGAGATTTCGAAAACACATTTTTAGAAGAAAAAAAAATTGTCGTCCGTCTGTCTCTCTCTCTCTGTGTGTGTGTGTGTTTGTCTGTAAACGCTCTATCTCCCGAACAAATTGAGATAGAGACTTGAAATTTGATATGTACTTAGTATGTAATAATAAGAAGCACCTCAATTATCCGGAAGTATTTTTTTTCGGACTCTCGAAATAGTCGTTCTAATAAAAAGTATTCTAATAAAAGTTTTTTTTTTTTTTTTTTTTTTTTTTTTTTTTTTTTTTTTGAGTGAATATAAAAGACAATAAAAAAACATAAATTTTGCATAAAGGATGAAGTCGATCGAATAATTAGTTGCCGAGATATTTGTAATCACATTTTCCACACTCTTCGACTTTTCATGACCCTGTATTTCATTGAAATTTCAATTCAAAGATATATTTTAACTGGAAAAGAGACGCTTAATCCGACTCAGTAAACTGTTAGTTAATAGGATAATTATTTTTGGAGTTACAAGGATGTTTCTGTTACGCAATTCAGTAATAGAGCCTTTAAAGTTTATGACGTCATCAAGCCACGATTGTATTCTATTTGCAATGCACTTTATTAGTAACTTACACGTGTTTTATTTTCATATTTTATATTATGCATATCCATACTGAGTAAGCATTACGGTGGCCCCCAACGACTAGTTATTATTATTACACGAATGTGCATTGCCCAAATCATTATTTTTCTTTATTATTCCGTAATCTTCTAAGGCTTAACTCAACTTACAGATGTTTTACATCAAAAAAATGCTCTACTCTTACACTTATAACCAAGATTTCACCGCATATTGATACTATAAAATATTAAGTCTATCCGTGAATAAAAGAATCCGAAAAGAACCGTGTCTGTCTATAAATGTGAAGAATTTCTTTTTCCCGAATTGCTCTTCCTTTTCGAATCTTGAAGGCGTTTTCCTATAGACACATTCTCATATTTCGGAAGAAAAAAAAAAAATTGATTCCCTTCCCACAGGAAACTCACTCGTTTGAAAACACAGGCGCATGGCCAGATGATGTGTTGGAGAAGAGGAATCCGAGAACTGGTGAAAATATCCCACTGACAACGAACGAGGCAGAAAAAACTCGGTATAAAACGCCCCCTGAATACGAAATTACTTCTTCTGCAATGCCTGAAATGTATCTCGTTATGAGAGTGCGGGAGAAAAATGCAATTTGCTGACTGCTATGCTACTACATACATATGCATTTAAGTAAAACTTGCCACATATTGAAAAAGTGCTTTGCTGTTCTCTAGACATACAGGGGTTTTTTTCTGTGTGCATTAGATAAAACTTAAAGCGGAAAACAGAAAAGTTTTTATTTTTAAAATCTGGATTTTTCGCAGTCTGGCACAGTTTTTAAATTTGTATTATTTCAGTGTTTCACAAGAGAATAAATTCTTTATTCCTTTGTGTTTATTCAATTATGAAAAATTGTACCTTAAGTCTTATTCTACCATTTATTACTACACTGCAAAAAAAAAATTGTTGATTTTACAGTATAATACTGGCACCCCAGCTGCCAGTATTATACTGTAAAATTAACAGAAATAAACAGTAAAAAAAGCAGTAATACGCTGCCGCGCATACGCGGTAGTGTATTACTGCTTATTTTACTGGTTATTACTGTTAATTTTACGGTATAATACTGACAGCTGGAATGCTGCTGAGATATGGTGAAAAGGCGATATGATAAAAATCTTTCGACGCTCCATTTAACCTCCTTAATGGTTGAATTTTGAAAATCTGTGAAATACGTATTTAACTATCTTTTAGTAGATTTGTTATCCTGAATTTCACGCTTTTAACTAAAACTGCTGTCGAGATATGGCGAAATGACCTAAAACTTTCGACCTCCCATTTAACGTCCTTAGTGGTTGAATTTCTAAAATCGTTGAAATATGTGTTTAACTATTCTCTATAAATATTAATAACAATTTAAAAGTCAACGCAACTAATATATATCATGCCATTGTTTTACACAAACTATAATTGTTTTATAGTAGATTTGTTATCCCGAATTTCATGCTCCTACCTACAACTGCTGCTGAGATGTGGCGTAAAAGACGAAATGACCTAAAACTTTCGATCCCCCATTTAACCCCATTATTGTGTGAATATTCAAAAATCCTTTCTTAGAGGGTGCCTACATTGTGTAAGTAACATGTCTGTCAAATTTCATTGCCCTAACGGTTGAGGCACGGCGTTGAATATGAGTCAATCGGGACGTACACTTTTATAAGTATAGATATGTATGTCATTGTAAAGGTAAAATGTTATTATTTTTTAAAAATTGCTTTTGCAGCAGGATAAATTGCAGTTCTGCAGCCGAAGTTAACTTTTTTATAGCAGGACAAAAGGCAGTTTTGTAGCAGGATAAACTGGTGCTGTAGAAAACTTTAGCAATTGTTTTAAAACACTTTTTTGAATAAAATTAGCAATAATTTTGAGCAGCATAGAGAAGGAATTCAAGAATTGAAAAACTTTCTATAGCAATAAATGTGTGATCAGATATTAGATAAATATGAAAATACACTCGGAAAAAGAAACTGATTAAAACTACAAAACATACTTTTTGAGTACATTTTGTTGTTTTAGCAAAATTGGAGTAAAATTGCACCATTTTACTTCAATTAACAAAACATTTTGCTGACGATACAAAAAATTTTTTTGGAATTGCATAAAATTTTTTTTTGTTGATTCAAACAAAATTTTTATTGACCTATATTAAACAAAAATTTTGTTTAAATATAGGTCAATGGAAATTTTGTTTGAATCAACAAAATAAAAAATTTTTGTTGAAAACCACTTTTTTTTTGCAATTCGAAGAAAAAAAAAAATTATCGTCAGCAAAAATGTTTTGTTAATTGAAGTAAAATGGTTCAATTTTACTCCAATTTTGCTAAAACAACCAAAATGTACTCAACAAAAATGTTTTGTAGTTTTAATCAATTCCTTTTTCTGAGTGTATTTGTGCTATGGTGACTATATTCCATCTATTGCGAGAAGACAATGTTACAAACTAAAAATTTAACATTTTTACTTTACAATGTCATATTAATTATAATTTTCTGTTTGTAATTATGGAAAGTATTAAATTTTGTAATCGGATGATTCTTTTCTAATCACGCAAATTTAATTAATTTGGAATAATGTTTGATTAGTGTTGCAAATTAAGAAATGTAAATACACTGCAAAAAAAAGGTGTTGATTTTACAGTATAATACTAGCACCCCAGCTACCACTATTATACCGTAAAATTAACAGTAATAAACAGTAAAATAAGCAGCATGCGCGGTAGCGTATTACTGCTTATTTTACTGTTTATTACTGTTAATTTTACGGTATAATACTGGAACCTGGGATGCCAGTATTACAGTGTAAAATCAACACTTTTTTTTTTTTTTTTTTTTTTTTTTTTTTAGTGTAGGATTACATGTAAAAAAGAACTTTTGACTAGGAAAACGGCATTTAAGATGTTTAAACATAATTTTAAACTAATTATAAATTCAGGACAGATTTTGTTTTCCCATGAAAATATATAAAACAACAGTAAATTACTTTTATCCACATCTCAATTAATTTAATAAATAATGATTATGTGTCTCGGGTCACACATAAAAGTTCGCCGGGCCACAGGTTGAGTATGGCTGATTTACAGGCACACACACAAGGAAAAAAAAATAAAAAAGTCCGTTACAGTATTGTCTATAAGCAATAATTGCTGGAAATGCGTTTTCAATTGTGGTATGCGTTTTTAAATTTATTTATCATTCCCGCTTAGTGATGGAAATTGATCAAGGGGAATTTTCAACTGTGTTATGCGTTTCCTAACTGATCTAAATTTTGTCATACTATGTAATGTAGAATATATCCAAATCTGTAGATCATATGCAGGGTTGCTCAAAAGAATTCGGATATTTTTACGACTACAGACGGTAATTACTGACATTGGATTTTCAAATTTGTTATGCGTTTTCCAAATTCTTTACTTAGACATCAACTTTTAAGTTTTTAAACGGGGAAGTTTTGTTACAGTATTATGAATGCGGTGGAAAGTATTTCATAATCTATAATTGACGCAGGGCCGTACAGAAAGACCGCGGGTCCCGGTAATATTTTCACAATGCGGGCTCCCACCATAAGCCTGATAAAATAAAACCTGCTTAGACGAAAACGCACAGGAAATTCCATTTTAAATAAGTTTTTTGTCTTAAAAGGTATAAATGCATGGAATTTTTTTGGCCAGACCATGATTTTTCTCCGTTTACAGTAGAATTCCATTATAAACAGCCTTTAGTGTATTAGAAAATAAATATGTTGGATAGTACTTTTTTAGAAAATCTTAATAGTATTTTCTTACAATTTTATTATTTTTCTTTTACAGTATTTTACATTAGTATTACAGTTTATGATGCATTGGTAACACCTTTTCCTATAAAGACTTCTATAGAATTTTAAAATATTGAAAATATAATTAAATTTTAATTCAATTCACGAGTTAAGTCGCCAATTTTCTGACGCTATTGCAACTTTTGTTATTGTGTTTTACAATTTAGAAAATACTTGTTCAATAAAACATAAATAAATAAATGCCTGCATCTTTGCTATGTGCGTTCTGCTGATTTTTAATAAAAGCTGGATTTTGTTTCGAGCGTAAAATGCCTCCTGAGGACCCCCCCCCCCCTCCCCTTCCTAGCCAGTCCGTAAAGGTGTTCAAGCCCCTTCTGACTTTTGAATTTTATTATTTGTTAGTGATTTTAATTAGAATTTTTATGTAAAAAATACCAGTCTACTTTTTCTGGTATTTATTTAAAAACCAGTACCAAAAGTCGGGCCCTCTATGAGACCCGGGCCCTGGTAATTTGTACCGGCTCTACTCCCTTAGGTACGGGCCTGGATTGACGGATGATTTTTCTTTCTTGTTTAGAATAGAAGGGTGTTGTAAAGTTTCTGTTTATAGTAACCCTTTGTTCTGAGCATTCTTGACTGACACCACTATGAGTTTAATCGCTTTATATATGACAAAATAAAGCAGTCAGAGAATGCAGAGATGAACGAAACTTTTTAAGATTTCCAGATTAACTACAAATTTTCATTATCCAGATTAACTCTACAATGAATCTCAAAAAAATATCATTCAAAATTTTGAATTAAAGAATAAAGAAATAAAATAATATTTTATTCTGCAGTCTATACGAAGTATTTTACCATTAAGAAATCATAATAATGAATTGGGACTTAAGCACAGAACCAGATAAATGAAACAACGCATAAGATGTAAAATATATTATTGCATTTTTAAAAGCTTGCAAGCGTTTTTCCCTCCCTTTATTGCTTTTTCTTTTTCTCTTTTTAATCTTATCCAGAGAAGTTTTGGGCATAGCAATCAATAAATAAGGTTCGTTGCCATCTCAACAATACAAAGGGGAAAAAGAGTAAATTTTGATATAATAATCCTATTTCTCCTATCCACGAGATCCTTCGCCCAAGATTTATTGTTTTTGTATTTAACTCTGACTTTTATTTTTTGAACACTTGAGTTTCTTCATTTTGTCAAGTTTAATTCCATAAATGGTTCATCAAGAATAATTCGCTTTGGCATACACTGTAAAGAAAGACAAATGTTTCTTATCTACGAAAATAACCACGTACGAAAATATACAATAACCTGAATAACCTGATCTGAATTACGCACGACTCCGAAACCTGTTCTTTATTTTTAAAAGCCTCAGAAACTAATATATATATATGAATTAAAGAAGCATTTATAAAAACAAATTTTATTTGCCACCACCGATTTTCGGAAACGTTTCCGAGTAGTTTTTATAGTGTACTAGCTGAAGTATCCGGCGTTGTCCGGGATTTTAAAAATCTTTGTGTAGAAAAATCAATTTCAAAATTTAATGTTGCACAGAGAACTTAAAAATGCTAAAATATGTCAATATTTCCATAATTGGGTTTTTATCATGATTCAATACGGTCCTCAAACCTACATGACGTTATATTCATCTGCTGACGTCATATCTACTTGCTTTTTCTATTACTCATATTGATAATCTCTTTGTATGATTTTCAAACATTTGAAAAAGTCCGTTAAACTTTGAATATGTCGTCATTTTCTTTTTAATTCTCTAATCACTTCATATTAACCAGCTTTCTGTACTTACACTTACACATACTCCTCGTATATTATTGAGAAATGTTTGAAAATTTCCGTTATATTACCAATATGACGTCATATTAATCTTTATTTCAGTTATTAAAACTTTTTATTTCGTTTTCATTTTTCACGCAGCGCCACCTGTTGGACGGTATACACCCAAACCTAATAAGGATCTATTTATGTTAAGATCTAACATAATATGAAGTTTGATGAAATTCCTCGGAAATCCTGAAAAAATCACCACAGCAGCGCCACCTGTTGGGCGATTTACACCTGAACCTACAACTGAATCTGAAGTTTGATGAAATTCTGTGCATTAGTTCTTGAGATTTAGCTATAATGAAAATCATGAAAAAGTAGTATAGCAGCGCCACCTGTTGGGCGATTTACACCAAAACCTATTCAGAGTTTATCAATATCTAGATATAACAGAAAACGAAGTTTGATAAAATTCCAAATATCAGTTCTTAAGATTAAGTTATCAGGGAAATTGTGAAAACGTCATCACAGCAGCGCCACCTATTGGGCGATTTACACCGAAACCTAATCAGCGTCTATGTCAAGATCTAACAAAATATGAAGTTTGATGACATTTCGTGCATAAGTTTCAGATATATAGCTATCGCGGAAATCGTGAAGAATGCAGCATAGCAGCGCCACCTGTTGGGTGATTTACATCAAAACCTAATCAGCACCAATTTATGTCACGATCTAACTTAATTTAAAGTGTGATTAATTCCGTGCATTAGTTTTTGAGATAGAGCGCCCATAAAATTTGTGTCACATACAGACAGACAGACTCACAGACAGGCATTTTCTAAAAACAATCAAATCTGTTCAGGACCTTTTAAAACGCATAAATTTGTCGGAAACCTGAACTCGAAATTTTTCATGAATCTAATAATATCTTCTTATAAATATAGAAAAATAGTACTTTAAAAAATTATTTTTTAATGTAAAAATAGTATTTTTAATTTAAAAAAACGGATGGCCGATATCGCTTCTCTGAAGCATAAGCCTAATTTAAAGCATCTGAGATCTTCAAGTTCGTTTGGATTGCCGAGCTTTGCCTTTGACAGACATGCATATACGTAAATACATATGTTTGACAGTATTTTAATAGTATAGATTTGTTTAGTTATTATTACTTTTTGTATATGATATTATTTTTATAGATTTATTTATCACAGCACTAATTTTATTCCACAATTTAAGTTTTTTTCCTTTTTGTTTTGTCTCATATCAGATCAAATGAAGAAGTCAACATGAAGTCATACCACAAAGTCACAAAAATAACTTGGATATTAGTGGGGGGAAGGGGAGGAGGGGTTATGTGTGTGTGTGCATGTTTGTTAACCATTGGGAAAATGGTTGTTGTTTTCGGTCGATAATGGATCTCTTGACGTCGTCATTTTATTGACGTCGTCACTTTATTGACATCGTCACTTTATTTTTTTAAAGCATTTTACAGAGTTTTTAACGAAATTCTGTAAATTTAGAAGAATTTTTAAAGAAATTCTGTAACTTTAAAAGAATTTTTCTTTGAATAGGCAATAGAAATGCATAAAATCGTTACAAAAATGATAGATGCAAAATTATCATATATAAAAAAAAGCTGAATTCAAAAATTGACGTCTGATAAGAAATCGTCTTATAAAGGAAAAAACTTGGTTTTCAACTTTAATTGTTTCTGTTTTCATTAATATGTTGTAAATTTGATACTTTCGTGTTATAGCGGCCCTCAAGGATGAATCGCTAAGCGACCAAGTTTTATCGCCAAATTATAAAGCATGTATGACATTATAATAATATATGATATACATATAACATTTCTTGACGTATGTGGCCAAGTTATAGTAATATATGATGCATATATGTGACATGTGTAATATGATGTATATGCGACAGATAAGACGTAAATAATATGTGTGTAATGAAGTATATGGCACATATAGGAGTGTTTGTAATATATATGTGCGTATATAGGATGCATATATAAGCTTTGCGATGATCTTGGCGAAATCATAACTGCAACTTTGGCATAATCATAATTGTGGGGTACACGAAAGTACGGTGATTTATTTATTTTTTTATTTTTTTTTTTTTTACCTTTTGGAACATTTTCCCAATGGTTATTGTAATTTGTTAAATTATATTTTTTTGGGGGTTTTGTTTTACCTCTTTTTATTATTTAAAAATTTCCGTATCAAATACGCAGTTTTGTTTTCGAAGTTTTATTACCTCATAGTAGAAACATGAGATCGTCATAAAATGACGAAGGAAATAAACATTTTTACGTGAATTTTATACGCAATTTCAAAAATGTCCTTTGCAATAGAAATCCCTCCAAAAGTGTACTTTTCTTTTAGTTATCTGCTGTTATCTATGGCCTTTTCCGAGCTATTGTAATATTTTACGGCAATTCTGCCTAGTGAGAGCTATTGAAATGAAGCTCAAGAAAATTGAAGACTACGCGTGATAATCTGAAATTTATGATCTGTGTTAGAGATTTATTTTAACAGCTTAGCAATATTTTTTCTCGCATCACTAGTTCTAAGTATGTTATTTGTCCTCTTGGAGGTTCTTTGCATCTATAACGTTCGAAACTCACATAAGTAAATAGGTAAATAACAAATCAGTACCTATTTGCTGTTCCTGACTACAGGGGATTTGAAAAGCGGCGTTGTAATTCGAAAATTACGAAAGAAGTTCAAGTTGTCATTTTGAAATAAATTGAACAAATCAGATTATCAATACACTGAAAAAAATGAAATACTCAAAAATGAGTAAGTCCACGCACTCATTTCGAAATGAGTATTTTTGGATAAAAAATGAACATGTGTATTCTAAAAAATGAGTAAGTTCATGTACTCATATCGAAATGAGTATTTTTGGATCAAAAATGATCATATGTATTCTCAAAAATGAGTAAGTTCATGTACTCCTTTCGAAATGAGTATTTTTGGATCAAAAATGAGCATATGATCAAACCCAACATACTTGTATATTTCAGAATGTGTAATGACGAAATTTCGGAGCCTAAAAAGCTATTATTTAAAGGAAAAACGAAGAATAGGAGAAATGAAAAGTGGATCTGGTTGTTCGGGATTTTTATCAAAGTGGATCCACTACAACACATTTACTGCTCTTTTTTTTTCTCACATTTTACACATCTACTTTTTTTTTCTTTTGATAGTACTTCAAAATTATGATTTTTTTCCACTAATTTTTTTAAAAATTAATTTTAACTTTTTTAACGTGAGGCAATATTGTGTTATTTAAAAGTTTCATAACATAATATCTTTGCAAATTATAGCTATGCAAATTGGTATTAAACTAAACTGATTTGGCTTACAAATTTATGAATTACGCTAAAATTTATTATTTTATAAATTATAATTTTACAAAGTTTATAATTTTTTCCATAAATTTATAAAATTAGTTAATATTTTTTTCTTTACTTTTATAAAAATAAAGTTTTCAACTTTATAACATTTTTAATTTATTTCTTTAGCTTATATTTTTATAAATTAAACTAATTTAATTTAAATTAAATCAATAAGTCCACATTTAAACCTACCTATCCCAAGGTCATTAATTTCAAATTTGTCTCTAAAAATCATTTTTTTAAACTATTTAGTTTAACAGAACCGTACGCAAAAGCTCTCAGCATAGCTGAACTATAATAATTTAATTTATTATAAAAAAATTTATTTACATAATTTTTTTTAAATAAGACATTAAAAAAATATTTTAATAGTATGTAATAAACACGTCTGATTAAGATAATTGTTGTTTTTATTAGAATTGATAAATAGATAATCAGGCAAATAATTTTAAAAAAGTATATGTTCGAATAAAGAAAATGTTGGTACTGTTGCAAAAAAGAAGCAATCAGTATTCTTAATGCAATGTTTTACGCATATAATACATAATAAATTGAAATTTATCTGTTATAAGGCACCAAATCATGCAGCAAAATATTGAAAAATATGAAAAGAAAATATTAAAAACATTGGAACTGAAAAAAATCTATCTACAGATGAAACCTCAAGTTTTTGCGTCATAAAATAACTAATAACATTTGAGAAGGAGGCGTGACCACTCATAGCGCGTTGGTCTGAGTCGTCAGGTTAGTACACCGGACATCACGAGTTCGATTCCTCTCAGGGCAAAGATTGGTTAATTACTATAAACTCACGCAGGAATGAAACAAATGAGCAGAAATGTGTGTATCCCTTATAAGGTTGTCCTCGCGAAGTAACTTTTTTTTTTTTTATCCTATAAACTTTATTTTAACGACATAAAAATTTCTAAATTTGAATACATCCATGGGATCAAAAATGAGTACATAGCAGTTCATATTTGATTACATCCATGGGATCAAAAATGAGTACATAGCAGTTCATATTTGATTACATCCATGGGATCAAAAATGAGTTCATGTTTTTCTCAATTTTGAGTACATTGGGATCGGAGCTATTTTGAGTATGTGACGTATTCAAAATTGAGTACTTTTTACTCAATTTTGAGTATCCATTTTTTTCAGTGTAATTAATAAAATATTTTCAAGACTCAGTGACTGGTCAAACTGATTATAAAATTCCAGTATCAGAAATTCAATACTTTAATTATTTTAGTTAGAAAATTAATTTAAAATTCTGAATTATTGAGAGTTACGAATCAAATAAATGTGACGACGGAAGGTTCAGGGGGGATAGAAACTGATGTAACAAAAAGTTTTCACAAAAATACACTGTTTTGGGAGTATAAGTGCGTAATTCGCTTTACAATTCACATGAATTAAATCCTTTGAAACTGTTAATGCTAATATTAAAGAAATGAAACTGCGGGTTAACAGTTTCAAGTTGAAGCGGTCGTAAAAGTATACTTAAGAAATAAGTTTCGATACAGTAAGTAATTGAAATTATACACACTTCTTGACTAGTTTTGAAACAGTAAGTAATTGAAATTATACGCACTACTTGACTAGTTTCGAAACAGTAAGTAATTGAAATTATACACCCTTCTTGACTAGTTTTGAAACAGTAAGTAATTGAAATTATATACACTTCTTGACTAATTTTGAAACAGTAAGTAATTGAAATTATACACACTTCTTGACTAGTTTTGAAACAGTAAGTAATTGAAATTATACGCACTACTTGACTAGTTTCGAAACAGTAAGTAATTGAAATTATACACCCTTCTTGACTAGTTTTGAAACAGTAAGTAATTGAAATTATATACACTTCTTGACTAATTTTGAAACAGTAAGTAATTGAAATTATACACACTTCTTGACGAAGTTTTGAAACAGTAAGTAATTGGAATTATACACACTTCTTTACTAGTTTCGACACAGTAAGTAATTGAAATTATGCACACTTCTTGACTCCAATAATTTATTTTTGCAATACGTTCTATTAGAGCCAATCGCCTAGATCAACATCAAATTCTAGATACCATCCTGTGAGAGACAATATTCGTGTTGCTATTTTCTTGAAAAATAAATAAGTACGTGGTACTGGTACACAATAAAATCTGGTAGGTGAGGTGTCGCTAGACAATCATAAAATAAAATGAATTAAAAATAAAATTGTCACTTGCAGAGCTGACGTTGAGACTCTAGATCCGCAAATTTACACGTTCGAAATATAATCAATATAGAAATGTAATGAGTGTAAACACGTTAGAAATGTAATCACTACCAGTTTTGTAACCATCGTTGTCATGATGAAGGAAACTTAATGAAAAGAACCGGATGATCTATTATTTAGAAAATTCTTCATATAAAAAAATTCTGCCTACTATATACAAAGTAACACGATGTTCACCATAAGCAGCGAGGTTAATATTTTTTTTAAATAAAACATAGTTTGAATTCGGTATTTTAAAAATTACAACATTTTGCTACAGAAAACCGTCACTCATCAATGTCGTAAATTTTTATACAACAATTTTAAGGCTGTTGCCAGTCAGTTATTCTCAAAAACTAACAATTAAAGTTAAAGTTTAAACATTGAGTTTTAGCCGATATGCTACAGTCTTCCCTTCAACCTGTATGTGCTGTCCTCAGTATACAGGTTGCACTTTTGAGGTGTATTTGATTTAGGAAGAAGCATTAGGACTGAAGCAAGGAATCAGGCATTCTTGCTATAGTCCTAGGTCTTGTCTGATACAAACAGATGCTGATGGAGTATCTTTATTCATCAAATTGATTATTCTTTTGTACAAATATTGTTCTGTCTGAGCTGCATCAGTATCAGCGCTTGTTTTAAATGGAGGATCCCTCTTTTTTAAATCTTTATTTGTGAAAGGCATCCTGCTAAAAATTCTATCATCACTTGGCAATGACTGTATTTTACCACTCTTTTCAGACAAATAACCTATGAAAAGATTGATCTCTGATGGCAAAATCCCACGATCATCAGCTAAGAAGAAACTGCATATTGAAATCAGCTACAAAACCCAAGAACTGATTGATCCCTTTGAGATCGTTTGTAAGCCGTATATTTTTTTGAGAGATTCTACGTTCGTAGTTGATACGCGCTAGCAACTTTAAAGCATCTTCAATGGCCTTATTACGTACTCCTGGGGTGTACCATATAAGATATTGACTGTATAACTGAGAGATTCTACGTTCATAGTTGATACGAACTAGCAACTTTTAAAGCATCTTCATTGAATGGCCTTATTACGTACTCTTGAGGTGTGCCATATAGGATGTTGACTGTATAAATGAGAAATTCTACGTTCATAGTTGATACGAGCTAGCAACTTTAAAGCATCTTCAATGGCCTTATTACGTACTCTTGAGGTGTACCATATAAGTTTGACTGTATAACTGGGAGATTCTGCGTTCATAGTTAATACGAGCTAGCAACTTTAAAGCATCTTCAATGAATGGCCTTATTACGTACTCTTGAGGTGTGCCATATAGGATGTTGACTGTATAACTGAGAAATTCTACATTCATAGTTGATACGAGCTAGCAACTTTAAAGCATCTGCAATTGCCTTATTACGTACTTTTGAGGTGTACCATGTAAGATGTTGACTGTATAACTGAGACATGGGTCTGGTTCTGAGGGCTAATAACCATTATATTAGCTTCCTTTACATGCAACACCAGCAAGTGTTTGTGTAAGTACTGCTTTTAAGTAGTACATATTTTAAGAAGAGTACTATATCCACTAAAATTACAAGACCTTTTATGCGATCTTACACAAATGCAGCACGCTCTTTGTTGTTTATTGACAACAATAACCTCGCATTCATTTAGGTGAGAGAAACCCTCAGTGTAATATGACTTTTTACTTCCAGTTATTGCATAATTCAATGGGCTAGAAATATATGGCATCTTTGATGAAGGTGAAATTGATAATTCTTGGCCTAACTTCAGGACGAGGTTGGTCGTCATATAACATGTCATATAACGATCTCTAGAAATATAAAAATATATAATACCTTCTAATAATATGCTTTTAATTGCTAAAAGGAGTAAACTAAATCAAAGAATTAGTATATTGGCAATTGGCATGACAAGCAGGAAATTTAGTTATAGAAAAAAGGGGCATATAGCTGATATTAAGTATAATGGAAAAATCACAGTATGATGTAGAGATCATATATATTTGTCATTTTATTCAAAATTTATAATTTCTTAATTTTTCAAAAAGTTAATTTATATCTTTATTTAAATTCTATTCATTCTAAAGTAAAGTCTAACTATCCCACGATAAATGCTATTTAATCATGTACACGTAATCTTTCATTTATCCTGCAGCTTTCCTTAACCGCATAAAAGTATTTCCCTTCTAAAATTAAAAATGCGACGACGGTTATTTCACATATACATTGATATACTAGTATTCTTTTATTAGAAATATCCGCTCCGCAAATCTATTAAAGATCCCTCATGTTTTACATCGCGGTGCCTTTATTCTGCCAGTCTTCAATTGTCTGTTGCATCTGGAATGCAAATCTAGATATTTTTCAACTGCTTGTTTCGCATTTTTTTATTAATAACTTTTCACACCCTAAAATTATAAGTTCCGCTTTCCTAGGACATGCCGCAGGGTTGCTTCTTTAAAACCTATATTTTGATAACGCGCCTAGCATTGCATCTCTGTTCTGTATCTCCCACGCAAAATTAACATTGCTGTATTCTAAACCGTCTTAAAATTCCGAATGGCGATAAAAATTAATGCACTTGTAATCTGGCGATATTGTTTGACTCATGGCGCACATGTGCATCTCTGAAAGTAAAGGTGACTTCTCTTAACCTCCGCTAAAAGAGGTTGTAGCTCTATTGATGTCAAAAGACCACCTCCCAAACATTACCATCATAGTCAAGTACCAAATAAATAAAACCTTGCAAGCATCTATGAACTCTTCTCTGTTCTCGTTTACATTTATACTGACTTCTTCCAGGAAATGAACTACGTGGAGTTATTGCGACAACCATCTCTGTTACAATCAATTTTAGTTAAATGCCTGTCCAGCTTCTCATTCAAGACACTTTTTCGATCACGTATGCCAAACATCTGTATCAATCCGTATTCCAGCCAATTAACTCCTTCACACACAGCCCTGGCAAGATTAAACCTATCAAGAAGAAACCATCCAAATAAATTTCAATGAAAGTAAGAAAAATTTTCCCTCCAATCTATACTATCCATATATTATAAGAGAAACCATCGAGATTGTACAACATAAAAATACATTATGTAACGATCCAGCATCATTTAACTTACCAAACTTGTGGCTCGAGTTACTACAAGGTTATAGAAATAAACATCCAAGTAAAAGTAAAAAATAATGGGCGTTATTTGAAAAAGTACGTGAAAAATTGAATGATAGCGTTTCAAATAACTTTATAGACCTGCAATTATGGAATATTCTTATTTGTTTCGATAATGGCTCAGATGGAGCCGAAACATGTAGTCTAATAAAACTTATTTTACTGTTTATAATTTTTTTATTTTACGCCTTTCAGCAATTAAAATAATGATCTCTAGAAGTTTAATCACCCTAAAGTGATCTTCGAATCCCCCCCCCTTTTTTTCCGTGGTCATCTTTTTTAAGGAAATTGTTATCTTTACAAAAACTATCATTCTGTGAGATCCAAGAGACTGGCGTCCTCTTCGATATTTTAAAAATTACAATATTTCATTAATGAAAACGATCTTTCATCAATGTGGAAAATTTTTAGAGAACAATTTTAAGTTGTTGTCACTCAGTAGTTCTAAAAACTAACAATGAATGTTAAAGTTTAAACATTGAGTTCTAGGTGACATTTTACAGTTTTTCTTTAGATACAGAAGTATTTTTTAAGCGATGAATTATAAAATATTGAAGGTAAAGAATAGTAATCTTTAAATCGTCTCATGTGATTAAAAAAAAAAAATGTATTCATTTGCATAACTGCAACCTTCTACTTTTTTTTAAGGTTAAAAATCATACATGGTAGCAAAAAATTAAATAATTTAATAATGCGACGTTTCTATGTGGCACCTATTTGATTTAATTTCTTAAGAAAAAATTCTGATTTAAAGTGTATTTATTTGTCTTTAAGAAATGTGGAAAGTTGATAACTATGCATTTCAATGGACTTGAATCAAATGAGCAGGTTCTGCGTCAATTCGTCGCGGCGACAACTCATCGCAGCGTCAATTCGTCGCAGCGTCAATTCGTCGTGGTGTCAATTCGTCGCAACGAAAATGTTTTTGAAGGCTATGATGGTAAAATAAAGACAATTTAGTAAAAATGTTTAATGATAATTAGTTTTTAAGATATAGAGAATTATAACCAACAATTTACATGCGATTATATTTAAAAAACAAATTATTATTAAATAATTTTACTAAATTATCTGTATTTTATCATCATGATATTCAAAAACCTTTTCGTTGCGACGAATTGACACCACTACGAATTAACGCTGCGACGAATTGACGCTGCGATCAGTTGTCGCTGCGATGAATTGTTCCGCGATTATTTGTGCCCGACGAATTGACGCGACACCAAATGAGCAATTTCTCCTTCCTGCACCCGTGAATTCTCTTGATTATAGGGAGGGGGAAAGAGGGAATTTTCATAATTTTTCAACAAGAGTTTTAATTATTTTGGTTAATAATTTTTCACATATGCTACAAACAAGTAATATAAATTGGTTTAAAATGAAGATTTTTTTTTTTTAATTTAACGGTATATTTGTTATGGTTAAATTTTATTTGAATCTAAAAATAACGCAAATCCTCTGATTGTCTGTTCCACGGCATTCTGTCTTTCATAAATGCATTCTGCTTGCTATGAAATTTGAATACATGGTTGATAATATAAAATGCTTGAGATATACGTAGTGATATATGGAAGATGTAATAATCTGAATATATGGTATTTGAAATAGATAATGGTATGCATATTTGGAAATGGTTATAAAATGTCCTTAAGCGTATGCTATAGCAATAGCAAATGTTAATATATTAACATTTATTTTATAAAGTTGATGGATAGGTCACCTGTAGTAGGTAGATGTTGCTTATGTATAGCAGATAGATATCCCTACAAAGAGATACATAATTATTTACTGCTCTTTATGTGTTAATGCCTTTTTCCCTAAATGATGAATCAGTAGATGTCGCTATGTATAATAGATGTCCCATGTATGTAGCTATGTATGTTCATTGCTCTTCGTGTGTATAACTTAATACTTTTTTTAAATCACTGATGTTTGAAACATTAATATATATCGCTAATGTACATTTAATATAGTATTTATCCCGCCAGTACCTACTATACCTGATATCTATAATAATCATACACATCACGTACAATAAATGATAATATCTATAAATGGTTATTGTCTTGAAGTGTTAGGCCTTTTTTTTCATTTTATGATGCACAGAAAATCAGTACATATCATTTATGTATAGTAAATGTCTCTGCTAGTAGCTATTTGTAAATATTACTCTTCATGTGTTAAATTTCATACCTTGTTCTACCAAATGATGTATAGAAAATTACAATAAATGTCCTCAATGTATTTTAGCTATCCCTGAGAACAACTATGTATGATTATTACTCTTTATGTGTTAAACTTAATATTTGTTTTCTTCAAATACTGTTATCTGTTTTGTGACACACGGAAGTCTTGGAACAAAGGACATCGCTTTGATATATGTTTCTGCACTTGTCTTGTCCACATTCTATGTGGCAAAGTTAATTAAAAGAGGACTTTTATTTGAAACAATCTGTACTTGAAACATAACATGTTGGTTTCCGAATCACTGCACACAGACAAAAGATTTAAATCACACTTCTTTCTCTCACCTGTTATGCTTCTTTCAGAACTCCCACCTTCTGATTTTTTTTGCCCTTCACTGAGTTGAATAGCCTAGACCTGCTTAGAATTATACTGTGATTAAAAACGCAGACGATTTAGTTATTTTTTTATGTGGTATTTTGAACGAGATTAGGTGTTGATTTCGGAATGCGACAAGAGTTTGTTTGTGTTTTTTTTTTTTTTTTTTACAAGATGATTTCTTAATTCGTGAAGTTTTGATAAAAACTAAGAAATGTACCGCTAAAATGAAATGATATTTTAAGAGTTCAGTGACAAGTTACGTTTCCGGTATATAATAAAAAAAATCCTTATCTTTTGAGAAAAATAAAAATAAAAGCTTTACAACTGTGAAAGATTATTTAAATTGAAATCAGAATGTGAAATGAAGTAAAGGAATCCAGTATTTTCAAGTAAATGTTTTTTTTATGGAATAAAGGTGTTCCAAATGGAAGAGTACCAGATTCATTTTGAAATTATTTTCATGATATTACGAAATTATTAATTTATTCATACTAATTCTAATCAGAAATTTTAATTTTAATGAGGATCTAAAAGCCCGTTTTCTATATGATGTGTATAAAATTAAGATTATTAAGTTTCTACAACTATTAATAACTGGAATAAGTAAAGGCTATCCAGAGTTTAAATTTAATAGAATGTTCACTGATTATAATTCACCAGTAATTACTGGCAGTACTTAAATGCATAACTAAAGGAGGCAGTTTCTTCGTTAATCAGGAAAAATAATCACCATTTCCCGAGTTAAATTGCGTAGACCAGAAACGACGAACCTATGATACGGATGGAATAATATTCCACACTGCAAAAAATAATTGTTGATTTTACAGTATAAAACTGGCACCCCAACTGCCAGTATTATACCGTAAAATTAACAGTATTAAACAGTAAAATAAGCAGTAATACGCTGCCGTGCAAGCAGTAATACGCTACCGCGCATGCGCGGTAGCGTATTACTGCTTGCACGGCAGCGTATTACTGCTTATTTTACTGTTTAATACTGTTAATTTTACGGTATAATACTGGCAGTTGGGGTGCCAGTTTTATACTGTAAAATCAACAATTATTTTTTGCAGTGCAACAACAAGATATATTTGTATAACTAAGAAAAGTATATGATTATTCTCCTTACAAAAATTAAAAGAAAAGAAGAGAAAAAAGAAAGAAGCAAAAATATCCATATAAGAATTATAAAAGAAATGACCTTGATATCCATGGTTTTTGAGTCAGGCTGATAAAAAAAAAATAATAATAATGAAAAATTTTAAAGGTCGTGTAATTTAAAAAAAAATAGAAATATACTAAATATTGATATATATATTTTAAATTTTGAGACTACAATATTTATTTTTGTAGAAAGTAAAAATAAATCATTCAGTTAATATTTTTAGTTAAATTCTTGCCAAATTAATTCAAGTATAACAGGATGTAAATTACAAGCTTAAAATTATTTCACTTCATTAGTTGAGTAGGCTGGACTGATAACACAATCTATCGTCTTATATCTATAGGAATCGCTTACACAATATAACGATTCATAAAATTTTCAATACTTAATTAATTTAAAAGGAGCTAATTTTTTAAAAAAAGCATATTTTTAAAGGAACTTTCAAGTTATTTACCGTCAAATCTTGACGGGTACTATCCAGTGATGATTTAAAAAAAAACATGATTTAGGATTGAATTTAAGTTTTCAGTTGTGCGTCATCGTTTTTTACATGCTGTGTATAAAATTGAATTAATTTTTCAATCACCATTTATAATTAGAGTTCATAAAGTTGCAGTTTTTAGCTTAAAGCAATTTCAGGCAAAGCTATTCCCATTTCACCGAGCCTAGACCAGTTTAGAATTATATTGTGATTATGCAAATGATCTAGTCACTTTTTAAATCCCGTATTTTGAGCTTTAATTTCTGATTGAGGCCAGAGGTTTTACTTTATTTCGTTGTTATTCTTTTAATGAGATTATTTCTTAATTAGTGAAGTTAAAATAAAAACCAAGAAATGTACTGCTAAAATGAAACTATATTCTTAGAATTCTTTGACAAGTTACATTTCTTGTGTATAATAAAAAGAAAACAATCCTCACGTTTGGAAGGAAAAAATATTTCTTCCAACGAAGTGGAAATTAATGTAACTTCAAGTGAGAATGTGTAACGACTGACTGAATCCAATATCGTCAAAGTAAATGTCTCTGAATAAAAAAAGAAAGAAAAGAAAAGAAATTCAGATAGAGAAGGATCCTACATTCATTTTAAAATAATTTTCCTGACATTCCCGAATGAATTATAGATTTATAATATTACTAATAAAAAATTTCAATGGCCACTGACAAGGCCACTGACTGATTATTTCATTTAACTTTTCTACCCAATGTTATATGCTTTTTTCATACAATTCCCTCCTCTATTATTCCTTATTCGCCGAGCTGAGCCCCCTCCCCCCTTTTGTTTTCTTTGTAGACCTGCTTAGAATTACATTGTGTTACAGAAAAGGTAATCGATCTACTTACTCTGTTTATTCGGCATTTTGATGGAGTTTAACCGATTTTGAAAAGATCGTTTTCTGATTTCGAAAAGAGTTTGCTTGTTAGTTTGTGTATTTTTATGAGAATCCTATATATTATTTCTGCTGTGTGCATTCCTTTTTCTAAGCAAATATGAAACGCAGAACGATAAATGAGACACCATATAAAAGGATTTTGAACAGCTTCGGACATATCACACTTACATTTCGTTAAAACATGTTTTTTTGATTGAAAATTGCAGTTAATTAAAAATTAAATCGGCATTACTTTCATAAAGGAATGAAAGGTTTTCCTTAAATTAGTGTTGCCACAAAAATTAAATACCGCATTATGTGATGCTCAACAATGATTATACACTGTCGAGAAAAATTAAAGGAACAACCATAAAAATGTGCTTTATGTTAATTCTATTACGGAAACTACAATGAAAGATGATTGGTTGGTAACTCAATGCCAACGTTATCATGTATTCCAATAGGGTTAACCCTTGCTACAAAAAAATATGCAAATTTTTGAGCCCGTTCTTTCGGCACGTTTGAAAAGGAGTGTACGTGGGTGATTTGAAGTCTAATTTCAAGGATTGTACGTGTAGTTACATAAAAGTTTCGCTTGTAGTAGGTGGAATACACTGTTAAAAAAAATCTGAAATTCACGGGTATTTTTTTCCTGAATTTCACAGAAAAAGTCCTTTTTTGTGACAAAAGGGTATTTTCCGTTAAAAAACAGAAAATTTCCTCATATTTCCTGAAAACAACGGAACGGACGGAGACGAAAGGAGATAACGGAGATATTCCGTTATCTTATCTGCTGCATATTTATTTTCAATGTTTAAAAAACTGACATGTTGTTGCACAGAAAAACTAAAAATTTAATAAATTAAAATTTCGAGTTTATTTAAAAAAAAAAAAAAAAAAAAAAAAAAAAAAAAAAAATAGTACTTTCGAATTAAAAAAATTAATAATTTTCCCATTCTTTTAAAATTATTTGCAATTTATTTTTTGAAGTTATAAGAAAATATTCGCACTTAAAATATACTCTACACAAGAGGATTAAAATATATATATAATAGTTAAATTAAGTGAAAAAAAAATCTATTTTACTCAAAAAAGCAACATACAAAAATAATGCTTTTAAATAAAAAGAAAATAATATTTTTCTCATTCCTTTAAAATTATTCGCAATTTAGTTTTTAAAGTAATAAAAATTACTCGCACTGAAAATATATTCTAAGCGAACACATTTAAAAAATATATAATAGTTGGAAAAAAATCACTTTTCTTAAACAAGCAAACATTTTTTATCGAATTTAATTCAAACATAATATTTATATTTTACTCTAACAATCAATTTAAGAATATATATAATTCATGTTTTTATCCTGTATTAATATTACAATTTTAAAACATCAACATCATCTCATAACGAAATCTCCTCGCAATTAACTTCAAAAGTACCAAGCTTCTAAACCCCAAATTATGTCTGTTCTGAGCCGCCATTTTGAGAATTTCCAAATGATCCGTTCAAACTGCTAATCTAGCAAGCGCCCGCTGGTCAAACCGGCAAGACGCTGGACTCGAGGCATTATCACCCCTGGTTCAAAACCCAATGTCGACCAAAAGCTGTTCTTGACGTATGTCAGATAGTAAATACTCCCGCAAAGTCGACAGATGGCAGCACCAAGTGAGATGTCAAGATTTTTTTAAACCGAGTTTATCTAAAACGGAAAATGTCCTTTTCTGTCAGTTCTACGAGGAATATTTCCGTGATTTCTGAGAGCGTTAACGGGAAGTTACCGCTTCTGCAAACGGCGATTTTCCTTCTTTTATTTTTCAAAACGGAAAATCTACTAACGGAACGGAAAAAGTCCGGCAACTTCGCTGCCAGTACTTTTACCGTGAATTTACGGATTTATTTTTAACAGTGTATGTCGTCTGGAAGACGTTTGACCGATGGTGAGAAATGGCGTGAGATAGGGAGGATGAAAGCAGGACAGACACTGACAGGGGTCTGTGAAGACTTAAAAATAGCCTAAATCGCCATGACAAGAATCTGGAAACGATTTAAAGACACTGGTAATGTACAGAGACAACCAGGTCAAGGTCGAAAAAGTGCCAGAACAGACTCTCAGGACAGTTATTTGGCAACGATTGCTAAAAGAAGCAGGCAACTGACGTGAATTCAGATTGCAAGGGAGTTCGTTGCAACAACAGGAACTCGAGTATCCAGATTTACTGTGAGCGACAGGCTGGATAAAAGAGGGCTGTATGCAAGGAAACCCATGATTTGTATCCCACTAACTACGGCAACGAAATGTGCCCGGTTAAAGTGATGCAGATATCATCGTCATTGAAATACTACGGACTGCAACTGAGTTCTCTTTACCGATGAATCCCGATATTGTTTGGAGAGTCATACCAGATGTGTTACCATATGGAAGGAGAAACACACACGCAATAAGGCTACAAACATTGGTGAAATGCATCAATACAAAGGTTCTGGAATCATGGTATGGGCGGGCATCATTTTGAATGGCCGCACTGACCTACACATTTTTACCAGTGCAACTGTGAATGCTGAAATATACAGAGATGAGGTTTTTGATCCTCATGTCAGGTTGTTCAGGAGTGCAATCGGTAATAACTTCCTCTTAATGGATGATAATGCGCGTTCTCATCGTGCCGCACTAGTGAGGGCGAAGGAATCCAGCGAATGGAGTGGTCTGCATATTCTCCGGATTTAAATCCGATAGATGAGAGCATTAGGACATCGACTTGTATCTGGGTAACCCCAACTAGCACTCTCCAGGAGCTTCGAAGGGCTATTCATCTGGAATACACTTTGTTATCACAAGCACTTCTGGATAATCTAATGCCACAGTATGGAGAATCGTTGTAAAACTTGCATTTCGGTCAGGGGAGACTACATACCTTATTGACTTTCCCTGTGTGTCTCTAAATTGTTGTAACAGTAGAATTTCCTTATCCCCACTTATATCACACATTCCTATGGTTTTATATAAATTTATTCGTTGCAGAAGTAGGCAGTTCTGTATTTTGAATTTATGTCAGGCATGACAAAATAAAGATCTTGTCCAAGTTTCATGTTCTTATCTGCACAATTATTCAAGTTCGATAAGTTTTTATAGTTGTTCCTTTAATTTTTCTCGCCAGTGTAAAAAAAATAAATAGTACAACCGTGGCATTACGTAATAAAAGTATTATTTACATAATACATGATGCGTAAAATACGTAATAAGTACAAGTATAAGTGTTATACCGGCGGACGGGTTTATTTTATATTTATGATTAAAAAGGAAAATTGAAATGTTTAGAAGAAATAAAACATCCTCGATCGATCGAAGCAAAATTGCAGTTAATCAAAATTTAAATCAGCATTGTTTTCTTAAATGAAATGAAAGGTTTTTATCAGTTTTTCCCGAAGCCAGTGACGTCATTCTCTAATGCAGTTAAAATACGACTGTTATTTTTTTTTTCTCGCGCGTGCCTTTTGCTATCTTGGATCAGTTTTTACTGTAACTTTGATGGAATAAATGAGATGATATTCTGGCTTGATTAATGTTGTTTGCAGATATTTTTATCCTTATTTATTATTATATTTTTTAAAGTTTAAACCTGCATTTCAAGAATATTACATATTTCTAAAAAAATATTAAACTGCAGTGTGAAATCCTCGCTCGAGTCCACTGGTATATTTCTTAATTCCTGAAGTTTTGATAAGAATTAAGAAACGATCTCCTGAACACTGCAAAAAATAACTGTTGATTTTATAGTATAAAACTGGCACCCCAGCTGCCAGTATTATACCGTAAAATGTGCGGTAGCGTATTACTGCTTGCGCGGCAGCGTATTACTGGTTATTTTACTATTTAATACTGTTAATTTTACGGTATAATACTGGCAGCTGGGGTGCCAGTTTTATACTGTAAAATCAACAGTTATTTTTTGCAGTGAAGTAAGTTATTACTTACCCATCATACATAGGGCAAGTCTTGTGATCGTTTTGAAAATCGAAATTTTTTTTTGACGGACTTACACGTTTCAGACACCGGAGATTCCGAAAAACACATTTTTAGAAAAGAAAAATTGCCGTCCGTCTGTCTGTCCGTCTGTGTGACTGTAAACGCTCTATCAGCCGAACAAATTTAGATAGAGACTTCAAATTTGGTATGTAATAATGAGGAGAAGCCTATTGAATATCAGTAACCACCTCGATTATCCGGAACTATTTTTTTCGGACTCTCGAAATTTTCGTTCTGATAGAAGGTATCTATAAAACTTTTCGAAATTGTTTATTTTAAGGAGAGAATATAAAATACAATAAAAATATATAAATTTTGTATAACAAATGAAGTCGATCGGATAATGAGTTGCCGAAATATTTATAATCCTATTTCCCACACTCTTCGATTTTTCATGACCCTGTATTTCATTCAAATTTCAATTCAAAGATATATTTTAATTGGAAATGAGACGCTTAATCCGACGCAGTAAACTGTTAGTTAATATGAATTATCATTTTTGGAGTTATAAGGATGTTTCTTTTACACAATTCAATAATAGAGCATTTAAAGTTTATGACGTCATATAAAGCTAACTGAAGCTAATTAAGTATTCGTCACATTATTAATTCGAATCAATGAAAAAATGATCTATATTCAGGATTGGCCATAAGAAGAGTTGCGGCGGATGTACCACACTTTGCCCCGCACTTATAGGGAACCCTGACTCCAGCGATAATGAAGACGTTATTTTATTTTCGAAAAACATTAAGATCACGAAGAGTTTTACACCCCAGCCCGCGCCTACCTCCTGCGCAAATGAGGCATACGCTAGGGCTCCTTTAAGGCGGTTCTCAAATTCCCTATTCAACAAACGCGAAACTTTCTGACACATTTTTAAACGCAAAGGCTTAAAATTGGCAGGGCTGACTATTGAACGTTTCGAAATCGAATGGTGCTTTTAATTATTTGATAAATAAATTGAGTTATAAGTGATTTTTGTCACGTGACGATAGATTTTTCTTTCTCCCACTGTCGCGTCCGGAAATTCGTTTCAAAACGCCAGCTTTGACAGTATGTTCTGGAAGATCTTTTGCCTTTACTAAAAAGTGGAAAAAGCTATTCGATTTCATTGTTTCTGAATAAGAACACTTGCTAATTTCAGGCATTTCCGGAGAAAAATGCATTCAGAAATGTATCAGAAAGTAGCTCCTTTGAATTTGAGAACAGCATTAGGAAAAAAAGTCGACTGAACCCAAAGTTTAATTTTCATATTATGAGGATACAAACCATTGGTAATCATTTGTAGTATTTATATGCATAGTTTAAGAAGGCCTGTTCATTAAACTGGCAAAAATGATATTAATTTATTTTCGATTGAAAATATCTGTATATAGACCAAATATTGCGACAAGAGCCATTAATTATTTCTTTGAGCTTTTTTATCCAAGGACTCTGTGGTCTGTTGTGACCTTTTATATTGCTCATCAAATGTGTCGAAGCAAAGCTCACAAAATCAGCAAAAGACATTCTTCCTCAAGGGCGGTAATAAACATGTAACAGACACTTCTCAACAATTGTCGAATTATCTTGTCGTGCAACAGAAGAATGACCATATCTAACAAGCCAAAAAAGTCCCGCCTCCGTTGCATTGTGGTGTATTTCAACCTTAAGAACAAAGCTGGGCAAACTTGTAATTGTAATTATCTGCAATGTAAGTACAATTTAATTGTATGTAAGTAATTAGAGTTACAATTACTTGCCGTAAAATGCTCACACACAACTCTGGCCAGAACCTCCACCCATCCTATTATTTGACGAAATTTCTGTGCTTGTAAGTGTGTAACAATAATCAATTACATACAATTAAATTGTAATTACATTGCAGGTAATTGCAATTACAAATTTACCCTACTCCGCTTAAGTGGTTACATATAATTTTCGTAAATGTTTCTGCTAAATGTGGAAATTTTTCTGCACTTTTTTTTTTACATTGTACTCACTAGATTGAAAAACAGTTAACTTCAAATCAACTTGTTTGTTTAATTTTTTTATCCAATAAGTAGATTCTTTTTAAAGTGAAATAGTTATTTTTCCTGCATCTCAGTTCGATGTCCTTTTAATGCATTAGATAAACATCCGAATAGATATTCTCGCACTCGGAACTCTTGAAAAATAGTTTGTGAAATTGTAATTATTTCTGTGCTTTAATGTGTGTAACTATAATCAATTTCATACAATTAAATTGTAATTACATTGCAGATAATTGCAATTAAAAATTTACCCTACTCCGCTTAAGAGGTTACATATAATATTCGTAAATGTTTCTGGAATATCTGGAAATTTTTCTGCACTTTTTTTTTTTTTTACATTGTACTCACTAGATTGAAAAACTTCAAATCAACATGTATGTTTAAATTTTTTATCCAATAAGTATATTCTTTTTAAAATGAAATAGTTCTTTTTCCTGCATCTCAGTTGGATGTCCTTTTAATGCATTAGATAAACATCCGAATAGATATTCTCGCACTCGGAACTCTTGAAAAATAGTTTGTGAAATTGTAATTATTTCTGTGCTTTAATGTGTGTAACTATAATCAATTTCATACAATTAAATTGTAATTACATTGCAGATAATTGCAATTAAAAATTTACTCTACTCCGCTTAAGAGGTTACATATAATTTTTGTAAATGTTTCTGGAATATCTGGAAATTTTTCTGCACTTCTTTTTTTTTACATTGTACACACTAGATTGAAAAACTTCAAATCAACTTTTATGTTTAAATTTTTTATCCAAAAAGTAGATTCTTTTTAAAGTGAAATAGTTCTTTTTCCTGCATCTCAGTTCGATGTCCTTTTAATGCATTAGATAAACATCTGAATATATATTCTCGCACTCGGAACTCTTTAAAAATAGTTTGCGAAACTGTAATTATTTCTGTGCTTGAATGTGTGTAACTATAATCAATTTCATACAATTAAATTGTAATTACATTGCAGATAATTGCAATTAAAAATTTACCCTACTCCGCTTAAGAGGTTACATGTAATTTTCGTAAATGTTTCTGCTCTATCTGGAAATTTTTCTGCACTTTTTTTTTTTTTACATTTTACTCACTAGATTGAAAAACGGTTAACTTCAAATCAACTTGTATGTTTAAATTTTTTATCCAATAAGTTATTCTTTTTAAAATGAAATAGTTCTTTTTCCTGCATCTCAGTTCGATGTCCTTTTAATGCATTAGATAAACATCTGAATATATATTCTCGCACTCGGAACTCTTTAAAAATAGTTTGTGAAATTGTAATTATTTCTGTGCTTGAATGTGTGTAACTATAATCAATTTCATACAATTAAATTGTAATTACATTGCAGATAATTGCAATTAAAAATTTACCAAACTCCGCTTAAGAGGTTACATATAATTTTCGTAAATGTTTCTGCTCTATCTGGAAATTTCTCTGCACTTTTTTTTTTTTTACATTTTACTCACTAGATTGAAAAACGGTTAACTTCAAATCAACTTGTATGTTTAAATTTTTTTTCCAATAAGTTATTCTTTTTAAAATGAAATAGTTATTTTTCCTGCATCTCAGTTCGATGTCCTTTTAATGTATTATATAAACATCTGAATATATATTCTCGCACTCGGAACTCTTTAAAAATAGTTTGTGAAATTGTAATTATTTCTGTGCTTGAATGTGTGTAACTATAATCAATTTCATACAATTAAATTGTAATTACATTGCAGATAATTGCAATTAAAAGTGTACCCTACTCCGCTTAAGAGGTTACATATAATTTTCGTAAATGTTTCTGGAATATCTGGAAATTTTTCTGCACTTCTTTTTTTTACATTGTACAAACTAGATTGAAAAACTTCAAATCAACTTGTATGTTTAAATTTTTTATCCAAAAAGTAGATTCTTTTTAAAGTGAAATAGTTATTTTTCCTGCATCTCAGTTCGATGCCCTTTTAATGCATTAGATAAACATCCGAATAGATATTCTCGCCCTCGGAACTCTTGAAAAATAGTTTGTGAAATTGTAATTATTTCTGTGCTTGAATGTGTGTAACTATAATCAATTTAATGCAATTAAATTGTAATTACATTGCAGATAATTGCAATTACAAATTTACCTACTTTGCTTAAGAGGTTAGATATAATTTTCGTAAATGTTTCTGCTATATTTAGAAATTTTTCTGTACTTTTTTTTTTCTTTCATTGTACTCACTAGATTAAAAAACAATTAACTTCAAATCAACATTCATGTTTAAACTTTTTATCCAATAAGTTATTCTTTTTAAAATGAAATAGTTCTTTTTTCCTGCATCTCAGTTCGATGTCCTTTTAATGCATTAGATAAACATCCGAATCGATATTCTCGCACTCGGAACTCTTTAAAAATAGTATGCGGAACACATTCTATGTTTTCATTATTTTTTACCTCTTTTTAAAAATTCTCTATCTAACTAGTAAATTGGAAACAGGAATTCTGATCAATCATTTATCAGAAACGTGTGACTTCACATCTCATGTTTCGATCTTGCATCAGCACAGCGACCTCAAGTTAAAGCGATTAGTCACAAGGTAAGAAAATGTATGACCTGTCAAGATATCGGCTACCCTTTGATGTAAAACGCACGTAATCCGTAAGGAACTGAATAAACAAATCACTTACTTGTATTTTCTTTAACACTGTTACTAAAAAAAAACTATATGAAGAATAAGAGATACATCCTATTTAAGGGGATGAAGAGAGAAAAAGTACGAATATCTGTTTCTAAGCTAAATTTTTTTTAATTTCTGGTTTCATTTGTTTATGTTATTAGGGGTTTAATATTGTTGATTTTAGAAATAATGCTGACAATATTTGATGAAATAACATATAATTGTATGAAAATTCTTATAAAGCCCTTCTGAAGATTCTATAAGATATAAATAGTTTTCCAATTTTGCTTTTTCATCCTTTTGGGTATACTTTCTTCAGTGATCATTCCACAGCTTTTTAGCTCACAGGCTATCAAAGCCTGAGAGCTAATGTGCCCGCCGGTTTTGTATGTAAGTATGTAATGTACGTAACGCGATAACTCTTGACAGAAATAACCGTTTTGCTTCAAATTTTGTTTATAGGTTCATTTTGATAAGGCGCTTCCCTGATTAGTTTTGGGGGTTCATTGATTACGTATAAAGGAGAGCACGGTGGGCTAACCCCCGTTCAGCTTTTTAGCTAGCAGGCCATCAAAGCCTGAGAGCTAATGTGCCCGCCGGTTTTGTATGTAAGTATGTATGTACGCAACGCGATAACTCTTGACAGAAATAACCGTTTTGCTTCAAATTTTGTTTATAGGTTCATTGTGATAAGGCGCTTCTCTGATTAGTTTTGGGGGTTCATTGGTTACGTATAAAGGATGACACGGGGGGCTAACCTCCTCCCCCCCCCTTAATTTAGATATGGGTTTTTCGTGCAGAATTATTAGATTTTGTTCAAATTTTGTATATAGGTTCATTGCGATAACGCGCTTCCCTGATTAGTTTTGGGGGTTCATTGTCAAGTATAAAGGGGAAAAGGGGGGATTATCCCCCCCTTAATTTAGATAAATAGATTTTTCATGCAGAATTATCCGATTTTCTTCAAATTTTGTATATATGTCGATTGTAATAAGTCGTAATTCTTAGATTCTTAGATAAGATAAGATTGTAATTCTCTGATTAGTTATGAGAGTTCATAGGTTAATTATTAGGGGGGAGAGCGGGGGTTTAGTCCCCCTTAGTATATTGTCGATTTTTTTTATTTTTCGAGGGACTTATTTAAAAATTTTTGAAATAAGATTATAATATATAATCAGTGTGAATAGCCTGTGAGCTCAATGCCCTCAGTTTAACTGGGCAGTTTTCTTTTTATTATAATGTATTTTCCTTCGTACTTCACATGTGTTTTCATTTTTAATATATAGCTATATACTTGGTAGAAAGTGCGTCTTTATGCTTCTTATAAAGCCGAGTAATTAAAATAGTAAGCATGATATATTTCAAATGCATTTTTCTCAAAACAAATTTTTCGCAGTTTATATAGCTTTAAGGCGGTTCTCAAATTCCCTGGTCAACAACGCAAAACTTTCTGACTTTTTTTCTAAACGTAAAGGTATAAAATTAGCAGTCCTGACGATTGAAGCGATTTGGACCAGTGGCGAATTTATGGTGTGGCCAGGGGGTGGGGGGGGACATTAAACTTCGGAGCATAAAAATGTCCCCCCTTCGGAAGATTTAAGATAATTTGGTATTGGTTAAAAAGTGTAATCTCCCCCCACCCGGAACTCCATATTGTCCCCCCCCCCCGGAGCTGCAAAATTCTCTTCCGTCTGAATTCAACACTAATTTGGAATCGACTGGTGTTTTCCGTTTTTTTTTTTAAATAAATAAATTAGGTATCGAGTTATAAGCGATTGTTGTCACGTGACAACAGGTTTTCTTCTTTTCCGCGCTGCCGTGTCCAGAAATTCGGTTCAAAACGCCAACTTTGACAGTATTTTCTGAAATATTTTTTGCTTTTAACAAAAAAAAAAAAAGAAAAATGTCATTCGATTGCATTAGTTTCTGAATAAGAACACCTGCCGATTTCATGCATTTCCGAACAAAACTGATTTAAAAACTATCTCCGAAAAGTAGTCAGTTTGGATTTGTGAACGTGCCATGCGCCTTATTTTTTATTAATATCCTCAGAGATCATATATTGAATAAGTCCTAACTTTAAAAATAATATATATATTTTTTAAATATAATTTAAATACTACTGAAAACAGCCAAAATTCAACCATTTTTATTTCACAATCAGATAGAGGATACTTTTGCATACAATTTGTAACAAAAATAAATTTTATAGCAACTGCGCCTTTTTTGTTAACTCATTATTTTTCCTAAAAAAATATCGACTTTAAAGATTATAAAAAGTTTTAGACACACTAAGAATGTTTTATACGTAACAATATATATTTTTTCCATGCATAAATTATTTGAAGATGATTTGTTGATTAGATATTGAAATATGATTTTATTTATAACCCACTACCTTTGAGAATCGAACATTCAAGAATGCCAACTTTTGACAATTTTCCAAAACTTTGATAATTTTTTTCTCAAAAAATAATTTACTTAGGAGCAGAAGATTTTACCGTTGATTATATCTATACAGTAAGAACAAACACACCCAGTTTTATTTAAATAGGTGATGGTGGGTTACCTATTGACTTTTTACAGCCTGATTTGATTTAAATGCCCCTATATATATATATATATACTGCTCAAAAACATTAGGGGAGCAAGCATAAAGAAATGAAGAAGAACCGTGCGAGACAGCCATGCATGGACATAAAATGAAAAGTAACATGCGCATCAATGCACAATATAGATAAGAAGATGCAAAAAATTGTAGGGCACCTCTAATTTTTCCAAAAGTGGAAAAGAATATGAAAAGAGGGATTAGGGCAACGATTTGGTTAGATGTAAATGACAAAAAAAAAAGCGTTGTTTATAAATGATGCAAGATCCTCGCGAGCAGCTAAGACTGCTATACACCTGTTTTCCATGTATGCGATGAGGTTATCGATAAGACTTTGGGGGTTACTGTTCCACACCTCAATAATTTCAATCTTCAAGTCCCGGACAGTAAAAGAAGGCCTTGGTCTCGTTGCAATGGGTCGTCGGAGTGTCCCAAACATGCTCGATCGGATTCAGGCCAGGGGAGCATGCTGGCCATTCCATACGCTGCATTGTTTCAGCTTCAAGAATGTTCTCCACATGACGAGCTGTATACGGTCTGGCATTTTCATGCCTGAAAACAAAAGAATCTCCAATTGTTGCAGCGTCAGGTATGACAAGAGGTCTCAGTATCTCGTCTGCATACTTTTTATCCGTCAAAATGCCATTGTGAATGATATGCAGGTCCGTACATCCACCTATGCTGTTTCCAGTTCATACCACCAACCCACCTGGTCTGTAATGTGATCTGTCATGAACGAATGTGGTGTTATTTCGAGTGTCCCTTTCCCTCCATACCAAAAGACGTCGGGTGTCGCACTTTAGACTGAATCAGGACACGTCTGTAAACAGCATTTGACTCCAATCACGTTGTTCAGCAACTCATCTTCTTCGGGCCGCACTGTGGCTTGAGGCCAACGGAATACAGACCATTGGCCTATGTGCATAGAGACTACCCTGATGAAGCCTATTTCGGAATGTTTGGCTTGATTCCCTTCGTCTTTTTGCCAAGAGCAACTGTCTTTGCAGCTGAGTAGCATTGTCTGTTCTGTCTCGACGAGCTGTTAACAGGATATAACGGACATGAGATGCTGTGGTAGCACGTGACCGACCTAACCCTGGTTGACGTCTAACATTCTCTGTTTCTTGGAATCGATTCCACAGCTTTGCAATGGCACTTTTTGCGACTCTAAGAGCGTCCACTACACTTCGTTGTGTTTGCCTGAATTAAAGTCTTCCGATGATACCCCAAGCCATGGATTTCAATAAATCACGTTGTTGTGATATTTTCAAGTCATATTTTCACAAAACAAAAGTTAAACAATTGAATTTCACAACTAAGACAGTTAAGTGGACGTTTCTTCGAAAACCTGATTTCTGCACTTATTTTCTTTTTTCTGGTTTTTGACGTCATGATCAATCGCTTCGCGTTTCACATGGACTTTTTCTTCAAAATTATATTTTTTAATAAAACAGCATAAATGTTATATTTTTAGAACGATTGTTTAAAAAATATATTTTTTAAGGCATGATCTACCTTCTCAAATGTTTATTTTGGAGTTATTGGCATTCAAAATTCTATTCCTAGTGTAAACAAACCGCTGGAAAAAGAATCGACCTGATTGTGATTTTTATCGTTTCTTAAACCCTGGTGAACGATACGCACCTCGTTCACGTGCAGATAATAAAATAAGAAAAAAAAACGTTCTTGATTTTTGGAATAATAATTTCTGAAATGGAGAAACAGAGAATTATGTTGCGGAATGGCTTGCTGGAAATTATCGTAGCGGAAAAAGTGATCTTAAAAGTGTTATGCTCTGTTGGTAATTTTACTAGCTAAGGTAGTTAATTTAATTAGACGGGCGTTCTTATTGAAAACGAATCGCTTTGTAATAAATGCATTCAACGTTAAGACTTTATTTTAAGTCATTTTTTTTATGCTTGCAAGTTTTGTATATATAAAACGAAAAATTATTATTTTTTTTTTCGTTTAAAGCAATTTGCGAATTAATTTTTAGTTTGTGCTTCCTCAATTTAACTTAGTTTGTCATCACATGACATAATAAGATTACGCATTTACATTTTTTTATAATGGCACTATAAAATGACGAGTTTGTATTGTGGCCGGCATTTAGAGAGTAACTCAAACGAAATCAAGTGTGTTTATCATTTTTCTGAGGTCTCTCAAAACGACCATCTAGACGGGCGAAGCCTGGCTAGTTTTATACATTGACACTATTTCTACCAGTGTCAAATGACATTTTTACTTTCTTCTATCTTTACAAGAAGAAAGTATTGGATTCATGAAAATTTTCAACTTTCTTTTTTCGATGGATTTATACGTTTTAGAAGATCCTGAACACTATTTGACTGTTTTTAGAAAATGTCTGTCTGTGAGTCTGCGAGTCTGTCTGTCTGTCTGTATGTGACAAAAAATTTGTGGGCGCTCTATCTCAAGAACTAATGCACGAAATTTAATAAAACTTTGTATTCAGTTATTCCCTGATATAGATTGCTGCTCATTAGTTTTTGATGAAATCGCCCAACAGGTGGCGCTGTTATGCTGCATTTTTCGCGATTTCCACAATAGCTCTATCTCAAGAACTAATGCACTTATTTTCATCAAACTTCAGATTCAGTTGACATAAATTGATTCCTTGACATAAATTTACGTTTATTACGTTTTGGTGTAGATATTCCGACAGGTGGCGCTGCTATACCACTTTTTTCATTATTTTACGATAGCTATATCTCAAGAACTAATGCACGGAATTTCATCAAACTTCAGATTCTGTTAGACATTGACATAATTAGATGCTGCTGACGTTTTGGTGTAAATAGCACAACAGGTGGTGCTGCTATGCTACCTTTTTCATTATTATCACGATAACTATATCTCAAGAATTAATGCACGCAATTTCATCAAACTTCAGATTCAGTTAGGCGTTAGGCGTTGACATAACTTATTGTTGATTAGGTTTTGGTCTAAATTCTAAAACAGGTGGCGTTGCTATGCTGCATTTTGCAGGATTTACACGATTTTAGCAATAGTCATATCTCAAGAACTAAAGCACGGAATTTCATAAAACTTTAGATTCAGTTAGACCTTGATATAAATTGGTGCCGATTACTTCTAGTGTATGCGAAACCTGTGTGAGATAGAAGAAAGTTTTGGGATTGGCACATCGGACTAGTTTAAAGTTTGGACTTGTTGTGTACTTTTTATTCGTAATTTTTTAAGCTAATAAATATACACTGCAAAAAAAAATTGTTATGCGCGGTAGCGTATTACTGCTTGCGCGGCAGCGTATTACTGCTTATTTTACTGTTTATTACTGTTAATTTTACGGTATAATACTAGCAGCTGGGATGCCAGTATTATACTGTAAAGTCAACAATTTTTTTTTTACAAATATGTGTTCAATGCATTGAAAATGACTTGCGATTGTTTTAATCTGAAAATCTGAAAAATAGTGTCAAAAATATATTATATAATCTAAGATAAAAGAAAGACAAAAGTATAATAATAATTTTTATTTAGTAATTTTATTTAAGTGGCTGTAAAGGAATACAGATTTATTCTCTGATGACAGCAGCCCATTTATGAAATCACGTCTTGCGTCTACGCGGTAAGCCATTTAGTAAAAATTCAATCAATAAAAACATTGCGTTTTTGCTAATAGAAAATGTACCTGTTTCATTCTATTTCTTATTTCCAAGCACATCATTTCCATCATCATTTTTTTTTTAAATTATGCACATATTCTATGTCTAGATTAGTTAAAAAGCAGCAAATATAGCGACAAAAATACCAAATCATGATAATTAATAAAAGCTTCTTTTTCATAACGTTGTTTAAAATTTCCTTATACAGATATTTTTATAGTAATATTTCTTAAAGAATAAATGCTGAAAGAGCCGTTCTCTTTCAATTAATTATTTATATTCAATTAACTGACTGAAGAGGTACTTGAAGAAACATCTGCTTCCTGCACGCTTCAAAATATTCAGACTTATAAAAACAACAACAAATTTCAAAAATTTACTTTTCTCGAGCACTTGGAGAAGAAATTAAAAAAAAAAAAAACATACAGAATAATAGTTATAAAAAAGTTAGTTCGAATCAATAAAAACATCATCTTTATAAAAATATTGACTCACAGAACAAAAAAGTATTTTCATTAAAAAAGAAAAAGTAAAGAAGTTATTTCAAAATAGGAATATATTGCTATTTTCATGACTGTACACTGCAAAAAGAAAAGTGTTGATTTTACAGTATTATACTTGCATCCAAGCTGTCAGTATTATACCGTAAAATTAACAGTAATAAACAGTAAAATAAGCAGTAATACGCTACCGCGATTCCGCGGCAGTGTTTGCCAACGTTGTGTCGCCAACTTTGCCAAAGTTGTGTCGCCAACAATGACGGCATTTTTTGTAAGATTTAGTATTTTTATAAGAAAGCGAAAAACAAAATAGTATGCGATTTCCTAATATCTGAATGAGGATGCCTGTACATTTCCCTTTTTTACGAGTGAAGATGATTTCGTGAAGATGTTAGAAAATACAGTGTTTTTGTTTTGAGAATAGATTTAGTAAAAATTGTTTGCTGAGAAAATGTTAGTAATAGATAAATTGTAAGAATCTTTGAGAAAAGAGAGTATACCACCAAGACAAAGTGCAGCGGCGTTCGGATGGAATTAAAAATTCAGCCCCCCCCCCTTCCTATTTATTTCTTTTTTAACCTTTCATGGACTCAATAAGATTGTATTTCTGTAATGTTGATTTACACCAGAATTTTCGAAAAAAATTATTTGAAAATAAGCAAATGCAATTTTACAGCTTTTTTTTTCTTCAAAGTTATAACAGTAAAATTTTGTTTAAAAATTATGGTACATATCTTGATTAAAATAGAGTGGTAAAAAAAGTATCCCACCGCCCTTCAACGAGTTAAATTACTCTGTTCAAGTCCTTTTGAATTTTTAGAGTTTTATTTCTTTTGTGTGAAAAATCTTTATTTTACAAATAATTAAGGGAAGAAGCATATTGAAAGAAGTATATTTAAATTAAATAAAAAACGATTCGAATTTTCACAAAATATTTCGAATAATAACTTTTCATTATTTAAACAATCATAAGATCTGTGAATTCATAAGTATCAAACGATTTAAGCAGCCATGTTATACAACCAAATTAAGTCAGTATACCAACTTAAAATATAAAATAGTAAATTATTTTTCTTACCCCCCCCCCTCCAACTTACACACAAAAATAAATAAATAAATAAATAAATAAATAAGGTAATAATTTCTGAGTTCTTTTTAGAAGGCGATGGGAAAAACTTTTATTATTATTATTATCATAATTCACAATCATAATTCTCAATCGAATGAGTATTTTCGATCTCTGTGACAATCTAGTGATTAAAATGTATGGGGTGTTCTCTCCGCTTCCCCCTCTTTCTTTTTCCTTTAACTTTTTGGCTGACTGTACATATTTTATTAACTTTTTCTGAAATACATTTTCTACAACTTTAGGTACATTTTTTATAAAATCTATTAAAGCTACAGTGTTAAAACTTTACACGTTTGTATAACGAATATCTGTTTCTTTAAAGCTATCTAAAATTTTGATTATGTACTTATGATATTACAGAAGGTAATATTCTAGATTTATTATTATTATTATTATTATTATTTATGATTTTCGGAATGTTTTAGTAATTATTTTTTATCTATTTTTTTTTAATCTAATTTTTTTTAATGTTTCTTGTTGTTTTTAAAATTATTAAAAACTAATAATTAAATTAAATTTCCACTGATAATTAAATTATCAGTGATTAGTCATATCCATAAATCAACAGAATTTTCCCTTTTACACAGTCATTATATTGTTAAAATCGCTCATTTGAATAATGATTTCAGCAAATAGACATTTAATTAAACATTCAACTGCTTTGTAATAAATTATCTGCAAACAAATTATCTTAACTTACTACAGTGCGCGTTTCTACTGTGGTAAACATAATTCACTTAAACGGAAAATAATTGTATATGTATACATAATATATATGTGTCTGTGTGCGTGCGCGTGTTTAGGATTTTCCACATTCTTTATATGATCTGCTAAGCCAGGTAACAAGTAATATATACGGAGGTTGTGTGGTCGGTGAGAATTTGAGGTCTGCACGGGCCGAAATTTTCAGGCCCGTGCTCGGCCCCAACGAAATCTATCTTGGTCCGGCCCGCTCTAAAAACTAAACTTTTCGCCCGGCCCGTCAATACTTTCGTATTCACGTCCGATTCACGCCCGACTCAATTTCTACAAAAAATTCTGATTTTGCTTAACATACAGTTGAGATTCTTTTAAAGAATATAGTCTGTCTCAAAAGTTTAAGCACTCTGCAAATCTGGTTTAAAATAATTAAAGAAGAAAATATTTTATGCTAATTTACAATAAGTACTCGACATTTAATCAAAATAAAATAAAATAAGCCATTTTGGGTGGTTAAAATAGAAAAATATTTATTTTTATTTAATTTTTCTTTTTTCTTGAAGAAACGCTGTCTCAAAAGTTTAAGCACTTTATGCAAATTTTTTTAGAAAGACGAGATTGGCCGTGTGTTATATGACGTTGTATGACATCATATTGCACTTTTATAAAAGTATAAAAGGTGGAGAAATTATTTCCTCTCGTTTTAAAAATGCTGAAGGGTAAAGAATTCACAAAATGTGAGATTTTGAAAGTTTTAAAATTGAAATCGCAAAATAAAACTGTTTCTGAAATTGCAAAAATTTTCAATCGATCAAAGCGAGGTATATATCAAGTACGCTCTAGAAATGATAATTTTAAGCGGAAACCAAGATGTGGACGACCACGTATGACGAATGTTCAGACTGATCGAAGAATACGGAGATTGGTATCTAGACAAAATATGTCCATACGGCAAATTAATAATAATCTAAGTGTACAGGTGTCCAAAGACACTGTACAAAGACGTATTAAAGAATGTGATTACATCATAGTAAAGAAAATGGCTCGCAAACCATCTCTCAAATTACATCACAAACAGGCAAGAATGAACTGGGTTAAAAAAACACGTCTTACGGGGACAAATGGCTAACTCTTTTATTCAGCGATGAGAAAAAGTGGAACTTAGATGGCCCTGATGGTTGGAACGCGTATTGGCATGATTTACGAAAGGAACCAGGGGCATTTTTCAGCAGGCAGCAAGGCGGTAAATCTGTTATGGTTTGGAGGGCATTTAAATTCAATGCCCAGACCTGTCTGGCTTTACTAAAAGGAAGACAAGAGTTAAAAAAGTACCAAGAGACGCTAAACCAACATTTGCTTCCATTCGGTGACATTTTGGGGGTCCTTAAGGGACTTTTCAACAAGACAATGCCTCAATCCACGTATCACATTCTACAAAACTTTGGCTTTCTCAGAAAAATGTTAAAGTTCTTGACTGGCCAGCTTTAAGTCCAGACTTAAACCCGATTGAGAATGTCTGGGGTATTTTAACCCGCCAGGTTTACGACAATGGAAAGCAGTATGACTCTATTGAAGAACTCCAAGAGGCTATTGAGAAAGTATGGTACTCTTTGCCACCAGAAATCCTACAAAAACTAATAATTTTGATGGACGCACGTTTATTTGAACTAATCCGAAATCACGGAAAAATAATTTGTAAGTAAAAGTTCTGTAAAAATTATAAATCTGGTTGTTTCTGACATTGTGCATAAACTTTTGAGACAGTTTTTTGAAAACATTTTTTAATTATATTTTTTACAATTATGTAATTTATTTTTTTCTACTTTTGATATCATTTATTTAAATAATGTTGCGAAATCTGCAAATAAAAAAATGTTATTCATTCTAACTTTTTATAATTCTTTGAAAATCGACATTTTATGCTTGTGCTTAAACTTTTAAGACAGACCTTACTGCATAAATATCTATAGGAAAATTGTGCAGTATATTTGAGATTACTATATGTTCGCAACTGAATAGAAACATTAAAGATCACTTCGACTCTTAGACTATTACATTCCAATAAAAACTCATTAAAAAAATGTATGTAGTTTAGAATAAAAGAAAAAAAGATGATTCAAAACATCATAACTTTTAAAGCTATATTATAAAAAAAAAAAAAAAAAAAAAAAAAAGAAAGAAAGAAAAAAAAAAAGAATTTTTTTGTTTAGAATATTTTTCTGTAATTTATTAAGGTATATTACCAAAGGTTCCGTTAACAGATATTCATTATCATTATTGCAAATTTTACAAAACAAATTTCCTGCCTGACAGGTCCTGGGAACAATTAATTCCAGTTCTGGCCGGCCTGAGTATGAAGAAAAAATGTATGCCTGATCCCGGTTCGGCCTAAGTCTGCTGACAAAAATTAAGCCTGGACATGATGTAACTGTCTGATGCCGATCTCTCCTCTGTACATGTTATATTTCAGTATTAATGTTGTCAAACTAGCATCAGCACGGGCAGCATATACTTATTCTCGCCCCAGTCATCTACATTGAAAATTGTTCATATTTTATCGGTTTAGTTTGATTCTTTTAAATTTGTTATATCAGGCCAATCGGCTCGCGTAATTTTTTTTATCGGCCCGGCTGATTAGTTTAAAACTTTCATATATATATCATTCCATCCCGTTTTTTTTTTCTTTTTTTTTAATCCGCCCGGCCCGTTGAAAAAATTGTCTTTATTCAGCCGGACTGGTCGGTTTAAAAGTTAGCGTTCATTTTGCCGGCCCGGATTCGTGCATACCTTTCGATCAGATATTAGGAACTGCATGAGTTCTGTGAAAAACAGAAAGTAAGATTTTAACCCGCAGCGATCATATCTATAAAACTTTATGGCGATCACAATCTCAAGAGATCGCAGCAAGATACTTTAACGTATAGTCAACTGGAGTAGTCTACAGGCATGGCGAATTCGAGAATCCGAAAATCATTTCCTCGTGAAAAGTAATCAGTCAAAGATGGAACGAGATTTTTTCTCAAGCTCATTCTACAGCTAACGGAGGACTGTCAACACTTAATCCAAATCCTTCAGAAGTTATGAGTTATTAAAAAACATTTAATGAAATTAGAAGAATCCCCATACGATATTGAGATTCATTGTAAAGTACGATATTCCATTAAAAAATTCATAAAATTCTCCAAAAATAAATAAATAAATAAAATAAAATAAATAATTATACTCCGTAGAAATATTCCATGACGAAATTCCATAAAAAAAATATTATAATATTCCATAAAAATCAGCAAGTTAATCTTCGCTGATGTTGTGAAATATTTAGATAGCTGAAAAATTACAGAGGTAGTGCAGACCGTTTTATTAGCGTGCGCAAAGGTACAGAATTCCAAAAGGAGTGCCGTGCGAAAAAGCTTCTAAACCAGCCATACTCAACCTTTTTTTCTCGCGGGCCGCAAACGTGTGTTTGCGACGTTAGGCGGGCACACATTTTCATTGCACACTTAAAAAAGGGTAAAAAAATATTAATTAAAACCGAAAGTTAACATAAATACTATAACAAATCAATCTAACAAAGTTAATATTATCAGTAGGGTTGAACGTTTATCGTGGAATGAATTTTATAAAAAAAATTAACAGCACTATTTCAAAACAATAAACTTCGTTGTTTTGGTACCTACGTATGGTTTTTGAAATTTTTGAACTCTTGCAAATGTTGTAGAAATATGCCGCGAAGTTTGTTGTTTAGAATTAGTCGTATAAAAGTATTTTGGTGCTAATTTTTACAGGACAAACGTTTAACTCTAAAAATCCCTATTAGCTATATAATAAGTATAAAACTGTAGTCAAATTTTTACTATCATTCACACACATCAGTCCTCAATCCGTGGTGTCGATGACATTCTTTCAAACGCACAGTATAATTTTCACAATTTCTGTAAAAGAGCTTTAATAACAGAGCGATATAGTATGTGATATAGCAACGATCTATAAATTATTATGACGATATATAATATAGCAACGTAGAATTTCCCAGTTGTAAAAGAAAAAATCATTTTCAGAATAATAAATCGGTGTTCTGCTCAATCCAATTTTTTTTTATATATTTAGAAATGTATAATGCAAATTTAATTAATTTTAGATACTGTTTGAATAATGTTGAAGATTATAATGTATAATGGACTGTAGCACAAATAGGATTACATGTAAAAAGAACTTTTGCCTAAGAAACTCCCCTTTTTGTTTTAAAATAATTTTTAATTAATTATAAATAGCAGGGCAGACTTTTTTCCCCTGAAAATAAATAAAACAACACAGAAGGTCTTAAATACTTTTTTCGCACATCTCAATTAATTTTATAATTATCGATTAATGATTATATTTCTCGGGCCACACATTAAAGGTCGCCGGGCCACATGCGGCCCGCGGGCTGCAGGTTCAGTATGGCTGTTCTAAACGAATGAGAAAGCGCGCTGGGGAACTCAACTGCCGGAAGAAGAAAATTGATATGATTCGGCCATGCTTTTGGCGGAAAGAACACACTGTTAAAAGTAATCTGAAATTCACGGGTAATTTTCCCCCCTGAATTTCATAGAAAAAATCCTTTTTACGACAAAAACGCAGTTTTCCATTAAAAAACAGAAAATTTCATCATATTTCCTGAAAACAGCGGAACGGACAGAGACGGAAGAGGACAACGGAGGTATTCCGTTATCTGCTGCATATTTATTTTCAATGTTTAAAAAAACGACATGTTGCTGCACAGAAATGAAAAAACTCAAAGAAATAATCCTCGCACTTTTGTGAGATTTGTATCTTGCTGCTGCATTGCAACTGTATTGCGTTTTGTCATCAGGATCAATGACTTATATTCTTTGTCTGTGACCTGCACGATCTCGTAAAGACAAGTTTGTTGTTTGTTCCCCTTTCACCACATGGATTCCCTTAAGATCAGAAATAAGTGTTTGGTTTTAATTTTTTAAATCATATAGTTTTAAACTGAATATAAGTGATATACTAACTTTATAGCGAAAAGTTACCGCTTCTGCAAACGGAGTTTTCCCTTCTTTTATCTCCCAAAACGGAAAATCTACTAACGGAACAGAAAAAGTCCGGAAACTTTGCTGCCAGTAGTTTAACCGTGAATTCACGAATTTATTTTTAACAGTGCACATCGAAGAGTCGCCAGAAGAAAAAAAATAGCCTATTGATCAAATGGAATGTTTTGAAGTGGAATGAATTGAAGCAAGAAAGCAAAATTACGAGGCGTCAAAGCCAAAGAGAAATGAAAGAAAATGTATTTTAAGGTGAAAAGTGTAGTAAATTAAATGTGTAAATTTTCAGAATATTAAAATATGTTATATTATCTCTCTCCTACAAGACCTGTGAGACTTGTAGACTTAGTTGCTACTTACAAGCTCAAGAAAACTACACTAGTTCAGATTACACAGTTGGTGGACATCACATAGAAGACTATTGAGAACATGCTTATTGTTTTAATATTAGTAAATTACTTAAATTTCAGTATTAAACTTAATTTTCCAAAATTAAATTAATTTCCCGAAATGTTTTTTCAACAGCTTAGCCACTCTATAGTTGCGATACTGCTGATGATTTATTAGAGGATCGACAATTTTATTTTTATAGGTTATTTTCCCTTAGCGCTGTGTAATAATATTAACATGAAAAACTTATATACGATACATGTTCACATGTTGTGCCTTTTAATTTTTTACCCGTTTGTTATTTTAAATCGAAAATTTTAAGTAAAAAAATTTCGTGAGTCTATTGTTTTTGCCTTTTTAGGGTTCCGTACTTAAAAAGTAAAAACGGAACCATTATAAGATCACTCCTGTGTCTGTCAGAGCCCTTTTTTTCGTAATATGCATGGGACGCGCAAAGTTCAAATTTGGGAAAGATATAAAGCCTTTTCACCCACATATTTGCAGATTATTAGCCATTCACAAATATGTTTAAGAAAAATGTAGGGGTCTAATTAAGTTACTTGGAAAAAAAAGTTTACCTTTGGTATATCGTGTGAAAGATCTCGTAATATGGTATTCAAAAATATATTTGTTTTAATTTTAGGTATTATATTTTCAGAGATATTGTCGAAAATGCGCTGCAAAAATATGTCCCCCCCCCCCTCTCTATTTCCGAATCAACTGAAACTAAAAATATGAAAAAATTAGGGGTAGTAGAAGTTTATTTGGACCTTGCAAGTAAACTACAGCGATTTTCCTAGGCAACATAGTTTTCGAGAAAAAAGCATCTTTCCGTTAAACACAAACTTTACTTTTCTTGCGGTCAGCGGCGGAGTTGCCTGGCGCTCGAGGTATTTATCGACGCAGAATCATCTAAGGATACTTGATAATGATTTTCGAGAACAATTGTGGGTAATTAGCCGAGATATTAATTAAGTTACTTATTAAAAAAAACATTCTTTTTATTTAACGTGTAGGGTATTGTTCGAAATATCTCGTAACATCGAAATCAAAAATATATTTGTTTTAATTTTAGGTATTATATTTTCAGAAATATTGTCCAAAGTGTACTGTAAAAATATGTCCCGCCCCCACCCTTACTATTTCCAAAAAATTATGAAAAAATTAGTGGTGGTAGGACTTAATTAATTAATAAATAGTAATTTATAAATGTAATGTACGGAACCCTTTGAGCGCGAATTATACTCGTACTTGACCGATTTATTTTTAACAGTACCCGCTGACGGGCCCCGTAAGAGACCCGGGTCCAGGTAATTTGTATCGGATCTACCCCCCTCTCTTCGGCTCTGGTAATGATTCGATTCCAGGCCCTTAAGTATGGTAATATAAAATAAATCTGTTAAATCGTTACTTAAAAAATAAAATACATATTTGCTTCAAATTTAATTATCACTAAATTAACAAAATTTGGAAAAACAATCCATGGTCTAAAACACCCGCGTTCGTTCATGTGCCAATTTTTAGCTACTGTGGAAACCTTTGAAACTGGTGCTCCCTGTTTTTTCACCAGCTTAGCCACTTTATAGTTGCGACACAGAAATTGATTTATTAAAGAATGGACATTTTTATTTTTATTGTTTTTTTATTTTTTTTTCCTTAGCGCTGTGTAATAATAATATACAAGGTGCCCGAAAAGTCTGGAAACGGTCGAATAACTCGAGAAATATACATCGGATTACAAAACGAAAAAATGTATGTTCAATAGTTTTGAAAAATCTATTTAAGGATATCAAAGTTGCCCCCCCCCCCCCACCTCCCCAAAATCTGCACCCTGGGTTGAAAGGGGGGGGGGCGGTCAAAGTTTCAAAGTTTCTAACAACTTTGAAATCTTAAATGATAACGCCCCTTTTTTTATTGCAGATTCAGATTCTACGGGAAAAAATACGTAACTTTTGTACTGAACATTTTCTTCGAAAAATCGTAGATGGCGCTGTATCCAGTAAAATGAAGTGAGAATCGTTTTCATTGAAAAATATGAAAACGTTTGAATAACTCGAGGAATATACATCGGATTGAAAAACGGAAAAGTACGTGTTCAATATTTTAGAAAAATCTATTTAGGGATATAAAAGTTGCCATTTTTCTAAAATACTGAACACATATTTTTCCTTTTTTCAATCCGATGTATATTTCCTGAGTTATTCGACCGTTTCCAGACTTTTGAATGGAAACGATTCTCACTGCATTTTACTCGATTACAGCGCCGTCTACGATTTTCCGAAGAAAATGTTCAATACAAAGTTAAGTATTTTTTCCCGTAGAATACGGATCTGCAGTAAAAAATGAGGATTATCATTTAAGATTTCAAAAGTTATTCCCCCCCCCCAGTGGGGAAGAGTTGGGGTAGCAACTTTGATATCCCTAATTAGATTTTTCAAAAATATTGAACATGTATTTTTTCGTTTTTCAATCCGAGATATATCTCTCGAGTTATTCGACCGTTTCCGTACTTTTCGGACACCCTGTATATTAAACGAACAAGCGTTTTTCCCGAATACGGATGATATCGTAAACGGTGATACTTGCACGATACTTGCCTACTATATTAAATCGAGCACGAGAAAATGATTTAGCTAGGTCCCAAATTCGAGAAAATACGTCTTGCCATGTCCAACGCCATGTTTGACGCCACCTCCAACAAATAAGAGTGAATTATGCCACCATCGTTCGAGTACTGGCACGGCAAGCCAAAGTACCCAGGTTCGAGCCCTAGCCCGGACATTTTTTGTTTTGTTGGAATACACCTCAACTATGATACTCCAACCATTGAATATGACTTACCTAGTGGAAAAACTTTCCTCTCTTCGTTATGGATGTTAACATTTCAAAAATAAACTGTTCCATAATTTTTAATATGTAGACTACCCCCGAAGCATTATTTATGCGTTCTGTTTTATGGCCGACATTTTCCGTTAATTGGTACCTATATTTTTTTATGCAAATTTTAGCAGAATTAGTAAAGGGGCATTACATAATTTTTTCCGGAAATATACATCACAGTGCACAATTGGACTGTTGATAAAAACTTGATTGGAATCTTCGACATGCAGTTAAATTGCTTCATATTATTCCCACATTCAAGATAAATAAAGGCAAATTATTAATTTTATTTTCCGATATAAAATATGTTACATTAGTATAGTACAATAACAGTTACACAGTGTGTTGTTGCAGGCACTGACCGTTTTTTCTCATAATTTTGATTTCTTAACAAATCGTACTTTCAAAACCTGCTCTAATTTATTTACGAAAATATTTTTGAAATTATCAGTTTTTATGTAATTTGCATTCGAATACAAATATGAACATACGTTAATAAAATGTATACGCGATATAAATTTTATTATATAGATCGTTGTATAGATAAATTAATATAGATTTACGTATGTAGAATATATTAAAATTAATTTTTAAATCCTTAAGTGTCATTGTAAACTTTCTTTTAAATTTTAGCGTGTTTACTTGTCTTTTTTCGAAGTAGTATTTAATAATTTATTAGAGCAGAAAGTACATAATCGGAACAAAGCTCCATTTACCAGTTTAAATTAATGTTTGCAGGTTATTAACAAACGTAATGGTTATTTACGGTTGCTTGGAAAACGTTTCCTTTCAACTAATCATTATGTGAGAAGATTCGGTTGGATTGCATTTTAAAACGTGTAGTTCATCTTCTAATATATCACGTTCTGCGCTGTAAAATGAAATCATAATTACGTAGCAAATAATTTACATCTGAGAATTCCTTGTCAGCCAGTTTATTTAATTGAGTTTAACAATCTTTCATCTGTATCAAAATAAAAATGGACAAATTTACGAGTGAACATCATAGTTTTAATAAACTTTATATTCTTACAAGATTAAAACAAGTTGGAAATTGTACGTCAAACGTGACAAATGAGGTGCGTTCGAACTATAACTAGTTACAGAGAAATGAATTATATCGTCTGTTAATATGATATGATTAATTTCCGTAATAAAATAAATACATTTTAAGCTGGCAACATTTTATTTTTTGTTGACATTTATTGAAAATTCCAATGGGAAACTTAAGCCTAGCTTTGAAAATTTCAGAACTTGAAATCCATATTTAGTCTCTTTTTCCATTTGATATCTATTTCTCCGGAAACATCTATCCAAAAAACTATCGGAAGATTATAGGATTGCTATAATTAAACAATTTTAGTATACAAATTCAGTTTTTAAATTCAGTAATATTGAAATAATATGACTCCATCTTAAATAGGACGTAATCACCATGGCAACGTAGAACCATTACCTACCATGAGATATCATTGAATTAATTACGTATGACAGTACTTAATAGAATGAAGAATGTGACTATAACTTGGTCATAGAGGTTATAAAATGTCATATACGTCATATATGACTATAACGTCATCATACTTGTCAGATAACTTGAAAATACGTCTCGGTCGCTTGACGATTAATCCTCGGAAGCTGCTATAACAAGGAAGTATCGATTTTTAAAGAATTCAAATTACTTAATAAATATTGTTTTTAATATCTTTTTAAGTTTTGATTCGATTTTCATAAAATTTGAAAAGACTCGACAAAATTCTGCAACGGTTATATATATTAAATGTTAAACAATTCAGCTGGGTAGTTTTTCCGCTGTTATATGCGGACAGACTAGACAACGACTATGGGTGCTACGTGTTTATATAATTACAAACGCACCTAAAAAAGGGGTAGGGGGGACATTTAGCCTAAATTAAAAAAAAATATATATATATAATAATAACTGAAATGTTTACTTACACAGAAGAAATGTTTAAGAAAAATAAACCGTGTAATCCCACGACTTCGGAAATCTTTATCCTAATTTCAGAAACTTTTAGGACGCAAACCACTCTGTGGAAAAATTAACGTTACAGAATTAATTACTTTTGTTAAAAACCATAGATAATTAGATATATAATGCACTCCCTTAATTACAATCTAGATCTAGACATTTTCCTTTTGTGGACCAAGAAATATCGAATTCAGTACTGCTTAATAATTATTTTCTATTTTCTTCTTTTTTTTTTTCTTCGTTTTTTGCCAGACATGTTACTGGTATAAATTAGGCACATTAGCTGCCCATTATTTTCCAGGAACGTTCCTGATTTTTTTTTTTTTTTTTTTTTTTACAGTGTAAAGAATTAATTACTTTTGTTAAAAACCATAGATAATTAGATATATAATGCGCACTCCCTTAATTACAATCTAGACATTTTCCTTTTGGAAACCAAGAAATATCGAATTCAGTACTGCTTAATAATTATTTTCTATTTTCTTCTCTTAAGTGTCAGTAGCTGTTAGAAGCCGTGCTTAGTGAATTTTTCAGTCTTTATCAATATAAAATTAAATATTTTTGTATTAAGGATCTAATGGGACTTTCTTGGATTATTTATGGACTAGCGGAGCTTCAACTTCTTCGCTAGTCGTTTTTTTTTTTTTTTTTTTTTTTTTTTTTTTTTAACGAATACTGTGTTTGGGGTACCATTGCTTTCGGTATCGTACTGAGCGATACATCAATCACTAAAATATGGCAATTCGTTAATACGCGAAAAAAACAAAAATAATAATTTTGTAAAAATAAACAGTTAAAGATATTTAAAAAAAAAAAACCTTGAAATTTTCAGACGCGTTACATAAAAACGTCAAAACAACAGTTACTACAACAGGGACCTTTCGTTAATACCCGAAAGCGTTAAAATAACTTTCTTCGTTAATAGGCGAAAGCGTTAAAATACCTTTTCTCGTTAACACGCGAAATCCTTAAAATAACTTTTTTTCGTTAATACGCGTAAGCTTTAAAATAACTTTTTTCGTTAACACGCGAAAGCGTTAAAACAACTTTTTTCGTTAACACGCGAAAGCTTTAAAACAACTTTTTTCATTAATACGCGAAAGCGTTAAAACAACTTTTTTCGTTAATACGCAAAAGCTTTAAAATAACTTTTTTCGTTAACAAGCGTAAGCTTTAAAATAACTTTTTTCGTTAACACGCGAAAACGTTAAAACAACTTTTTTCGATAACACGCGAAAGCGTTAAAATAACTTTTTTTCGTTAATACACGTAAGCTTTAAAATAACTTTTTTCGCTAGTAAACAAAATCGTAGAAAAAGAATGGAATACAAAAATATATCGAATAAAATATAAGAACTAAATTTAACAATTAGAAACTTCCGAAATTAACAGAAAATTTTCAAAATTTCTGGATAACACAAGTGTATTTTTATTTCATAAACATTTCCGTAAAACTCGTAAATCTCTATATATTTTTTAGACTTCTGATAGGCACCAAATTATTATGTTCTGGACATTATAGAAAGGTTTCCAAATTCGTCAAAAAAAAAGAGGCTATTTATAATAGAATTTCATAAAATTTTCTGCTATATCAGGAAAATTGTCTGCAAGATTTTGCAATGTACGGTTATTATTATTATTATTATTATTTTTCGTTGCTGATATTAATTCATATGTAAGAGGATCTTTCGATAAAATAGCGAAAATAAACTAAATTACTTTTTTAACTTAGCCGGAAATTTCCAGTCTTATTCAGGAAAATTAGAAGTCTAGTTTGTCAAGAACATTTCCCTGTATAATTTTTTATGTCTTCATCAATATGATGTAATATCAGCTATCCACAAACTCATATTATTGGAAGTCTTGGCCACTGTAGATTATCTTGGTTGATTTATTTTCTCAATGTTTATATATCACAATATTTCCTTGTCGAAATTAATGACCAAGCTTGCCTATGATACTCATTTATACTTGTTATTATAAGAGACCATCCAAAACTTTGCAATTGTTTGTGGGTTATTCGACTCTTTTATCTTTGCATAACATGACTACGATTTGGTCCTCAGAGGCAGACGCATTTAAAAAATTTTAATTACTCTGGGTGTACTCAAATCCAAACTGCTTATTTTGTGACTTATTTTTAAATTCATTTTGGCTCTAAAATGCATCCAATTGGCAGGTTCTCTTGTTCAGAAACTTTATAATGTCCGTATTGGTCGATTTTTTGATAAAGGATATTTCAAAAAATGCTGTCAAAGTGGACATTTTGAACCGAATTTCCCGAAGCGAAAGCGCTGGAAACAAAAGAAAATTACCGTACTATGAATAATTGTTTGTAAATCAATTTCTAATTAATTGAACGAAAAATAAAAACACTAGTCACTTATAAATCTGTTCATGAATCTCGTCGCCAAGTTTCATGTTTTTACTTTTAAAAATGAGTCTGAAAATGTGTCAGAAAATTTTGAGTTGTTCAGCGTGGAAAAATATATATTTTTTAATACCGCCTTAAATAGCCCATAAAATTATTTTTGATGATATTATGGCAAAAAGCTTTTTTTAACACTGTTCACCTAGTTGAAAAGTGTTTATGAATTTGGTCTGTCTGGCTGTGCTCCTATACTCGCGTATATATACTCGGATTGCCGTGTAATTGATGTATGTCATTGAGGTTTACCATGGCAAGTTTGGTATTGAAAATGAAGCGTGTGGCATTTATATTTCGTTTACAAGGGCTTTTAAAAGACTGCCGTTACATTATAGTCTATAGGGAAAAACCATTTGCAGTGTATTTTAATGATGTTACCCTATTTCAAACATATTGAAATTGATATACATCACAGAGGTGCACTGCAAGATGCTTACTCTAGAATAGGGTGCTCATATAGTATTTATCGTTCATTTACAGGGTACACAAAAGAATTCGGCTACTGTCTATGAGGGATGATTGCTGTAAGTGCGTTTTCAGTTGTCTTTTTGCGTCTACTTTTTGCATAATACTCGGTGTGTATAAATTCTACATATCGTATACAGAGCTACATACTAGAATTTGAGTATATTTCCGCTCATTGACGAAAGTTTCTGAACGCGAATTTTCAACTATATACAGGACTGCACAAAAATAATTCTCATATCTTTCCAATTATACATGGTAATTGCTGATAGTGGGTTTTCAAATGTTTCATGCGTTTACTAAATTGTTTACTTAGAGACTTGGGTGGGGCTAGTATAGCTTGAACCCTTGGGTGCCCCCCCCCACCCTAGTTGAACTTGTTTATTTAGAGATAATATTTCACCTTATTAAATGGTGAGTTTTGTTTCAGTATTTTAAATGTGTTGGAAAGTGTTTCATACTCTATGCTTGACGCATGATTTTCCTTTCCTGTTTTTCTTTTTCTTTTTTCGTTGTTTGATGAAGATATTGTTTATTGCGGTAGCATGGATGTATATTATGCTCCATTCTCCCATTTAGTTGATAAATATTTTATTCGAATACAAGTAAAAAAGACAACAACAAAAAAAAGAAGCAACTCTTAAAAAAAAAAAAAAATTCAAAAATTACACAAAAAAAATTTCAAAAGTTGCTCTAAAGATTGCCCTAATCCTAATTAAACGTTATCTTTTTTTAAATTACAGTTTTTGTCTTTGTTAGGGTTCTGTACTTAAAAGTAAAAACGGTATAAGATCACTCGTGTATCTGTCTGTCCGTTTGTTAGAGCCCTTTTTCTCGTAACCTATGGGGTGTGGAAAGTTCAAACTTGGGAAAGTTATAAAGCCTTTTTACCCACATATTTTCAGATTATTAGCCATTCACAAATATGTTTAGGAAATATTTAGGGGGCTAATTAAGTTGCTTGAAAAAAGAACTTTTCTTTTTGCATATCGTGTGAAAGCTCTCGTAATACCGAGCTCAAAAATACATTTGTTTTAATTTTTGGTATTACATTTTCAGAGATAATGTTGAAAATGCACTGCAAAAATATCCCCCCACCCCTCTAATTCCGAATTTACAGAAACTAAAAATATGAAAAAATTAGGGGTAGTAGAAGTTTATTTGAACCTTGCAGGAAAACTATAGCGATTTTCCTAGGCAACATAGTTTTTGAGAAAAAAGCATCTTTCCGTTACACACAAACTTTACTTTTCGGGCTGTCAGCGGGAGAGTTGACGGGCGCTCCAAGTATCTATTGACGCAGAATCATCGAAGGATATTTAATAATGATTTTCGAAAACAACTCTCGTAATTAGAGGAGATATTAATTAAGTTGCTTGAAAAATACATTTTCTTTTATATATCGTGTAAGGTTATCGGTCGAAAGATCTCGTAACATCGAACTCAAAAATACATTTGTTTTAATTTTAGGTATTATATTTTCAGCGATATTGTCGAAAGTACTGGAAAAATATGCATCTCGTAACATCGAACGCAAAAATACATTTGTTTTAATTTTAGGTATTATATTTTCAGCGATATTGTCGAAAGTACTGGAAAATATGCATCTCGTAACATCGAACGCAAAAGTACATTTGTTTTAATTTTAGGGATTATATTTTCAGCGATATTGTCGAAAGTACTGTAAAAATATGCATCTCGTAACATCGAACTCAAAAATACATTTGTTTTAATTTTAGGTATTATATTTTCAGCGATATTGTCGAAAGTACTGGAAAAATATGCATCTCGTAACATCGAACGCAAAAATACATTTGTTTTAATTTTAGGTATTATATTTTCAGCGATATTTTCGAAAGTACTGGAAAAATAGGCATCTCGTAACATCGAACGCAAAAATACATTTGTTTTAATTTTAGGTATTATATTTTCAGCGATATTGTCGAAAGTACTGGTAAAATATGCATCTCGTACACTGCAAAAAATTATTGTTGATTTTACAGTATAAAGCTGGCACCCCAGCTGCCAGTATTATACCGTAAAATTAACAGTATTAAACAGTAAAATAAGCAGTAATACGCTGCCGCGCAAGCAGTAATACGCTACCGCGCAATGCCAGTTTTATACTGTAAAATCAATAATTTTTTGCAGTGTAACATCGAACGCAAAAATACATTTGTTTTAATTTTAGGTATTATATTTTCAGCGATATTGTCGAAAGTACTGGAAAAATATCCCCCCCCCTCCCACTCCTATTTCCGAATCTACTGAAACTAAATTATGAACAAAAAATAGGGATAGTAGGAGTTTGTTCATTAATAAATAGTAATTAATAAATTCAATGTGCGGAACCCTTTGAGCGCGAGTTATACTCGCACTTGACCGATTTAAGTAATCAACCACGTAAGAGAAAAAGAATGTAAACAAGCAAGCTTATCAAATTGTATAACGTTACGTTATAGCTGAGGTGACAAGACAAAATTACGGATCGAGGATAGATTTATTTCTTAAATTATTCATACAGAATCTAGTGAATACATTTTTCAAATACTAGATTCATATTGGTTGCCTCAGGAAAAAGTGGAAAAGTATGAACGGTTTCATTTTACTCATTGTAAACAATATTCTAACGAAGAAAGGACTAAATTCATGAGGTATGCATATCACATTGAATAACTGAGGGACTTTAAGTTCGAGAAATTCCATCTAAAGATGAAATATTTTAAGTATACTCACTCGAATTTAAAATAGAGTATCAGCAAGCAGATTTACATGTGGAATTTTGTGCGGTCCATTGCTTTTTGTAAAAGTAAAACTGGCCGGTGCCAAATAACAATTTCATTCATAACCACATTTGAAATAACTGGAGCTCAACTGTGAAAATTATTCCGAAATTATTTTACAAATCGTTGAAAGTGAATCTTTAACTCTTTCTTTGATAGTTATGATACAACATTCCAGGATTTAATATTTATAAAAACCGAAAACAAAAACCAGCAGATGGCATCATTACCATAACTGAAATAACTGGAGCTCAACTGTAAAAATTATTCTCGAATTATTTTCCAAATCTTTAGAAGCGAATCTTCAACTCTTTGTTTTAGATAGATTTCGTAAAAAATAGTACCTGTTACATTCTCCCCTATGTTGGAATTTCTGAACATTTTTTGCAGATCTAAGCCGATCATGACTCCTAACCCCCCCCCCCCCACCTCCGCCCAGTTAAAAACTTTATATATATCTATCTATCTATATCACTTTTTTATGGACACGATAACTTCCATAATTCTGCACAAATCTCTTCAAAACTGATACAAGTGGCATAAAATCTCGGTCAAGTTCGTTAATGGGCAAAATCGGACCAAGGCGGGGTATGGTGGTGGCTTTTTGAGAAAACAGAAAAAAAAAACATAACTTCTTAATTACGATACATATCGAATCCGTTTAAAGTTATTATTATTTCTAGGAAAAAGGCCAAAAATTTATGTATGACAGATTTTTGATATCATTAAAAATTGCCTCAAGGGGAGGAAAAATAGGGGTTTAAGAAGAAAAAAAATTAATAACTTCGTGAACTCACAAAATATCAAATCCGCTTAAATTTATTATAAATTTTCTTAATATTATCTACAACTTTTATATTGACAAGTTTTTGATAGGAAAAACTCTTACAAAAATAAATAAATAAATTAATTAATTAATTAAATTAAATTAAATAAAATTAAATTAAATTAAAACAAATTAAAAAAGTCCCTGCAGGCACCGCCTACAGGCATAGGTAAATTTTGAAGTGGTCGGTCCCAACTGCCGCATCATGGCAAAAAGGTCCTTCTTTTGCAATTTGTAATAAACCGGCATCCCACGGTCTGCGTCTTCAAAATCTACCTTGCTTGTAGACCGAGCTGTCAGGGATTTTATTTTAGTTATATACAAAATTCCAGGATTTAAAACTGATAAAATCTGAAAACAAAAACTAGCATCACAGATGTCTAATATACTTCTTATCATTACCACAACTAAAGTAACTGGAACACAACAGTGGAAATTATTACGAATCATGTTCTAAATCTTAGAAAATTATCATACAGATGTGCTCTTTCTTTAGTAGTACATACTTTTGAGATACAACCTTTTCAGTTATAAAATTTATAAGGATTGATTCTGTTTTGTCACATATCATGTAATCGCGAATATTCTATAGCGGAAATTAACTTTAAATCCCTTAGTTTTTACTTTCTTCTTATCTTTACAAGAAGTATTGGATTCGGGAAATTTTTCGACGGATTTTGCATGTTTTAGAAAGTCCTGAGCATGATTTGACTGTTTTTAGAAAATGTCTGTCTGTCTGTGTGTGTGTGTGTGTGTGTCTGTATGTGACACAAATTTCGTGGGCGCTCTATTTCAAGAACTAATGCACGGGATTTAATAAAACTTTGGATTCAGTTAAACCTTCATATAAGTTGGTGCTGATTAGATTTTGGTGTAAATCGCCCAACAGGTGCCGCTGCTATGCTGCCTTTTTCACGATTTCCGCAAAAGCTCCATCTCAAGAACTAATGCACGGAATTTCATCAAACTTCATATTCTGTTAGATCTTGACATAAGTTGATGCTGATTAGATTTTTGTGCAAATCATATAACACGTGGTGCTGCTATGCTGAAATGCATAATTAAAATAAATAATAACGCTTTTTAAAATATTAACATGTATGAGATAAAAAAAAGTTTTGATGGGATTGGCACATCCGACTAGTTTAGCAGTGCGTTATGCTGTTTGAAAAGGATGATAGATACATTTTATAATAAATCTTGGCATTTAAAAGTAATATGCATAAGCATCACGATATTAAGCAAATAGCATTGAATCTCACTTTGCTAATCACACATCACTGTAATTACAATCAATTAAAAATACATTGTAAATACTGCATAAACGTTTTCTGATATAGAAGAAACGTTTCTAAAAGTTCAATGTAATCTCTTGCTTACCATGAGATTGCTAACTTCTAAAAACATTTCTTTTATCTTCTAAAACCTTTAGAAGAGGAAATCATCATAGACAAACAGATTTCTGAAATTAACATAAACAGCTTTTCTGAAAATTAAAGGGCAGAAAATGAACACTGTAATTTCAGAGATTTGCAAACATCTGAAACTTATTTTTTTTTCTGAGATTTCTGATTGATCCTTTTTCAAATAGTTTCTGGAAGTATGGAAAGTTTCCGAAATCGCAGGTAACTCTGAGGTTACATTGAATTTTTACAAACTTTTCTTTTTATAGAAGAAAAAGTTTCTGAAAATTTTAACGGTATATAATACAATTGTTGATTTAGTAAACTAAATTGATTTAAAAGTCAATATTTTAATCATATATATCTTAAGATTTATTATTAAAATATTGATTCTTAAGATATCTTGAAATTGACATCTTAAGATTTATGATGTAATATTTATCTAAACCAGTTTTGTCATTTAATTATAATTTTATTAATCTTCATTTTCGTGCATTTTCCTTATAAAATAACCACAATAAAAGAAGGACAGTTATTACTTCACTTCTCCTTGATTTACATAAATCAATTCAAAATCCGATCTCTAATTTGAAAGCTCTCTTATTTTAAAAATTATTTATTTTTTCTTTCTTTAGTACCCTGATTTCTATAGATAACAATGTCCTTGGGGAGCTAAAGATTCTTTCCTTTTAAATCTTCTGGAATATTCTAATTTTCAGGGGAAATGTAAATCTTGCGTTGCATCAAATAGCATTTTTGTAAGGAAAGAAAACGTAAAAGACAAATTGGCCACGCTTCTGAGAAGAAAGAAATCAAAAAGGAATTTCCATGCCACTTAAACTAAATTTTAGACTACCTTTTGACGTTATTTTATGTTTCTTTAAAACTTCAGGAAGAAAATGAGATAAGTGCACTTATCTCATTTTAGGTTAAGCATTAATTCGTAAAATTCCACACTGGAAAAAAAAAAGAATGTTGATTTTACGGTATAATACTGACACCCCAGCTTTCAGTATTATACCGTAAAATTAACAGTAATAAACAATAAAATAAGCAGTAAAGCGCTGCCGCGCGCATGCGCGGTAGCGTATTACTGCTTGTTGATTATTGTTATTTTACGGTATAATACTTGAAGCTGGGAATCCAGTATTATACCGTAAAAACAACATTTTTCTTTCTTTTTTTTTTCAGTGTGGAATTTTACGAATTAATGTTTAACCTTTCTGTTATTTATGCAAACAATGTTCATTAATTTGATTTCCGAATACTTTTAGGTAGCTTTCAATACAAAAAAGTATAAAGCTACCTATTGCAGCCATTCGGAGGAAAGCAATTCCGGAAAATTTTGGTATATTTTCACCGATCATGACCCCCAGACTCCAAAACCACCCTCCGTTCAAATGTTGATTTATATATACAGATATATTCATATATATATATCTGATGTATGTCATACGATAACGCTCATATTTATAAATTAATTTGGATGAAACTAATTGTGTGTATTAAGCTCACCAATGCCTCGTCGGAGTTCGTTGGCCAGCTTGGTCCGCCATCTTGTTTCAAGATGGCGTCCACTGAAAATTTTAAAACGAAAATAAATAAACAAAAATGTTAAAAATTCAAATTTATTTTTTAATTAAGTGTTAGGCCTTGATACAAGGATTCCAGAGCATTTTTTGTTTTACCTCTATCTTAAAAAATGGCTGAGATAGAGCAGTTTTCAATTCTAGGATGGCTGACATTTTGAAACAAGACAAAAAACCAACGAATAATTTATGAGATTTAGTGAACGCGATTCCTCGCAAATTATTTTCTTTCATTGTTGTAATCATTTTCCCAATCATACGCATAAAACTATATATTCATATCCGTTAATGCCAAATTCTCGCCAAACTTGGCGACAATTGGCGAAATATCGCCAAATTTGGCGACCAAAATAAGTCTTCATAAATGAAGCTAACTTGGCTATAGATCAATAATTTGGCGAATTTCTTATTCAAATTCAGTATTAACGAATCTTTTGTAAACGGTTTCTTTGCATTTTAGCTTGCTGTTTTCGAGTAACATTAGCTAAAATTTTAAAACGAAAATATAGGAAAGCTACCTTTTCCTCCCGGTACAGGCCGGAAGGACTTTTTCATAGTATGCTTATATGGAAATTTCATTTGTTATTATAAGTGAAAATAATTGTCTGCAGAAATATATTATACAGGGTGCAAACTAAAGTCAGAAAACACTTAAATAACTTTTTGAACGGTTAATGCTAAAGTTGTGAAACGAGTGTCTACCTATAGTAAAACAACTATGCGCTATCGTATGAGAGTGACTGTAGTGCTCCTAGTTGCGAAATTTGGTAGTCATTGACCTTTTTATGACGCTAGTATGAAAAGTTCTTTCAGTTTCATTTGTAATTGCTGTCGTGTAATAATATTGTAGTAAAAAATATTTACTATTTATTTAAAAATATTTGATTTCTTATACGAAGAAACTTACTAAAATTTGAATTATTAATTTATGTTTAAAATATATATATATATATGTAATAATAAAAAAATTTCGCCATTTTTCCTTAATTAATTTATTCCAAATTCTTACAATTCTAATTTTTCCCTCTCTTTTAAATATATCTCTTAAATCTAATTTATATTTTATTCCATAGCTTAATCAAAATATTCTTTTAATTATCATTCTAAAAATCTTAATCTGTTAAAAGCTACACGTATTTGTAAAAACCTTATTCTATTAAATGCAACACTTCATCTAAAAAGCACCTGTTTAATTTCTTCTTATTTTGAGACATTGAATTTTTATTCTTTTGGAACATTTTGTAATACCATTTTTTATTTCTATTTAATTTTATTATTCGGCATCCCATAATCCCTCGCGTCATCCTGCTCAAGGCTTTTTACCTTTTTAATATACCGCGTCTAAAGAAACAGTTTTGACAATACGTCAGGTACACACTCTCTTGGCCTCATTTTTTCAACCATTAGCGAGCAAGCACCGCCTTTTCTACCCCCTTGTTTCCCACCGTACATTGCTGTCGTTGGGCTAGCAATACGCGCTTCTGTAACCTTGAGCAAAGTCTTTTAATATTTATACGGTTGCACTGGCTTTGGAGAGAGACTTTTACACGAATTATTATTGTCAACTAGATGCTGTCGCTGGGATTGTCCAAATTGGTCGTCGGTAGTTGTTCTTCAATAGATCTAAATGTGTTTCAAGTTTTAATGAAGTGAAATTACGTGGAGTTGATCTTAATATATGTTGTCGAATAAAACTATTACTCGTCAACCCTGTCTTCCTCAATGCTTTTGGAGAAACTTTTCTGGAAATGATTGCCTCTACTCAGCTCGATTACGATTGCACATACACTACATTTTTCAAATGTGGCTTGTACTCAGAGACTTGTCTTCACCATTTAAGTAAATCTAAGTAATACAGTCTACAAATGTCATGAAATGGTTTTCTTTGACTTCGACTGTGTCAACATTTGTCTTCTCATCCGGTAAATTTCATGGGGTTCGGGGGCTGAGATGTCGTCCTGAGAACGAACGTTTCATATATATATATATATATATATATATATATATGTGTGTGTGTGTGTGTGTGTGTGTGTGTTTGTTAGATTTTGACTGTATGATTTAAAATTTCACGAGAAACTGGCAGTTGGTTAAAGATGATGAATTATTGCAGTCGCTCGATCAAGAATCCTGACGAGGAAAGAAGGCAATGAAGGAACCTAATTGAGAATTTCTCCATAAAAACTCAGTCAGTTATCCAAATAAATCGTTTATTCAGGAACACGAGAGATGACGGAATAATTCCTACAGGACACAGATGTGTTCTAAAGCCCTCAGGCTTGACTATAAATCACTACATCGTTGAATTGATCTTAAGTGGCTGTTTTAGAAATTCTAAGTCATCAGAACACCAGATAACAGTTTGTTCAGCACTTGAAAACAAGACAAAATTCTGCTCTTCGAACGCTTTTTGTTAAATGCGTGGATAGTTAAACAAGCGACGTAATGCGTGCACGAACCAATCAGTGACAGGCGAAATTTAGCTAAGCGAATGACGAAATCACTCCCTCTCGTGGAGATCCAGCCGTTAAGTATAGGAACTTTTCTCCACGAGGGGAAATGTTTATTGAAAATTCCTATTTTAGAGTACAGATGTTGAATATTACATTAGAGATTAAAATAAAATTAGTACAAAGTTACTTTTTACAATACTGGTTGAGATCACAATATTCTTAATACTTAAAAAAAAAAAAAACTAAGCGAATGTCGCGCGATGGAGAGGTTTTAATGAGAAAGAATCCCGTACCCAACGGCGCATTGATTTGGAAGTAAAAAAACCTAGCGCGCGAAGTGAGCCCGTAGAATAAAAATAACAAAATGGCTTTTAAAAACATTCGAAATGAAAAACTAGCGTCTCTCAGAATATTATAGATTGGATAGTTGATAAAAGTTACGAATGGACTTAAAGTCTTAGATTAAGATTTGGAATAAGATAATTATTAATATACGCGTTTTGAAATGTAAATGGAAATTAAATAGGAATAAATATTATTAAGAAATAGGGAAATAATTAATATATCAGGATTTACAATAATTTAAAGGAATATTGCGAAATAAAATTTTTATATAACATATACAGGGTGATTATAAAAAAACTATCCCGATATATGAGCCCCTAACTATCATACCGTTCACAGAAACTGTATGGAAATTGGGTTTAAAGTATTTTGAGGTATGCGCTCAAGAATCATATGAAAGACAACAGTTAAATTCTAACAGTTACGGTTACAGTGACAAAATTTCGAGAATTTCAAATGGCAACACCTACTTTTTTTTATTGGAATGTGATCTTCATAGTGAAAAACCATAAAAAGCGTTGGAACGGTACCTGTAGCACGAAAATCGCCGGCACTAGACAGACTAAGAAGAATAGTGAAAACAACCAATAAGGACAGAGAAGCAACAGAAAACAAAACATTTTATTGTGTTTCATACATTTTCCCTTTTACACACGACGACACTTTACATGCGGCAGATGGTGGATAGCACTGAACAATAAAATGTTTTACTTTCTGTTGCTTCTTTGTCCTTTATTGGTTGTTTTCACTTTTCTTCTTAGTCTGTCTAGCGCCGGCGATTTTCGTGCTACAGGTACCGTTCCAACGCTTTTTATGGTTTTTCACTACCAAGATCACATTTCAATAATAATAAAAAAAATAGGTGTTGCCATTTGCAATTTTCGAAATTTTGTCACTGTAACCGTAACTATTAGAATTTAACTGTTGTTTTTCACGTGGTTCTTGAGCGCATACCTCAAAATACTTTAGGCCAGAATTTCATTCAGTTTCTGTGAACGGTATGACAGTTATGGGCTCATATATCTTGATAGTTTATTTATAATCACCCTGTATATATATATATATATATAGATATAAATGAACACACGAGTGAAAAACGAAGGATAAGGCATTATAAAAAGCAACGGAATGGACACTGCAGGAATTAAAGCGAAAATTGGAAAACTATGAATTATCTTATAAAATCTTCAGAAGGGCTTTATAAGAATATTCATAGTAAATATATGTTATTTCATCAAATATTGTCAGCATTATCCCTAAAATAGACTATATTAAGCCCCTAATAACACACACACACACACATATATATATATATATGAAACAAGACAATTAATAACCTACATGAGTTCAAATAACAAAATAAATAAATAAATAAATTTTCAACTTAAGTAGAAATAAGATAAATAAATAATTATTCAACTTAAATAGAAATTAAATCATAAAATAATGTGCTAGACTCACCAAAAAAGACTAATGTTGCTGTAAATTGAACACGATTATAAGTACTTGACAAACAGCCAGTCATCATTAACTCAAAATAGATGCTATATCTATGCAAACATTGCTTTGAAAAAAAAAATAGATAAATAGGAAATAAATTGTATAGTACTGCCATCTATCCCAGAAAAATATAAGTAAAAGCTGAAATTGTAGAAAAGTAAAATAATAAGTCTAGTGATGCCATCTATAATGAATAAAGAAAAAAAGAATCAAAAGATTTTTTTTTCCCACAAACCAAATAATATTTGAAATGTGAAAAAACTAAAGGAATTAAATAAAATTTAAATACAATAAAGATGAAATGGAAAGACAAGTACAATTATTAGCAACGTATGATGTGACATTGTGTGAGTAAAATCGAGACTGGATTATTTATGTTGTAAAAATGATTTTGTTATGTAAATGAAATGATTAAATTTATAAAACCCGATTTATTATTATTATTATTATTATTGTTATTGTTATTATTGTTATTATTGTTATTAAATATTCAATTGAACTTTCTTCTTTATTTATTTTCATATGTTAAATTAACTTGTATAATAAATCCTTCAACAAATTAAATATTTGTCAAACATAATTTGTCTCCAAATTCTCATCTAAAGATATACAGCGAGATGCGATATTACAGAAAACAATATTAGATAATATTTTCTTTAATTTCTAATTAAAGAAAAAAATATCTAATATTGTTTTCTGTATAAACTATATTTTCTGTATTATTTTCTGTTATTCGTCTAGTTAACTTTTTTAGCCTTTATTTTGTTTAAATATCCCTAAAGGAAAGAAAAAGGGGTGTCGATTTTATTTTAACCATGAACTTGTCTCATAAATTCTTCCAATTTGTGCGGAAGTTCTGATATATTAAACCCCTTGCGTAACATAAATATATTTTAAACTAGAAGTCATTAAATAACAGAATAATGCAATTTCTAACATATTTAAAGTAGATACATGTATTATAATGCCAAAAGGCGGTTAACTGACTACTTTAGAATTAAAAAAGAAATTATTATTAATATAATGCAATTTCAGTTTAGAAGAAAAAGAGAGAGAGAGTACCTAAGTACAATGATTAAAATCCAAGTTTCCACCATCAGAATGTAGACGTCAGGTGCCGATGATGTGCGTTTTAAAAACTGTCTCCGTAAATTTTAAAAAATCCCTGCAAACTTTAAAATTGCCCACTTGATGAAATTTTATCATCGTCTTAAAAATACTTAAAATTTACTGAGACAATTTTTAGAAACGCGCATCGAAGGCATCTGACGTGTATTTTCTGATGGCTAAAACCGTATTTTAGTAATTATATTAGGTAATGAGTAATCGTGCTTCTAAATTTTCCCATAGGTTAACATGGGATTTAGCGATCGCGGAGTTTCAGCCCCCTAAGTGGTAATTTTATTACGGCTCAAGTTTCGAGTCTACCACTTCCGAAATCCATTCATGAATTGAAATCATGAAGACCTACACTTGCTTTCATCGGCATGAACATGCTCAGGAGTATATGGCAAGAAAGGATTTACCGATGTGTCATTTAAAGAGTAATCAAGGATACCCTTATTCTAAAGAAGGTAAACTTAGTGTATTTCATTCACTATCTTGAAATCAAGCAAATGTATGTTATTCCTTTTTAAAGCTTACCAGCTCCTTTCAGCCGTTAATAAAGCAAAACAAAATCAACTTTCCTAACCTAAAACATTTACTAGAACAGGTGCATATTTTTCTGGCAGTTAAAATGAGAAAATAAAAAAAAGTCTTCTTTTACAATATGCCTTTCCTTCTCCATCCATCTAAACATTTTCCAATGCTCAAAAACAATAGCCAATACAAGTGATTATTTCTCTCGTAATTCTGTGCTTTTTTAGGATAAAAGGCACCTCGTATTCATAGTTGTGTACGACATGTCTCTCTTTCTGACCTTTACTAAATATAAACTTTTCCAAAGTTTGAGATTAGCATTGTAATGTGTATGTTGTAATTTTAGTTACGCGAATTAATAAGTTGGCTTGCTGGATTATTCAAAAATCGTAATAAATGAGTTATTTTTTAGGATTATTATGAGTCACAGGTTTACCATTTTTGGCTTGATACACTGTAATTGAATCTCGTGGCTTTTCATCACTCTTGCTTATGTTCGTCATATAGGTCGAATCTCTGTCCTTGTCTGATCTCGGGGTTCCCCCCTCCCCCCCCCCCCCCCCCCACGTGGCAATACTGTTTTGGCCTCTTATCTTTAATAAGAGCCATCCTAAATCCTATTACATTAGTGGACCTTTTCTGTTGAATCTCTTTCCTATGACCTCAGTTATTATATAAATACAATGCACTAATTTGCCTGGCTAAATTTGTACTATTGAAAACTAAAATTAATTTACATTATCCAAATTTAAATTCACTTCTTTAAGACATTTTCTCCGTTTTAATTATCTAGTAATGATTTGTACTCTCATATTTGAGTGTATAATTATGCATGGTGGCCATTTTATTGTACCCAACTAATTTATATCCCCGCTGTGTTATACTATTCTATTGAATTGGCACATTTGCCCTGTATCGAATTAGTACTTATTATTAGTACTTATTATTAGAACTTATTATTAGTACATATTATTAGAACTTATTATTAGTACTTATTATTAGAACTTATTATTAGTACTTATTAGTATTATGAATATTTCCTGTATTGAATTAGTACAGAATACTTCAAATGTTTATTTAAGAAATATACCAAGAGAAGAAGGACAGGATAACTTACAGTATATAACTTATTTTTCCTTCAATTGTTTTACTCGTCTATTTAAATTTAAAAACTTTTTATTTGGTAAAATAAGTACCTCATAACGGAAGTAAAAAGAAAGTCGAATTTATTTTAACCATGAACTTTGTCTCATAAATCCTTCCAATTGGCGCGGAATACCTGATATATTAAACCCTTGTGGAACATAAATCTGCCTTAAAGTGCTAGCTATTAAATAACGGAAAATTGGAATTTCTAACATCTTTAAAGTATAGAGGTATAATGTTAACGAAATTTAACTTTCGATTTTCTGAATTAAGATAAAAATTATGTTGGCAATGGTAGTTATTTTGAAATTTTCATTGATTATAGAAAAAGAATCACTGCCTAACAGTGTAGCTTCTGACATTTAGTTTAGCTTAAAGATATTTTAATATAAAATATGAGTTAAAAATTCTCTCTGATACTAATTTCAAAAGGTTTAATATTTTATGTGACAGTAGCGGAAAATATTTTCTTTAAATTATGAATTAGTCTTATTTACAAATTTATTAAAACGATATTAGAGTTAATTTTTAATATATGATCAAGTCATTTTCTAAAAAAAAAATTAAGTTACGATTAGAAATACGAAAGTGCTTAAATTTGTGTAAGAAAAATTAATAATTATATGTTTTATAGTTGCAAATATTGTTATATGATGTATTCTAAATTATTCTTAATTTCAAATTTTAAGTAGTATCGTCAAGATTGCACATTCAAATGTTTTTCATTTCGTTTTTAGCAATATTTTATTCTAACAATTCTCTGCATTAATTAAAAGCGCAGATATTAAAATATACGAAAATTAAAGACATTTTTATTTGTCTTAAACAATTTTAACAAAATCAGATCTGCATAGTCCTGCACTGTACTTTTCGGAGGTTAGATTTAAGCAGTGACGCTACGAATTGGGAGAGAGGGGGGGGGGGGGTAACATACTTTAGTGGTCTGTACGGGACCAGCGTTCCTCTTTCTGCAGACTCGGGGCGGACATAAACTTCATTCTTTCCAGTCCATGTTGGGCCGGAAGTGTTTATTATTATTATTATTATTATTATTATTACTACTACTATACTATTAAAGAAATTATCAAAATTTATTTTGGTTTATTAATTTAAACAGAAGTATTTTTAAAAATCCACTTTTTTATCCTTCATGCAGCTTGAAAATTAGGATTATTTTTAATCATATTTTTCTTTCCTTCTAAACTACATTATACACTGCAAAAAATAATTGTTGATTTTACAGTATAAAACTGGCATCCCAGCTGCCAGTATTATACCGTAAAATTAACAGTATTAAACAGTAAAATAAGCAGTAATACGCTGCCGCGCAAGCAGTAATACGCTGCCGCGCATGCGCGGTAGCGTCATGATCAATCGCATGATCAATCATGATCAATCGCTTTCATTCAAAATCGCTGAGGACAAAATTTACTATATCGGGCTGTAGGATTGAAACCAGATCTATTTACGAATGTTTAAGAAAATCGTTGTGGAACGCTAAAGAACGCTTAAAATCACATAGAAAATTCGTGAAAAATCTAAAAATCGCAGATCACAAAGTTTGCTATATTGGACTAAAAGATTGAAGTTGGATACAGTTTACAAATGTGAAAAAAAATCGCCACGAAACACGAAACATCGCATAATAAATTTACAAAAAATTTTAAAATAGCAGAATAGAAAATGTACTACATCTGCTGAAAAATTGAAACCAGATTTCTCGTACGAATGTTTAAAAAATCGCCGCGGAAAGCTAAAAAACGCTAAAAATCACATACAAATTTCGCGAAAATTTAAATAAAGGCAAAGAACAAAATTTACTATATATTGTTATAATATCAAAACTTAATTCCTAACACAAATGTTAAGAAAATGTTGCAAAACGCGAAAAAACTCTAAAAATCCGATAAACATTTCGCGAAAACTTCAAAAAATTCTCTACAATTTCCGAATGTTTAAGAAAGAGAAACTTTTTAATAAACTTTTTTGAAACGAAGACAAAATTTATTATATTGGGCTAGAAGATCGGAATTCTTTTTACCCAATGTGGTAAATTTGCCGTTTTTAACTAAGATACCACTGTATATATATGGATATGTGTGCGTGCGTGAGTGAGTGTTTAATAAACATTTGTGCCCCCCCAAAATTTCCGATCACGCTACGCCTATGTGGACGGCTATTGTCGTCATGCCACATAGTGAACTTCGCTTTGACGGCTATAGCCGCAAGTGTCCGTCAACGTGTTAATATATTTATGTTGCAATTGCAGTAGTTGTTTCTACTGAACTTTGTCAAGTTTTCTGAAATTGGCGTTATATTTGGTTGAAAAGCCTGGATGCTATTAACAAAAAACATGCTGGAATTTCTTGAACTTTTTAAAGAGACATTTCTATCTCTATGAATATACGTCCTATCTTTACACAAATGAACACAAATGTTCTTACAATATCCAGGCAGTCCTGTGTTATAACTACCGATCATTTCGAACATTTTATTTTGCCAGGGTGATCGCAAATATTATTTTTATTCAATGTTTTGTTGGTGCCCTAATTGTCCCTGTGAAAAATACGAGGCCAAACATGTTCTGTATGTTCCAGAAGTTCGAGAAGAATTTGTCAAGTATTTCTCTAGATATACGACAAAACGTTTGAAATTGAAAGTGCCCGGAAACTATTGGTGATATAGTTTATATCCATAATTGGCATGATGATGATCCGTAAATTGCTTATCAATAGAAAAACAAAGGACTGAAGGATTTGGCGTCGAAGGAGGAAACAAATCGCCCATACTGCTAAAAATATGCAACAAATTGTCCAGTCATTCGATCGTTTCTTGAAAAAACGTTTACATAACTGTAATTTAATTCTATTTTGATCATATTATGAGCAATATTATGGTCAGAATAGAGTTAACTTACGGTTATGTAACCGTTTTCACTACAAAAAAGGCCGAACGATTGTACAGTTTGCTGCAAATTTTCAGCAGTGCAATGTCTAGTATTCGTTATATTGGATATTTTGTGACATCATCTATTTCTGCTATCTGCAATGTGAAGATAAACGGAACTATTTTTCATTTATCGAAATCGAAGTTGGACACCAACATACACTAAAACCTGCTAAAACGAAATCAGAATGGATCGATAAAAAATACCGTTTCAGAATGATTTTCGTCTGAGAAATACACAATATATTGTAAGTATGTATATTTTTACCCCGGCCATGGAATTTTTGTTCTCACAGGTTTTACTATATATAGACATGCGGAAAATTTTGATTTTCTTTAGGTTTCATTCTAAGATAATAATTAATGCTATAAACTAAACAAACCACATTCTTATATCTACAGTTGAAAACCGTGGCTGGGTGCTAATGTGCGGTGATACTTCACCCAAAGCCGGGGGCTAGACTAACAATTTAAAGCTTCTTAAAATTGTGAATGATTAACCCTTTACTGGTGTTGTTGTGCCGTTTAGCACCCGCGTATTTTTTTTGCACTGCAATTTCTTCACCAATCAGTAAGATTGAGATAAAAATAATAAAATATATAATTGCGATACTTACTGATTTGTTTGACTACAAATACATTTATGTGTAATTATGTTTTTATGAAAATTTACTTTATTTTATTTTTATAAGTTATAATACTAGCGGGACACAATGGCACCATGGTGGTACACTCTAAAAAAAAATTCGTTGATTGGCAGTACATTTTCCGTATTTTAACGGATTTGTTTTTCTCCGATGAAATGATATCGTGAACGTGTCAGAAATTAGCGAATAAGGGTTTAATATTATCCTTAACATCCCTAATATTATCCTTATTAATATTATCTTTAAAAAACCATAGTAGTAAAAGTCTCATTAATTTGTCATTTTCAGTATGGGTTTGGGATTTTTTTTCACACTCTAAAAAGAATTTCCGTATTTTTATGGATTTTTTCTTATTTTGCAATTTAATAATAAAAATAAACCCCACAGTTTTATAAAAAAAAAAAAAAAAAAGAAAATTTAGCAATATATATAGAGAGAGGATAATCTCAAATCCCTTATTCGCAATACTTTTTAAATCATTCACGAAATAATTTGCATAAAAAAAAAATCATAAAAATACGGCAAATTGTACTGGCAATCAATATATAGATATATTTTTACATTGTATTTGTTCACAAAAATCCACGATGCCATTTAACGCTCCAATGTAAAAGCTAAAAGTTCGGCCCGACTCGAACAAAACCAAAAAATCAGATCCGACCCGGAGCGCTTTCTACGAAGCATTCCGATATTTTTTAACCAACAATATCCAATAACTAAAATTCTGTTTAAAAGCTATTGCATTCAATACATCAGAGTGAAGTATTTTTAAGATCATATTCGCAAGCAATGGTATACGAAATTACAATATTAATGATCACATTCAAATGTAAACTCAGTAAAAGGTACACTGCAAAAAATAAAATAAAGTAAATTTTCATAAAAACATAATTACACATAAATGTATTTGTAGTCAAACAAATCAGTAAGTATCGCAATTATATATTTTATTATTTTTATCTCAATCTTACTGATTGGTGAAGAAATTGCAGTGCAAAAAAAATACGCGGGTGCTAAACGGCACAACAACACCAGTAAAGGGTTAATCATTCACAATTTTAAGAAGCTTTAAATTGTTAGTCTAGCCCCCGGCTTTGGGTGAAGTATCACCGCACATTAGCACCCAGCCACGGTTTTCAACTGTAGATATAAGAATGTGGTTTGTTTAGTTTATAGCATTAATTATTATCTTAGAATGAAACCTAAAGAAAATCAAAATTTTCCGCATGTCTATATATAGTAAAACCTGTGAGAACAAAAATTCCATGGCCGGGGTAAAAATATACATACTTACAATATATTGTGTATTTCTCAGACGAAAATCATTCTGAAACGGTATTTTTTATCGATCCATTCTGATTTCGTTTTAGCAGGTTTTAGTGTATGTTGGTGTCCAACTTCGATTTCGATAAATGAAAAATAGTTCCGTTTATCTTCACATTGCAGATAGCAGAAATAGATGATGTCACAAAATATCCAATATAACGAATACTAGACATTGCACTGCTGAAAATTTGCAGCAAACTGTACAATCGTTCGGCCTTTTTTGTAGTGAAAACGGTTACATAACCGTAAGTTAACTCTATTCTGACCATAATATTGCTCATAATATGATCAAAATAGAATTAAATTACAGTTATGTAAACGTTTTTTCAAGAAACGATCGAATGACTGGACAATTTGTTGCATATTTTTAGCAGTATGGGCGATTTGTTTCCTCCTTCGACGCCAAATCCTTCAGTCCTTTGTTTTTCTATTGATAAGCAATTTACGGACCATCATCATGCCAATTATGGATATAAACTATATCACCAATAGTTTCCGGGCACTTTCAATTTCAAACGTTTTGTCGTATATCTAGAGAAATACTTGACAAATTCTTCTCGAACTTCTGGAACATACAGAACATGTTTGGCCTCGTATTTTTCACAGGGACAATTAGGGCACCAACAAAACATTGAATAAAAATAATATTTGCGATCACCCTGGCAAAATAAAATGTTCGAAATGATCGGTAGTTATAACACAGGACTGCCTGGATATTGTAAGAACATTTGTGTTCATTTGTGTAAAGATAGGACGTATATTCATAGAGATAGAAATGTCTCTTTAAAAAGTTCAAGAAATTCCAGCATGTTTTTTGTTAATAGCATCCAGGCTTTTCAACCAAATATAACGCCAATTTCAGAAAACTTGACAAAGTTCAGTAGAAACAACTACTGCAATTGCAACATAAATATATTAACACGTTGACGGACACTTGCGGCTATATTTTTATGGATTTTTTCTTATTTTGCAATTTAATAATAAAAATAAACCCCACAGTTTTATAAAAAAAAAAAAAAAAAAGAAAATTTAGCAATATATATAGAGAGAGGATAATCTCAAATCCCTTATTCGCAATACTTTTTAAATCATTCACGAAATAATTTGCATAAAAAAAAAATCATAAAAATACGGCAAATTGTACTGGCAATCAATATATAGATATATTTTTACATTGTATTTGTTCACAAAAATCCACGATGCCATTTAACGCTCCAATGTAAAAGCTAAAAGTTCGGCCCGACTCGAACAAAACCAAAAAATCAGATCCGACCCGGAGCGCTTTCTACGAAGCATTCCGATATTTTTTAACCAACAATATCCAATAACTAAAATTCTGTTTAAAAGCTATTGCATTCAATACATCAAAGTGAAGCATTTTTAAGATCATATTCGCAAGCAATGGTATACGAAATTACAATATTAATGATCACATTCAAATGTAAACTCAGTAAAAGGTACACTGCAAAAAATAAAATAAAGTAAATTTTCATAAAAACATAATTACACATAAATGTATTTGTAGTCAAACAAATCAGTAAGTATCGCAATTATATATTTTATTATTTTTATCTCAATCTTACTGATTGGTGAAGAAATTGCAGTGCAAAAAAAATACGCGGGTGCTAAACGGCACAACAACACCAGTAAAGGGTTAATCATTCACAATTTTAAGAAGCTTTAAATTGTTAGTCTAGCCCCCGGCTTTGGGTGAAGTATCACCGCACATTAGCACCCAGCCACGGTTTTCAACTGTAGATATAAGAATGTGGTTTGTTTAGTTTATAGCATTAATTATTATCTTAGAATGAAACCTAAAGAAAATCAAAATTTTCCGCATGTCTATATATAGTAAAACCTGTGAGAACAAAAATTCCATGGCCGGGGTAAAAATATACATACTTACAATATATTGTGTATTTCTCAGACGAAAATCATTCTGAAACGGTATTTTTTATCGATCCATTCTGATTTCGTTTTAGCAGGTTTTAGTGTATGTTGGTGTCCAACTTCGATTTCGATAAATGAAAAATAGTTCCGTTTATCTTCACATTGCAGATAGCAGAAATAGATGATGTCACAAAATATCCAATATAACGAATACTAGACATTGCACTGCTGAAAATTTGCAGCAAACTGTACAATCGTTCGGCCTTTTTTGTAGTGAAAACGGTTACATAACCGTAAGTTAACTCTATTCTGACCATAATATTGCTCATAATATGATCAAAATAGAATTAAATTACAGTTATGTAAACGTTTTTTCAAGAAACGATCGAATGACTGGACAATTTGTTGCATATTTTTAGCAGTATGGGCGATTTGTTTCCTCCTTCGACGCCAAATCCTTCAGTCCTTTGTTTTTCTATTGATAAGCAATTTACGGACCATCATCATGCCAATTATGGATATAAACTATATCACCAATAGTTTCCGGGCACTTTCAATTTCAAACGTTTTGTCGTATATCTAGAGAAATACTTGACAAATTCTTCTCGAACTTCTGGAACATACAGAACATGTTTGGCCTCGTATTTTTCACAGGGACAATTAGGGCACCAACAAAACATTGAATAAAAATAATATTTGCGATCACCCTGGCAAAATAAAATGTTCGAAATGATCGGTAGTTATAACACAGGACTGCCTGGATATTGTAAGAACATTTGTGTTCATTTGTGTAAAGATAGGACGTATATTCATAGAGATAGAAATGTCTCTTTAAAAAGTTCAAGAAATTCCAGCATGTTTTTTGTTAATAGCATCCAGGCTTTTCAACCAAATATAACGCCAATTTCAGAAAACTTGACAAAGTTCAGTAGAAACAACTACTGCAATTGCAACATAAATATATTAACACGTTGACGGACACTTGCGGCTATAGCCGTCAAAGCGAAGTTCACTATGTGGCATGACGACAATAGCCGTCCACATAGGCGTAGCGTGATCGGAAATTTTGGGGGGGCACAAATGTTTATTAAACACTCACTCACGCACGCACACATATCCATATATATACAGTGGTATCTTAGTTAAAAACGGCAAATTTACCACATTGGGTAAAAAGAATTCCGATCTTCTAGCCCAATATAATAAATTTTGTCTTCGTTTCAAAAAAGTTTATTAAAAAGTTTCTCTTTCTTAAACATTCGGAAATTGTAGAGAATTTTTTGAAGTTTTCGCGAAATGTTTATCGGATTTTTAGAGTTTTTTCGCGTTTTGCAACATTTTCTTAACATTTGTGTTAGGAATTAAGTTTTGATATTATAACAATATATAGTAAATTTTGTTCTTTGCCTTTATTTAAATTTTCGCGAAATTTGTATGTGATTTTTAGCGTTTTTTAGCTTTCCGCGGCGATTTTTTAAACATTCGTACGAGAAATCTGGTTTCAATTTTTCAGCAGATGTAGTACATTTTCTATTCTGCTATTTTAAATTTTTTTGTAAATTTATTATGCGATGTTTCGTGTTTCGTGGCGATTTTTTTTCACATTTGTAAACTGTATCCAACTTCAATCTTTTAGTCCAATATAGCAAATTTTGTGATCTGCGATTTTTAGATTTTTCACGAATTTTCTATGTGATTTTAAGCGTTCTTTAGCGTTCCACAACGATTTTCTTAAACATTCGTAAATAGATCTGGTTTCAATCCTACAGCCCGATATAGTAAATTTTGTCCTCAGCGATTTTGAAATTTTTCGCAGTATTTTTATGTGATTTTTAGTGTTTTTCTGCGTTTTGCGGCAATTTTTTAACATTTGTGATACGAATCTGGTTTTAACCTTTTAACCCATTATAGTAAAATTTGTCCTTTTAACATATTATAGTAAAATTTTGCCGTTTTTTCGCGTTCCGCTGCGTTTTTTAAACATTCGTAAAATAAATCCAGTTGTAATCTTTCAGTCCATTATACTAAATTTTGTACGCTGCGATTTTTGAATTTTTCATGCAACTTTTGGCCTTTTTTTTTTCCTTGCGCTTTGTTTCAGTTCTGAACACATCTGTAACAGGAAGCCGGCTACAATCTTTTAGCCCAATATAGTAAATCTTGGCCTCTTTTCAATAACGTTTATTCGGAATTCGTATAGCGACTTTTGACAATTTCTCGAATTTGTTATGCGGTTTTTAGCGTTTTTTCACGCTTCGAGGCAATTTTTTGACATTCGTAAAATGAATCCAGCTACAATCTTTTAACTCAATGTAATAAATTTTGTTGTCTGCAATTTGTAATTTTTCGTGATTTTTTTCCCCACTTTTTACGAGTTTAGCAGTGATTTTTTGACATTCGTAAAAAGTTTTTTAACCCAATAAAATAAATTTCGTTTCTTGCGATTTTTAAGTTGTTCGGGATTATTTTTTGCAATTTTTACGTTTTTACAAATTTTGCGACGATTTTTCTAGCATTGGTAAAGTAAATCTGGTTTTAATCTTTGAACAAAATATAGTAAATTTTGTCTTCTGCGATTTTTTAATTTTTCGTGGATTTTTTTAGAGACATTTTTTTTCACGTTTTGTGGAGATATTTTCACATTCGTAAAAAAAAGTGGTTTCAATCTTTTATATGTTCTTTTATATTTCTTTAATCTGATATAGTAATTTTTTTTCTCTTTTCAATAAAGTTTATTCGGTATCCATACAATGATTTTAATTTTCCATGTGATTGTAACGTTTTTTTTTTTTTGTTTGTTTTTTTTTTCGAGTTTTGCAGCAATTTTTTAACATTTGTTACAGGAATCGAGTTTCAACCTTTTAGCCCAAAATAGTAAATTTTGTCCCCTGCGATATATATATTTAATAATAATAAAAAAAAATGAGAGAGAGAGAGGGATAAATTTGTAGCGTTTTTTCACAAGGAATTCCGGTTTCAATATTTCAGCCCAAATACAGTAAATTTTGTCCTCTGAGATTTTTAAATTTCTCGCGATTTAAATTGCATAAAAAATTTTATGCGATTTTCTGCAGTTTTTCGCAGTTTGCGGCAATTTTTTAACACGTGTAAAATGAATTCGTTTACAATCTTTTTTTAGACCAATATAGTAAATTTTGTCCTCTGCGAGTTTTGAATTGTTCATGAATTTTTTAGTGTTTTTTTGCCTTTTGTGAAAAATGTTTTACATTTTTTCCCGAAATGGAAAGAACCAACTCACTGTTAAATTTTGCTCTGCTATGATTAAATTAAAGTTGGAAGCATACAAAATCGTCGTAACGTGAGAGAACTACGAGGCTCAAAATATTAAACTAATCTGGATCGAAATAAAAAATCACAAAAATTCAAGGTTAGTTTTATTCGAGACCAGAGCAGACGTAGCCTGTACGGGTGTGCACTGTTGACGGCAGTTGAGCCTAGAGTCCTGCACGGGTCGGGTTGTACCCGACACGAACCCGCAAATTTCATTTGAAGACAACCCGCAACCTGACCCGAACCCGTCAAAAAAATTTTCCTTGACCCGCAACCCGACCCGAACCCGCAAAAATAATTTTTGGCGACCCGCAACCGACTTATTTAAATCCACACCCGATCCGAACCCGAAATACTTCAACCCGCAATGAAAGGACAATAAATCATATTTTAATGCTTATTATGAAATGTAATGTACAATTATATCTCTAACACCAATTTTATATTTTATGTAGAAAAATGAACACTTTTATATTCTTTAATATTCAAATATAGTGAAACCTCTGAATAGCAGACACCTCGAGATCGTTGAATAGAATCCTGCATTGGGTCGGGTTGTTTTTATTTTATTTATTTATTTGTTTATTTTATTTATTTATTTATTTATTTATTTATTTTTGTGGAGGGGGAGGGGGGGTCAGTATGATCCTAATTTTCTTTCTGCGTGTCCGGTTCACCCTAGAAAAAGTCCTCCGGGTCATATATAAATTTTTTGCAAGTCGGATTGTTGGGATTTTCACAAAAGATTTCAACAGTTATGTTTCAGATGGAAAGAAATACGTATTTGAATATGAATGAGTACATACATATTCAATTTACTGCATGAGAAAAAAAAATGTATATAAGAAATGTAATCATAGACTTTTCTTTCTTTACGGTGCAAGAACCATTTTTTCTTTTCTCAGAATATGAACCACATTAAAAACATTTCATTTATGATACACACAAAAACACATGTATCGTATTTGTGATAGTTTATGCACACATACACCATACACCTGCTACATGTGCTTAGATTTAGAGATGCCCACTATTCCAAGGTATAAGCGTACAAATATATAAGTGTCAGGAATTGAAAAAGTGTTCGTTAAATAGAGGTTTCCGCTTTTCGGGAGTGTCCATTATGTAGGTCTTATTGTATATATGAAATAATAAAAAATAAACCTTTTTAAAATTCAAAATTAAAAGTAAAGGTTTAAAATTTAATGTGCCCAAAATTTATCTCTAATTTTTAAATACTGTACTTAAGTCTAAATAGCCCCTGTTATTGGTTTCCTTAGCTTCACATTTATCACTCTCGTCCTTCAAAAGCCTATGTTCTTTAAAAGTGAAACTGCTGATTTTGGGCTTCTTGCAGTCGTTTGTGGTTTTGATGCAAATAGGTTTGCAGAACTTGGTGTCCTCAAAGAACAAAGTCATCATGCTAAAGCTAAATAACCAATAAGATGGTTTTTACCCTCCCATGTCTCAGTGGCGCAATATATATTTAATCTAAATAAATATTGGATATTATTTTGAAAAAGCGAGTCAACCCGAACCAGACCCGAGCCCGAAAAAATGAATGTCAACCCGACCCGAACCCGAACCACAACGAAAAAATAGAGCGCCAACCCGACCCGACCCGAACCGCGGGACGGGTGCGGGTAAACCGACCCGATGCAGGACTCCAGTTGGGCCCCACTACCAGGTTCATTTAATTCGAGGTTCTCTTGGGAAAAAAAACGACAAAGAAAATGAAGAAAGCTCCGCTGGTTCATTTTATTGAAGTTAATATTTTTGTAACAAATATAATAAATAAAAGAAATTTATCGAATTTTTAAGACATTTCAAATAAGTATTAATCATCAATTTTAAGAAGTACTAATCCTATAAGGTATGTGCGCCTGGAAAATTGCATGGAGGATTGCACCTTGGATAGTAACGGTATTTCTGGAACGAATTACCATCGTTTACCAAGGTACGGTTGTATATTAGCGTAAAACATCTCACATCTCATTCAAGAAGGTTCACACTTTGAAAAAAAAAAAAAAATCACAATCATTGCATCTCAAAAATACGAAGGTATAGTAGAAGATTAAGTGCCGTCAATAAAATAAATAAGAAAGAGGAACGTATTGAATTATGCACAAGACATATTTTGGCTGTACTGCCAATGTTTGAAGGAAAATGTCCTGATCTTCATTAACGTACAAGTCAATTCTGAAAAAAATTGTCATCCCATTTCCCCCAGCTTAGTTTTGAACCGGCAATTTTTGGTACCAAACTCATTACTTCAAAGAAAAAGAGCTGTGCTATCTACTGATCCGATATTTGAGTAAGTAAAAAAAAAAAAAAAAAAAAAGAAGAAGAAATATAAAATTTAAATAAAAGTAGTTTTTTCATTTCCATTTTTGGGCGAATACAAGACAAGTCTTAAATGACTGTATCATATTTTAGAAATTAATCTTCAGGAAATTGGGGGGGCACGTGCCCCCTCGTGCCCCCCCGAGGCTACGCCTATGGCCGTCCAAAACGAAACGGTCGTTTTTAGACACTACGGCTATAGCAGCACAAATGTGCATTTACCGGCGTACAAGTAGAAGCCCAGTGTCATGTTTTGGAAACAATTTTTTAGGTTGAAGTTCGTTTTCCACCTGTTATACGAGTTGCAGCTTCAATATGCACGTGCAGTGTGTGGCTAGTGGTCAGGGGAAAATACAGTAAAAAAATGATAACTACCAGTATATTCTTATAGAAAAATTCAAATTGATTGTTTGATCGAATAATCAACATAAATTTTTCTATAAGAATATACTGGTGTTTATCACTTTTTTTGACTGTATTTTTCCCTGACCACTAGCCACCCTGACGTGGTTGTGAAGGGAGTAATGCAACCTAATTAAAGGTGCTGAATTAATCAAATTTAAGTTTATTTAAGCAGAAAGAGTAAAACTGTACTTCTAATATTCTAAAAATTACAAAAACATATAGTGTCAATTTTCGAACTTCACTTGTTCCTACTGTCCGTCAATGTGTTAAATATTTCATGAAATATGAGCATTTGTATGAAATATTTTTTAATTGCGCATGCGCTAAGGATACCATTTTTATTTATATATTTTTTTTTTTCTTAATTTAGAGTTCTCTTAAGTTAGAGAATTTCTCAACTATATACGGCAACTTATATAAAAAGGTCAGTCGAACATCAAGAAAATACAGAAAGACATCGGCATTATAGTGAGCTCAATTTCAGTTGTTTTCTATAAGTAGCTGTATGATAAGGGATTTTCACAAATTGTATTTTTTCATTTTACTTTTTTTGTTTTCATTATTTTTTAATGTTTTAATTTTTCTGTAGTTGGCTACTAAATTATGCAAAAAAAATTCTTGTGATTGTTAGCGCAGGCACAATAAAGCCGTCGTTAGGGTGTGTGACAGGTGCGCCAGCACAAAGCTTCGTGGCCTAGAAAAGTCTAGCACCCGAACAAAAGATATATTAAATACAAAATAGCTAAGTATTTATTATTTGTTTTGTTTTGAGTTATTTATTTCATAATAAAATTTGGTGATTTTATGTTAGCTGGGCGCCAGTGATATATATACATACATACATATATGTATCACACGGGCGCCCCGCTAACTTAAAAGTACCTCAAATCTATATGTATGAACATGCTCATTCATAAATTCTAAAATGTTTTATTAATAAAATGTTCGGTGCAATTTGCGGATGCTCGAGAAGAGAATAGATTGTTTTTAACATATATTCAGTCTATAGGCATTGTTATACTCTAGCTTAGGCAGCATCAGCCGCATGAACTGAATATGAGATGATAAAAAGTCGATGCTGATGATGATTCTGACAAATTACTCACTATTATTTTAATGATTATTTGTAATGTAACAACATAGATTTGCTTTCCTCGTTGTGTAATCAAGTTTCTCTTATTATTATACGAATATCGATGTTCCTGCCCAAACACATACGTATCTCTTTTCGCGTAAACCATAAACATCTAATACAATGTATTAGATGTTGATATACATTGTATACATTGTAGAGATATACATTGTATTAGATGTCTATGGCGTAAACACGGCAGAGAGGCAAGGGAACTGAAACTCCTGTCTCCCGCAGACCCTTAGACAAAACTAAAGATTTAAAGTCTTCAAAATTTTTGAAAGGTTAAAGGTTCTTAGGAAAATGAAAATTTTAGGAAATAGTACTTATTTTGACTGAGATTCTCTCCTATGTTTTAAATTCTCTTATAAACTTAAAACTATTAACGTGTTTAATGTTTGCTATTTAAATTTAAAAAAATTTAAATGTACAACTAAAGAAAGAGCAGAATTTATAGGACAAAGATTTCATCTTTATCACATTCATTACTGTTGTAATATTAAGTGGACCGATCGAGTAATTTAATGGACTCGATAAGGTTAAATAAATTTTTAAATTTAAAGTTTTCCGGAAGATGTTAATTTATTTAAATTAATTAATTTTTTTAAAATTCTAACTCTTTATAAAATTTCCTTAATTTAAATTCTATTTTTTAAATAAAATTTTAAGACTTCAAATAATTTAGAAAGTTTTGATTATTAATATAGTTTCTCCTTCAGCAAATAATAAGATAGTTTGGACCGAAAGAAAACATTTGTTTAGAATTTAGAAATTAGATTAGTTTCCAAATAGTTTTGCTAACCCATAAAGGAAATAAATTAAAATTAAAAGGAGAAGATAAACATCGAAAAACATCGCTGAGTAAAATGTTTAATTCACAATTGAATCCATTTGGACACTACACTGTTAACTAGTATTTTAAAAACACAAATTGCACAAATTGTGCTTATTAGTTGCTAATCAGTGTAAAAATTGTTTTAAACTCATAAAAGAGCTAAAATCCTACATGTTTCGTCTTTAAACTTAAAGCCATCATCGGGGAAGAGGAACAACACAAACGACTACTGATCTTTAAATTTTGACACGAGAAAATTGAAATCAACAGTATGGAAAAATTTAAATAAAATAAGCGGGCGCTCTCTGTTTCCAAAGAGCGAAAAACAAAACAATGAATTAACAAGGGGTTAAAAATGTATCCCATAAACTAGGTATGTTGAAAGAAAAGTTATCATTACAAATACAATCTTTTCTAGTTTTAATTTCCAATGATTCCCTAATGGCGGCTTTAAATGGGTTATTGAACCTATTAAATTATGGGTTATTGAGCCGCCATTAGGGAATCATTGGAAATTAAAGCTAGAAAAGATTGTATTTGTAATGATAACTTTTCTTTCAACATACCTAGTTTATGGGATACATTTTTAACCCCTTGTTAATTCATTGTTTTGTTTTTCGCTCTTTGGCAACAGAGAGCGCCCGCTTATTTTATTTAAATTTTTCCATACTGTTGATTTCAATTTTCTCGTGTCAAAAATTAAAAGATCAGTAGTCGTTTGTGTTGTTCCTCTTCTCCGATGATGGCTTTAAGTTTAAAGACGAAACATGTAGGATTTTAGCTCTTTTATGAGTTTAAAACAATTTTTACACTGATTAGCAACTAATAAGCACAATTTGTGCAATTTGTGTTTTTAAAATATGTTTAATTCAATTCAGAAGAATCCGATTTGTGAGAGGTCTATAAGGTCCAATAAATTTTAAAATGTAAAGAAATTTAAAGTTTTTCGGAAGATGTTAATTTATATGAAATTTCTTGAATTTAAATAAGACTTAAAATAATTTATTAGGTTTTGATTATTAATGTAGTTTCTCCTTCAGTAAATAATAAGATTCTTCCGACGGAAAAGAAAACATTAGTTCACAATTTACAGAGGAGATTAGTTTCCAAATAGTTTTGCTAAGCAATAAAACAAATAAATTAAATTAATAGGTGAAGAAACACATCGAAAAACATCGCAGAGTAAATTGTTTAATTCAATTCAGAAGAATTCCGATTTCTCAGAAATCTATAGGGTGATGTTAAAATTTAAAAATTCTTTAATTTAAAATCTAATTTTTTTTAGACAAAATTTTAAGACTGAAAATGATTCAGAAGATTTTGATTATTAATATATTTTCTCCCTCGGCAAATAATAAGATACATTCGATGGGGAAAAACAAACAAACATTTGTTGAGAATTTACAAAGGGGATTAGTTTCCATATATTTTTGCTAAGCCATAAAGCAAATAAATTTAATAAGTAAAGATAAAAATCGAAAAACACCGAAAATTAAAGGGTTTAATTCAATCCAGAAGAATTCAGATTTCTTAGAAGTCTATCGGGTGATGTAAAATTAAAAAAATTCTGTAATTTATTTAATAAGTAAAGATAAACATCGAAAAACACCGAAAACCAAAGTATTTAATTCAATTCAGAAGAATTCCGATTTCTTAGAGGTCTATAGGGTAATGTAAAATTTTAATATTTCTTTAATTTAAATTCTAATTTTTTAGATCAAATTTTAAGACTGAAAATAATTCAGAAGATTTTGATTATTAATAAATTTTATCCATCGGCAAATAAGAAAATACATTCGATGGGAAAAAAAAAACATTTGTTCAGAATTTACAAAGGGGATTAGTGTCCAAATATTTTTGCTAAGACATTAAGCAAATAAATTTAATAAGTAAAGATAAACATCGAAAAACACCGAAAATTAAAGAGTTTAATTCAATTCAGAAGAATTCTGATTTCTTAGAGGTCTATAGAGTGATATAAAAATTTTTAATTTTTTTTAATTTCAATTCTAATTTTTTTTAGATAAAATTTTAAGACTGAAAATAATTCAGAAGATTTTGATTATTAATAAATTTTATCCATCGGCAAATAATAAGATACATTCGATGGGGAAAAACAAACAAACATTTGTTGAGAATTTGCAAAGGGGATTAGTTTCCATATATTTTAGCTAAGCCATAAAGCAAATAAATTTAATAAGTAAAGATAAACATCGAAAAACACCGAAAATTAAAGTGTTTAATTCAATTCAGAAGAATTCCGATTTCTTAGAGGTCTACAGGGTGATGTAAAATTTTAAAATTTCTTTAATTTAAATTCTAATTTTTTAGATAAAATTTTAAGTCTGAAAATAATTCAGAAGATTTTGATTATTAATAAATTTTATCCATCGGCAAATAATAAAATACATTCGATGGGAAAAAAAAAAAAAAAAAAACATTTGTTCAGAATTTACAAAGGGGATTAGTGTCCAAATATTTTTGCTAAGCCATAAAGCAAATAAATTAAATAAGTAAAGATAAAAATCGAAAAACACCCAAAATTAAAGGGTTTAATTCAATTCAGAAGAATTCAGATTTCTTAGAAGTCTATAGGGTGATGTAAAATTAAAAAAATTCTGTAATTTATTTAATAAGTAAAGATAAACATCGAAAAACACTGAAAACCAAAGTGTTTAATTCAATTCAGAAGAATTCCGATTTCTTAAAGGTCTATATGGTAATGTAAAATTTTAATATTTCTTTAATTTAAATTCTACTTTTTAGATCAAATTTTAAGACTGAAAATAATTCTGAAGATTTTGATTATTAATAAATTTTATCCATCGGCAAATAATAAGATACATTCGATGGGGAAAAACAAACAAACATTTGTTGAGAATTTGCAAAGGGGATTAGTTTCCATATATTTTAGCTAAGCCATAAAGCAAATAAATTTAATAAGTAAAGATAAACATCGAAAAACACCGAAAATTAAAGTGTTTAATTCAATTCAGAAGAATTCCGATTTCTTAGAGGTCTACAGGGTGATGTAAAATTTTAAAATTTCTTTAATTTAAATTATAATTTTTTAGATAATATTTTAAGACTGAAAATAATTCAGAAGATTTTGATTATTAATAAATTTTATCCATCGGCAAATAATAAAATACATTCGGTGGGAAAAAAAAAACATTTGTTCAGAATTTACAAAGGAGATTAGTGTCCAAATATTTTTGCTAAGACATAAAACAAATAAATTTAATAAGTAAAGATAAACATCGAAAAACACCGAAAATTAAAGAGTTTAATTCAATTCAGAAGAATTCTGATTTCTTAGAGGTCTATAGAGTGATATAAAAAAATTTTAATTTTTTTAATTTAAATTCTAATTTTTTTTTAGATAAAATTTTAAGACTGAAAATAATTCAGAAGATTTTGATTATTAATAAATTTTATCCATCGGCAAATAATAAGATACATTCGATGGGGAAAAACAAACAAACATTTGTTGAGAATTTACAAAGGGGATTAGTTTCCATATATTTTAGCTAAGCCATAAAGCAAATAAATTTAATAAGTAAAACATCGAAAAACACCGAAAATTAAAGTGTTTAATTCAATTCAGAAGAATTCCGATTTCTTAGAGGTTTACAGGGTGATGTAAAATTTTAAAATTTCTTTAATTTAAATTCTAATTTTTTAGATAAAATTTTAAGACTGAAAATAATTCAGAAGATTTTGATTATTAATAAATTTTCTCCATCGGCAAATAATAAGATACATTCGATGGGGGGGAAAAACACATTTGTTCAGAATTTACAAAGGAGATTAGTTTCCAAATATTTTGCTAAGCCATAAAGCAAATAAATTTAATAGGTAAAGATAAACATCGAAAAACACCGAAAAGTAAACTGTTTAATTCAATTCAGAAGAGTCCGATTTCTCAGAGAAGGGTTTTATTTACACGATCGATATTAGAACCAGTTCTATAAATGGCGCATCTACCTGCACTGCTTCCAGGTTATTAAGGCATCAGCTTCAAATCCTTAGAACGTGATTAGACCCGTGTAACATACACCATACAATTCCCATAATACGATAAATTCGGGGTAATTTGGTGATAATACATTACATGCAGTGTATATCTAGATCTTTAATTTGTGTTATTTCCAGTTATGGTCGAAACACTTTACAGAAGTGGTTATATTAGATCAACTCAGTGCAATTTGAGAAATAAATTGCTTTCAGTTTGGTGTAAAGAGTTTTGAAACTATTCTTGAAGCATATATGTTGAGTCTATAATCGTGTATTCAAAATTAATTTCAATTCCAAATTTAATTAATTTCAAATTCTTTTAAAGATTGGTTTAGATAGAATTTAAAGCTTTAAAATAACAGCAGTATTTATTTATTGTTATTTATTTATTTATTTATTTTTGGATAAAAAGTGACTTATAAATAGAAATATTAACAAATAAATCCTTATAACTGCTTGTTCAGTGAGATTTATTAATTAACGTAAAATTTTTCATATATTATATATATATTTTTTAATTAAAAATTTATTTGTAGTTTACAAGAATTGCAGGGAAATATTTATGCAGTAAAATATGCCAAAATGGAATCCCGCTTTAAACGGAGAAATTTTATAGACTCGGCCAAAGAATAGAATTATATAGAATTAACTCAGTCTAGTTTAGGAAATAATTTACTTGCAATTTTGAGAAAGAGTTCTGCATCTGTTTTTGGAACTCATATTTTGAGTGTATAATCACTTACTCAAAATTATTTAAATTCCAAATTTAATAAATTATGTACCATTTAAAATACCGTTTTATGTAGAATTCAAGCCCTTTACCTGTTTTAAAATAACAACAATACAACAAAATTTGACTTTTTTTTTATATATAAGAAAGAGCAACTTATAACTAGAACCATTGAAAAATTAAAAGTGGTTCTTCAATAAGATTATTTGCTTATTGCAAAACTTTCCGTGAATTGTAAATTTTGCAATTAAAAACATATTTGTAGTTTCAAAAAATTATAAAAAAAAAAAACAATTTATACAGTAACATCTATCTAAACGGTATAAGGGTATAACGGAAACCTGCTTTAAATGGAAAAAATTTATGGCCTGAGTTTTTTTTTTTTTAAAGAAAAAAAAAAAAAAAAGAAAAAAGAAACAATAAGGAAGAACTTCTTCAGGAGGTATCTTCCAAGGAGGTATCTCCCAAGATGGAAACTTGTATAAAACAGAATTTTTCACCGGTATCCTGCGATTGCGCCTAGGCAGATCTTACTGTTATTTCCAAATAATATTAACAAATAATTTTCATAACGATTTTCTCATGTATATTATTTACAATAATACTGATATATAAAATCTCAAATGAATTCTGAATAAAACTATCTTAACATTCATGATAATCTATTAATTTTAACTTTAAATTAATTTTTAAAATGTAATTAATACACAGAACTGCTTTCGGGTTATTAAAGCTACAGATCCTTAGAACGTGATTAAATGAATGTAACATACGCCATGCAGTATCAATAATATGACGAATTAGAGGTAATTTGGCGATAATACATTACATGTAGTGTTTCTCTAATGCTTTAATTTATGTGATTTGCAGTTATGGTCAAAACACTTCACAGAAGAAGCTATATTGGATTAATCAAGTGCAATTCAAGAAGTAAATTGCTTTCAGTTTGATGTAGGAGTTCTGAAATTATTCTTGAAGTATGTATTTTGAGCTTATAATCATGCACTTAAAATTAATTTTAATTCCAAGTTCAATTTTTTATATTTTTAAAGGACGATATAGGTAGAATTCAAAGCTTTAAATAACAGTAGAATTTGATTTTTTTTGTTTTGAAAAAAAATGACTCATAAACAGAAATATTAGTCAATAAAATATCATAACTTATTGGTCAATGATATTTATTAATTAATGTAAAATGTTCCATTAATTAAAGATTTGTTTGTAGTTTAAAATAATTGTAGGGGAATGTTTATAAAGAAAACTATGTCAAAATGGCATCCTGCTTTAAACGGAAAAAGTTTATAGTCTCGGTCAAAAGAATACAATATAGTAATAAGAGATAAGACGAAAAACTGTCTAAAACAGAATTTTCCTCCAGTTTCTGGCCATTCTGTCTTAGCAAGTTTTTTTTAAATTCTAAATAATATTAATAAGTAATTTACGAAATAATGTTCTCATGCACATCATTTACAATAATATTGGTATTTAATTGATATTTATTTGGTTTTTATCGTATTTACATGATTGATATATTAAAACCTATTCCATAAATAGCGCATCTACCTGCATTGCTTTTAGGGGCCACCTGCTTGGCTAGTGATTACAGCATTGGCTACTGGACAAGAAGTGATGGGTTTGAATTCCAATTCAGGCATGGATGTTTATAGTGGGTTCCATGCCACTTTAAGGTCCCGGCCTGATTAGTATTTATGTTCAAAAGATGACCATAGCGCCCGTAATCAGCCAATCACTGCTTTCAGGTTACTAAAGCAACAACTTCAAATCCTTCAATGTTTAAAAAAAAAAAAAGAAAAAAAAAACAATGTATATATGCGGGTGATTTTATGGGAAATTTCTGTATTTTAACAAAAACTTTCTATTTTGACCGGAAGTGGTATTTTTCCTGGAATAAACGGAACATTTTCGTTTTATCCTTGCTCGTTGATTGTTAAAAACGAAAATGTTCCTTCCAAGACAGACAAACGGAAATGTTATTTTTCAATTGAGAGAAAAATTCCAGCTAAATTTCTGAAACACTGATGTTTTGGCGTATAACCAAGTATAAGAATGTGACCAGGTGGTGTAAAGGACAGAGCATTCATCCTCGAGGAAGGCAAGGCGTTAAGAAATGGCTATAATTCAGTAATAAATATTCAGTACAAATACTTGCTCCGTGTAAATGTGCATTAGTATATATATTTGCTACTTAGATTTTTTATTATTATTATTATTCCACTATTGCTCAAATTTATTTCTAAAAACGAAAATTTTCCGTTTTAAATAGCCGAAAATTTTCACCTTGAAATTGCGGAAATATCAAAATGGATGTTTTGTGAAGAAAAAAAAAAGAAAAAAAGAAGAAAAGACGGCAATTTTGCTGCCAGTACATTTACCGTTTTCTGACGGATTTTTTTTTTTTTTTTTTTTTTTAACAGGGGAACGTGATTAGATTCATGAAACATACACCTTATATATTCCTATAATAGCATAAATTAGGGATAACGTGGTCATATAACACATTACGTACAATGTTTGTCTAATGTCTTAATTTATGTGATTTGCAGTTATGGTCAAAATACTTTAGGGAAGAGGTTTTATAGAATCAATCAAGTACAATTTGAAAAATCAATTTCTTGCAGCTTAGTGTAAGTAATTTTCAACTCTTAATACATATATTTTGGATGTACAACCATAGAATAAAATCTCTGAAAACGAAACCTATCTATAGCGGAATCGTGTCTTAAATGAAAAAACATCGTGGTTCCGATAAAAACAATACGATACCTGCAAATACAAAAACCTGTCTGAAACGGAATTTTCAACCGGTTTCTATCAATTCCGTTTTCTTAGTATTTTACTGTATATTCAAAATTATTTTCAGTTGCAAATTCAATAAATTATGCATTATTTTATGGCCAATTCAAAACTTTTTAAATTTTTAAAATAAGATTAATGTTTGAAAACTATTAATGAGTTATATTTATGGAGTAAACCTGTCAAAACGAAAACTGTGTATAACGGAATTATGCCTGAAAAGAAAAAAGGCTTATACCCTCCCCCCCCCCCCGGTCCTTAGCAATTCCATTTTAGCAAGTTTTAATGTGTATATTAGAATTTAGAATTTTTTTTCAAATAACATTAATGAGTATTTTTCAAAATAATTTTCTCATGCATATCATTTACAATAATACAAGCATCCCTCGCCTAGTGCGTTTTCAGTTAGTGCAGTAAACTATTTTTGGGTACTCCCGCGATTAGGGCGGGCAAAATTTCAATTTGTGTGCAAAGCAGGAAATGGGTAATCCTTTCTTTTCCAGCAAGGTGGCGTCAAATTTTTAAAAATGAACTATGCAGAAATTGACGAAAAAATAAATAATATTAAGAGAATTCTAAGAAGCTTTTCAAGAATTGGAATTCCTCAGTCAGCATTTGCTAGATATAGACCCTGGCATCAATAGAAATATGCAAGTGCGCCGAAGATTAGAAAATCAAATGTTGGTTTACCGCAAGATGTATTCCAAAAAGAAGAAAAAAACTGTGCAATTGATAAGTTTTAGCTAAAATAATTTAAAACCAATGGTCTCGTGCGAGGATCTCGCACTGCAGTCCAATATTTTTTAGATGCAGGTTTAAATTTCTGAAGAAAAATGACAATGAAGGATAAAAATATCTGCAAACTACATTAATCAAGCCAGAATATCATCGCACTCATTCCATCAAAGTTTTAGAGTAAAAACTGATCGAAGATAGCAAAAAGCACGCACGAGAAAAAAAAAAATAACAATCGTATTTTAACTGTATAGCGGATGACGTATACACGAAGAAGGTCGAAGGTAGTAGTAAATGTATTTTTCTTCTAAACATTTTAATTTCAGTCTTGCTTTTTTATCATAAATGTAAAATAAGCCCGTGCATAGACTTTATTATTATTATTTTTCTGTACTAGTTATTTATTTTTTAATCATTATTGAGCACGATACAATGCAGTATTTTAGTTTCGTATGGCAACAATGATTTGAGAAAAACCTTTCATTTTATTAATGAAAACAGTGCTGATTTAATTTTTAATTAAATGCAATTTTTAATTCAAAAAATGTTTTAACGAAATTTGAGTATACTATGTTAGAAGCCGGTTCTAAAACCTTTCGAATGATAACTCATTCATTGTTGTGTGTTTTGTAAATACATAGAAAAGGGATGTTGACAACAAAAATAATATTTTACCAGAGGGCCCGTGCGAAGATTTCGCACTGAAATCTAATATTTTTTAGGTACTTCTCTATTAACCCGTCGACCGCTTTTCATAGCAAAAAACTACCGCCAAACTGTAAGATTAAACGCCAAAAATGCAGTCCCATTTACTTGATGTCAGAATCATTATGCGTGTTTGTTACGTCATCTAGTGGTATTACATTCGACATTTGCGTGTATTTTTCATTATGTTTTACTGATTTAGTAGTTATTGTATTAATTAAAATAACAATTGTGTCCTTAATTTCTTTTATTTTATTTATTTTTTGATATTCCAATGGCAACGTTCTCCCGTTCATTTGGCGATAGGTTTTTGTTATGAAAAGTGGTCGACGGGATAATAGAGAAGTACCATTTTTTATCAATATGTAATATTTATTAGATGCAGGTTTAAACTTCTAAAGAAAAAGTGAGGATAAAAATATCTGCGAACAACATTTAGTTTTTAGTCAAGCCAGAATATCATCTAATTTGTTCCATTAAAGTTACAGTAAAAACAGATCCAAAATTGCAAAAGGCACGCGCCAGAAAAAAAAAATAATAACAATCGTATTTTAACTGCATTAGAGAATGACGTCATCCACCTCGGGAAAACCATGGGACTTAGAAATATAAATCTAAACATTTCAATTTCAATTTCGCTTTTTAATCTTAAGTATAAAATAAACCCGTGCGGTGTTTTTTATAATAATTGCTATGAGCATCATATAATGTGGTATTTGTTTTTTTGGCGACAATAAGTTCAGGAAAACCTTTCATTTCTTTCATGAAAACAATGCCGATTTAATTTTTTAATTTCAGCAAATTTTAATCAAAAACATGTTTTAACGAATTGTTAAGTGGGCTATGTCAGAAGCTTGTTCTAAAACCTTTCATATGGTATCTCATTCGTTGTTCTGCGTTTCATATTTTCTGAGTAAAAGGGATGTTGACAGGAGAAATAATATATAAGGATTATGTATGTTTGAGGGGATACAATTTATTACAATAAGTTTTAAAATTACGTATTTCTTTTAAAAATAACTTAATGGTAAATAACCTAATATAAATAACAAAGAATTGTAGTAGTACAGAAATTAAAATTAAAATTAACTTTTCACTGTTGTTCGATTAATACATTAAATTAGCTCAGATGTTTATATTAATGAAAGTTCGTAGAAATTAGATGATTTTTTCTTAAAGTTCCAAATCATGCTGTAATATGTATTTTCTAACAAATATACATTAAAAACAATATTGTATATACATGATAACATTGTCTTTTTACATATATTGTATTTTAAGAAAGTTGACTGTAGATGTATTGCAGGTTTTGCACTCAATGTAAGTTTTGATTGTTGTTGTTGTCGAGTCAGAGAAAGTGCCATGGCACTTCTCTGAAAGAAGGGATGCCAGAGCCTCAAGACAGGTTGAACTTCTAGAGCTGGTCTCCTAATTTTGAACCAATTCCAGATGAGAGATCTGCACCTGTATTGCCATTGGCACCCCCAGAGATATTGTTTTCAAACTTAGAGGACATTGGAGCTACGAACAGATTTTACGTGCACCAGCTCCCATTAACGTACGCGGTCCCATCGCAGCCGCAGTCGAGAGAGGTTGCCACCCTCCCAACCTATGACCATGGTCAATGCTGCTCCACTTTCGGTGATCTTGACGGGAACCGAACTTAATCGTCTGCGCCACTGCGGGACTTATGTTTTGATTAATTCAGTAATATCCCAGGATTAATTAACTGCAATAGAGGGATGTCTGTACTGGTATTTAAAATTTGAAGTGAATGAGTTGTTATATAATTATTTTCACATTTATGAAAAGTCTATTAATTTTAGCTTCAAAATAGTTGTTTAAATGTGATTAATACAGCATACAATTCTCATAATAATACGAATGATTTAGAGGTAATGAAATGTAATGCTTATTTAATGCCTTAAATTATGCGACTTGCAGTTACGGTCAAAACACTTTACAGAGGCGTTATATGGAATTAACCAATGAAATTCGAGAAATAAATTACTTCCAGTTTGGTGTAAGAGTTCCGAAAAGTATTTCTGAAAGATGTGTTTTGAATTTACATTTTCTAAATTAAATTCAATTCCAAACTTAATAATTTATACACCATTTTAAAGACTGCTTTAAGTAGATTTCGAAATTCACAGTGGCGGATTATTTATTTACTTCAGCTTTAAATTGTTTTTAGATGGAGTTAGCTAAAATGTCGTAGCTAAATTAAATAATATTTAAATATTTGTAATTCTATATTATTATCACGTTGCGTATTATCAATTAGTTTTTTAAACGAGCACGAAATGAATGTATAAAGTACCTAAAGTTAGATATTTATGATGCTGTAATTCATTTTAATGGCAATTTAAAACGATAAATATTATTTTTTGGATAACGCAAATAACGTTTGAAATTATCCTGAAAATCTCTTCATGATGTGGAGTAAATTTTTTCAAAGTTAAGAACTTAAGTTACTCAAGGGCATTTTGCTTCGACAATTAAAAGTTGTAGAAAAGTGTTTAGAACATTTAGTGAATAAAAATATTACTAAATCAAATGGTTTATAAAGTAAAAAGCCAAAAACTTTGAAACTGTACATAGATTAACATAGCTAATAATTTTGAAGGTATTTCCGATTTTTTCTACTTCCTTGTATCTTTACAAGAAGAAAGTATTGGATTCATGGATTTTTTTTTTAGAAAAAGTCTGTCTGTCTGTGAGTCTGTATATGACAAAAAAATGCGCTCTATCTCAAGAACTAATGAACAGAATTTAATAAAACTTTAGATTGAGTTAGACCTTCATATATATTGGTGCTGATTAGTTTTTGGTGTAAATTACCCAACAGGTGGCGCTGCTATGCTGCATTTTTCATGATTTTCGCAATATCTCTATCTCAAGAGCTAATGCATGGATTTTCATCAAACTTCAGATTCAGTTAGACGTCAACAAATGTTGTTGCTGATTAGGTTTTGGTGTATGCCGCCCAACAGGTGGCGCTGCTATGCTGCATTATTCACTATTTTTCACGATAGCACTATCTCTAGAAGAATCGCACGGATTTTTATCAAACTTCAGATTGATTTATACGTCGGCATAAGTTGTTGCTTATTAGGTTTGGTGGGAATTTTCCAACAGGTGGCGCCACTGTGTTGCATTTTTTCAGGATTTACACTTTTATATTAATAGTCATATCTCAAGAATTAATGCACAGAATTTTATCAAATTTTAGATTCCGTTAGACATTGATATAAATTGCTGCTGATTCGTTTTTGGTGTAAATCGCCTAACAGGTGGCGCTGCTATGCTGCCTTTTTCACGATTTCCGCAATAACTCTATCTCAAGTACTAATGCACAGGATTTCATCAAACTTCCTATTCTGTTAGACCTTGACATAAGTTGCTGCTGATTAGGTTTTCGTGTAAATCATATTCTATCTGCATTTTTCATGATTTTCAAGATAGCTATATCTAAAAAAAATAAGCAAGGTATTTAATCAAACTTCATATCCTGTTTCACTTTCACAAAAATAGATCTTTATTATGCTTGGGTGTCTGCCCAACAAATGTTGATTTTATACTCTTTGGGTTGGGAGTTTTGTTTGCAGACTTCTCAGAGGGTGGTTGCCGAAATTCAATGATTTGGTTGAAAAATGCAATGCTTATATCTTCTTTTTAAATGCATACAATTCAACAAACCTATCTGTAACTTTAGAATCTTCATGATGGGCATAGATTCTCATTTAATTTAAGCACTGTGATAGCGACTTTTGAAGTATTAACATGTATGAGATAGAAGAAAGTTTTGGGATTGGCATATCCGACTAGTTTTTGTATAATTCCACAAGCAAAAATTAAGCAAATCTTTGATATTTGCAGAAATTCTCTTTCAAAACTAAAGGGCAAAAAAATTGTTGATTTTACAGTATAATACAGGCATCCCAGCTGCTAGTATTATACCATAAAATTAACAGTTTAATAAACAGTAAAATAAGCAGTAATAAGCTGCTGCGAATGCACGATAGCGTATTACTGCTTATTTTACTGTTTATTACTGCTAATTTTACGGTATAATACTAGCAGCTGGGATGCCAGTATTATACTGTAAAATCAACATTTTTTTTTTTTTTTTTTTTTTTTTTTGTAGTGTAGAAGTTCAATTTTCTCCCTGTACTCCACAAAGTCCCTCATCCAGAGCTGTGGAAATTCCTCCTGAAGAAAAATGTTGAACACTGGTCTCGCTTGTACCTCCTTGGCGGTTACAAGAAGCCATGTATATGATAGTTTTATTGAAGTCATATATCATAATTTTTACAAGAAACACATAGAGGAACTTTGGGTATTGTGGAATAGTCGGGTAATATAGAATACCAATGTTTCTGTTTGGTAAATTACTGCCACCAAGCGGTAATATCATAAACTACTTAAGAACGTTTCCAGAATGCTCCACAGACCGCGCAGTTCGTCGGTCGGCGTCAGGTCACGCGTTGTTTGAATAAATATTTGTTTTTCGTCTTTGGAAAGTTTCAGGAAATAATTTTTCAATATTTTTTATTCATTCTTAGAAGTAATATTTGTACATTGAAATTAAGCATAATGTACAGCGAAATACTGACAATTTATGATGAAATACTCGTCTTTTAGCTCGCGATTCACACCAATAAACATTGAGTAATATTTTCCCAATTATTGTTTATTACTGTTAATTTTACGGTATAATACTGGCAGCTGGGATGCCAGTATTATACTGTAAAATCAACACTTTTTTTTGCAGTGTATGCGAGAGCGTAAATTGTGCGAATAAATATGATATATCAAGATTTTTTTTTTCTTTTAATACTTTCTAACATAGTTGAAACGTGTTTATGAATTTGGTGTGTTTGGCCGTCTGTCTGTTTACCCGTAACTCACGTAAATATACTCGCATTTCCTTGTAAATGATATATGCTATTGAAGTTTACTATGGCATGTTCGGTATTGAAAATGAAACGCGTAGCATTTATAGTTCGTTTACAAGGACGCTCAAAAGAATTGTGTTACATTGCGGTGTATGGAGGAAAGAATAGTTTGTAAGGCATTTTAATGATGTTACACTATGTCAAACATATTGAAAGGGATATAGAACACTGAGATGCACTGAAACATGCTCACTGTAGAAATTGCTGTTCATAGCATGTATCGTTCATTTACAGGGACTCACAAACGAATACATGCTGGAAGTCGTTTGTGGTATCCGTTTTTGAATGTAACTAATTTTTTTACATATATTATTTAGTGTGCCTAAATTCTATAGATCATACACACGGCTGCACAAAAGAAATCGCTTACATTTCCGATTATTGGTGGGAATTGCTGAAGGGGAATTTTCAACTGTTTTATGCGTTTCCTAACTGAACTAAATTTTAGCATACTATCCAGTATATATAGGGGAAGGTGGCCTAAAATGATCCTAACGGGCAAAACGATCCACATATGTTTTCTTCCAGACAGGTCGCGCTATAAGTAAAGAAGAAGCAATGGTCGTATTCAAGCGATCCCAGTATTACGCGTCTGAATAAAATTCTTTGAAAAATTGGTTTTTATAACCTCTTTCATAAGGTAGGCACTAACTTTCATATTTATTTAGATATACAGTCTTTCATGTATAGAAATATGATTTGGTTTACTTAATGGAGTATGTTTGTCATACCTACTTTTATATCCTTTATTTTGCCAATAAAAAAACAATTTGCAATTAATTTTAAATGAAGGATCATTTTGCCCTTTGGTGAGGGTAAAATGAAACTTTGAACACTTTTTAAAAAATCTATTTTTTTCAGTACTAAATTTGGATTTAAAATATTATTAAAATATGTTTATAATGCAAACTATATCACTGAGAAAAAAATCTGCCCTTCTCAACTAGAATCTAAATTGTGGCTCTAGAAAAAATAGTTCCATGTCATCCCTATAAATTCTAGTTCCCTTTGCCAGAGAGTTCTAGAGTCTCCTATTAGAATTCAAGAGTGTTTTCCTATATTCTCGCGGTCAAACTTATTTAAAAATGTCAGCAAATAGATGCGAACACAAGAGGCTAGTTTTAGTAACTATAATGCTAGTTTATAAATCCATTCCAGAAATAAAGTGATAATTTCTCGCAATTTACACGATTCATTATAGTTTCGTCACCTAGAAAACAAGAGACTAGAAATTCTCGATAATTTTGTGTATTCAGTTTAGTTGCTTACCCTATTCGCATAGCTCGGACTTCTATATTTCTAGTTTAGGAATTTAGAAAAAGTCTAACTATTCATTCTAGTTGAAGGAGGTATTTCTTTTTTCTCAGTGTAGTTTAAAACATACTATCAAAGGTCCAAAGTTTTATTTAAAAAATTATGTTACTTTACACAACTTTTTCGCTTAAGGGGATCATTTTAGGCCACCTTCCTCTACAAATCTAGAGGCCATACATACAGGGCTTCACAAAAGAGTACTTTCCCGACTATGGACGGTAATTCCTTGGGTTTTCAAATGTGTTATACGTTTTTTAAATAGTTTATATATATATATATATATCGTTATTTTCAGTTTATTAAAGAGGGAAGTTTTGTTACAGCTTTCTGTTAGTGTTGGAAAGTGTTTCATAATCTATGCTTGATGCATGATGGGTCTTTCTTCTTTAAATTATTGTTTTTACTTGACACTTGACAGGCTATCATAAATCTGAAAAATTAGAGGCGTATTTGCAAAAAAAAAAAAAAAAAAAAAAAGCACACCAAATGAAGATTTACACATGGCAAATGATAAACAAACTCTTAAGAGGTTACTTAACTCACGCAAAAACACCCGCTCGCTAATTAGTCCAGTAGAAATATAGCATTTTACCTTACAAAAATTCGGATAACTCTGATTTTTGGATATGTTGTAAAGGTTGACCCTCTACTAAAAAAACTAAGTTTTCGACCTTCTAGACCTTGTGCGTTTTTCACAATATTAAAAAACCCAATATTTTTCGGCACTTTTTTCGATTTTTCTTAAATAACTCGGTTTCAGTGCATTTGACAGAAAAAGCACTTTCACCATTTTGTAGAGGATAAAATTCTCTACTACATGCAGTATTCATGTTTGTAAATTGTCCAAATAGGGGGTGAGATACGGAAAATAGGGTTAAATTTGGAAAAAATGCAAAAATCTACAAATGACGTTATTTTTTGTTAATAACCCACTTTTAGTGCATTTTAGAAACAAAACTGTCATAATCAACTTTTTACAACATGAGATAGTCTATAGTTTCATTTATTAGATAATTAAATATTGGTAATAGACTTTAAAAATCACAGAAAAAAGATTTTGGATGAAAACAGGAAAATATCGCCTGACAAGTTATTAATTTAAAAAACGAGCTTTTATTTTTGATATTGAAAACACGATGTGGTTAATTAATTATAGAATGTACAAGAAATTAATCCACAAATATACAGTAAGTATAGTCTCTTTGTCATATATGTTTCCTTTTTCTGCTGCTTGGCCCTGGTAATGATACCATCGTCTCAGATACTTCATCGTCTGTCTCTGTAGTTGACTCGATTGGTTGTTCTAGGTCATCAAAGTCTTCAAGGTCCAGTATAATATCAGGAGAGTTGCCACATAGTTGGTTGTGGCATTTCACACAGATAACTGAGCACTTCAAGCCTGCCTTTCCAGAACTGCAGTTCGTACTACATTTTTTTTTACAAGATATGAAATCGAGTAGAGTTTGAGGAGCTGGTCCATTCATCATGGTGACTGAAATAAGCCCATGACCACCCCACTTCCAACCGCATTCGAGAGGATCCTTTTCGTTTCCCAGCCATGTCTGAACGCATGATATTCAGTAGCATCACGAGTAGGTGGTAGTCTAGCTAAATTTAATTTAATATTGTTAGCTGCTCTATCGAAGCTGACATACCGCAATACATTCAAATTTTGGTTGGGATCACCTTCATACAGGGCAAGAATTATACCTTCTGTGGCTACAACAAGTTTGTTCCTCTCTGCATTTGAGTCTTTAAAGATTTGAACTTTTTGATTTAGAGATGGGTTCTGAAGAATTCTGCAATATTTCATTTCCCTATGGCTGTAGAGCGCAGAAGTGGTGTCACAACAACTTACTGCATGAAGAAAAGGGATATTTTGTGCAACTTCCTTAAACTTGAAACACTTGTTGCAGTAGAGTCATCAGGCAGTTTCCCTCTCCTGGCCCTTGGGAAATAAACATTGTCTGCAGATAGAGAAGCCACAAGAATAAGAAGGTCCATGTCTTCACCATTGAGAGTGACAGCATCATAATCACGGGCTTAGGAAATAGCTGTGTTCACTATTAGCACATCTGCATGTTCAGTGGCCTGCGTAGTGATCATTTGTACTTTTTCAAATTCATTTCGAAGCAAGATGAAATTTTTTTTTTCATTCCCCAACAATTTTACTTGTGGCATCTGTGGAAACTTGGTCTCATTGAACTTAACCTCAGCAGAAGTATGAATTTTCAAGCGACGAGCTCTTTCTGCACTTTTTATAATTTTTTGATTATGTTCAGGATAAGTTTCTAATATTTTCTTTATTTTAAAATTTAAAACTGAATTCAAAACACCGGAAAACAATTCCCCTTTATACAGGTTTCCGTCTTATCAGGTATAATTGTTGTTATTATTTCTGTTGGGACTAACATTCTCAAACTGAGATACATTTACCATCAATGTAAACTTTGACTAACAAAAATATGTGGGACAAATGAATACAAACATGACAAACCAAATCTTCATTAAGCGCCCTCTTCTCCTACCATTCTAGCGCCCGGGCCACATGCTCCTTTTTCTCCCACCTCCCTTAGTTTCGGCCTTAGATACTTCTTTTCCTTTTTAAAATTTCTAAATTATAACTTATTCATCTTTCAAGTATTTTTTTACATTATTCCCAGCTATTAATTTTACTTTCGACTTTGAATTCTTGGCCCTGCACCTATGTCTACCGACTAGGTTTTTTGGTTAACTTCGCTCCCCCCCCCCTCTCAACTATTCAACAGTTACCTATTATTGTACATACTATAATTAATTAATTGCATCGTTTAATGAATATAAAAAATAAAAGCTCGTTTTTAAATTAATGATTTGTCAGGCGGTATTTTTTTGTTTTAACCATAAATTGTATTATTCTAATTTTTAGAGTCTATTATAGATATTTAATGATCTAATAAATGAAACTTATAGACTACTTCATGCTTTACCAACTTTATAATGACACTTTTGTCTCTAAAACGCCCTAAAAGTAGGTTATTAAGCAAAAACTAACGTCATTTGTGGATTTTTGCACTTTTTCCAAATTTTACCTTATTTTCCCGGCTCTGTATCTCACACCCTATTTAGACAATTTACAAACATGAATACTGCATGTTGTAGAGAATTTTATGCTCTACCAAATGGTGAAAGTGCTTTTTCTGTCAAATGCACTAAAATCGAGTTATTTAAGGAAAATCGAAAAAATTTCCGAAAAATATTGGTTTTTTTCGATATTGTGAAAAACACACAAGGTCTAGATCTAGAAGGTCGAAAACTTGTTTTTTTTTATTAGAGTGTCAACCTATACAACATATCCAGAAATTAGAGTTACCCGAATATTTGCAAAGCAAGACCCCTTTTTTGCGCTATTTCTACTGGACTAAATGTTAATCCTATGGGAGAATTTTTTTAAGATATCTCGTTCGCATTTCAATATTTTTAAATGATTTTTTTAAATTTGCATTGGAAAACAGAGGTCGATCTCAACGAAGGCCGTTTTTTACTTTTTAGATTTTGTTCTTGGGGTTTGTTTCCTCCGCAGAACATTTTGTTATTGGGGTTTGTTTCCTCCGTAGAACATTTTGTTATCCAGGGGGCGCTGTTGAGCCCTCAAGACTGGAGGATGCGCGGAGCGGATTCCCGCCAGTAGAGATGTTTTTCTTGAGACGTAAGCGCAGTGCACCAACCGCTGGTTGTCACTTTTGTTCTAAATGTAAATAAATACCATTTGTTAAGTTTTAATTCAAGTTTTTATTGAATACGAAGTGATTTAATTAGTTTTATTACCTAAATACAGTCCAACGAGAGTAACCGAGTTATCGCCGGATCATGTTTTGGTCCGTCGAGCCGGAGCGCTCATTTAGAACACTGTGAAGAATCATCGCCCTTGGATTTTTTGTACGTTTATAGGTAGAATTGTAATGGCTACTATTTCAGGTACTGTGGTTCTCAATCGGAAACGCGGAAACATACGCGGCCAAGTTACACGAATAGCTAATGCTATAAAATCAAAACTCGGCCAGAAAGAATTAGAACTAAAGTTAAATGCTCTTCAGACGTTAAAAAAGAAGACAGATGAATTACGAAATGAGTCGTATTCTATAATGTCCGAAGATTATTTACCGGAATTTGAAAATTCCTTGACGGAGATAGAAGAACAGTTAGAAGCTCTCGAAGTAAGTCTTCTTGATTTAATAAAGCCTAGTGTTTTTAATGTTGAAAGTCAAAATAATAAGGATAGAATTAATGATAATGAGTCAAAAATTAAAGTGCCGTCAATTAATTTACCCCAATTTTCGAGTCGCTACACAGAGTGGTTTAATTTTAAACTGCAATTCACCACCTTGTTTGATAGCAACGATGAATTAAATGATGCTCAAAAATTATATTATTTACAATCGGCCTTAACAGGCCCTGTGAAACAATTGCAAAACATTGATGATTCGTATGCTTCCTTATTCGAATTTTTGAAAAAACGATTTGAGAACAAACGGTTAATTGTAAATTCTCATATTTCAGAGTTATTAGTAACAACAAAATAAAAATTGAAAATGTGAAAGAAATACGCAATCTGGTAGATAATTTATTGAGTCATTTGAGGGCTCTGAAATAATTAGGACTAGAAAATAATAACTTATCGGAATCAATTTTAATGTATTTTGTGTTACAAAGACTCGATGATGAGTCAAGAAAGTCATTTGAAATGAGTCTTAACTGTAACGACTTGCTTGAATGGAATATTTTTATTGATTTTTTTACTGAAAAGGGCTCAAGCTCTCGAAAACCTATAAAAAAGCAACACCGTTACGAAACCTAGGTTGAAATTACTCAGAAACAAAAAAGTTTAGTATTACAGAATGACAAATTTAATTGCGCATTATGTAAACAACCTCATATGATATTTCGATGTCAAAAGTAATTATATTTATCGGTTCAAGAGAAATTGAACCAAGTAAGGAAGTTGAAGTTATGTTATAACTGCTTATCGTTATCTCACGCTGTTAATCGATGTAATAAATTAAATAATAAGTATAGGATTTGTTACTCCAACCATCATAGTTCTCTTCATGGAGCTAATTTTTTGAAACCTGCTTATGAAAATAGGCAAGTTAATTGTATTGCAAATGAACCGCAGTTGAAAACGGAAGACAACGTAAATTCTAATTCAGTAGAACGCACCACAAATGCGTTACCATTGAGCTGTCAAAACAATTATGATCAAAATTTGTCTGGCACCAGTTATAATGGGGTGATTTCGACAGCTGTGATTTATTTAAGGGGAAGTAATGATTCTTTTTTTCCTTGTATTGCAATTCTTGATACTGCCAGTAATGTCTCATTGGTCACGTTTTATGTAGCAGATATGTTAGGGTTGCAAAAATATAAAGTTAAGTCATTAATTACTGGATTAAATGATTCTGTCTGTAAAATTAAAAACAGAATAAACGTAGAAATTTCCAACAAGGATAGAAGTTTTAAAAAATTATCTAACATGTTTCTGGTTCCTAAAATCACTGATTTAACCCCTTCAAGCGCCGTAGACATTTCTAATCTGCACTTACCACAGAATTTAACCTACGCGAACCCAAGATTTTTTGAACCTCAGCGAATTCAAGTGTTATTAGAAGCAGATGTATATTAGGAATTGTTATTAGCTGGTCAAATAAAAATTCCTAAAACTTCTATAATTTTACAAAACTCTCATTTAGGATGGATCTCGGGCGGAGCAATACAGGATAGAAATGAAAGTAAATTTACGTGCCATTTAATAGAAAATCAAGATGAATTAGATTTGAAAACCTTTTGGGACTTAGAGACGTTGGGAATTAAAGATGACCCAAACAGTGTTAAAAACAAGAAAATTGTAGAAAAATTTCATGAAATTGTGCGTTTTGAAAATAACAGATTTGAAATCAGTCTCCCTTGGACAAGGGATTTGAACCATTTAGAAAATAATTATAAAACCGCCGAAGCGCGACTCACAGGTCTTATAAAAAGAATGAAACGTGATACAAAGTTATACGAACAATATCGCAATATTTTGAATGAGTATTTATAGAGATGAACATAATTGAAAGTGTACCTAATTTAGAAAACCCTTCAGATAAACCAGTTTTTTACTTACCGCACCATACAGTATTTAGAGAAGACAGTGTTTATACTAAATGTCGGATAGAATTTTGACGCAAGTTCCCATGAAGCAGGACAATTGTATTTGAATGACTGTCTTGACGCAGGAACTAATTTAAACCCTAATATTTTTCATTTATTGATTTTCTTCAGACTAAACAAAATTGCTTTTCTAGCAGATATAGAGAAGGCTTTTCTACAAATTGCCATAAACGAAAAGGACAGGGATGTTCTGAGATTCTTGTTCATAGATAAGAATCCTGTCGGCAATGACGCATTTAATGTTATCGTCTGCAGATTTTTACGCCTAACATTTGGCTTGAACTCAAGCCCATTTTTGCTATCTGCTACAATTAAGCATCATCTTAATAAATTCGAAACGGAATATCCGGTAGAGACAGAAGTACTCCACAATTGTATTTATGTGGATGATTAAATAACCGGGACAGACACAGTCGAAGATGCGGTGAATATTGCGGAACAATCTCATAAAATAATGAAGGAAGCTAGCATGAATTTACGGAAGTGGATTTCGAATAACAAACTGTTAATGGAAATATGGGATAATCGTTGATTTAGTACTATGCCACAACCTTTTGAGGATAGTACAATACATAAAGTTTTGGAGATATCGTGGCAACCCAAGAAAGATATACTTTTGATAGATATTGATAATTTGCTCAAATTTTTGCGTAACGCAAAAAATACAAAACGTTTTGTATTACAAGTTGCAGGTAGAATATTTGACCCTCTGGGTCTAATTTCTCCGTATAAAATACGAATTAAATGTTTATTTCAAGAACTGTGGAGTAGGAATTTAACATGGGATGAAGAAGTGCCCTCCGATATTACAAAGACGTGGGAACAATGGTGTTCCGAACTTCCTCAGTTGAGAAATCTAAAAATTCAAAGGAACATTTTTCAGTTTCCCGATGACTCCAATTACACCCTAACTTTGCATACCTTTGCCGATGCCAGCCCAAAAGCATACGGTGCTTCCGTGTATGTACAAATTGATTCACTAAGTGAATCTTCCTTAAATTTGATTACATCAAAATCCAGAGTGGCACCATTGAAAAAAGTGTCACTTCCTAGACTTGAACTTCTAGCAGCATTAGTTGCTGCACGTTTAACCTGTGAAGTAAAAAGGGTACTAGATCGCAAGGGACCATCTTCTATGTATTTGTGGACAGATTCGCATATTGTCTTGTACTGGATCAAAGGCTCCGCAAACAGGTGGAAGTCATTTTTGTCGAACTGTGTAAAGGGAATCCAAGCTCTGACAGACCCATCCAGGTGGTTTCACTGTGCAGGGTCCGAGAATCCTGCAGATTTGCTGACACGAGGTATTAAATGTGAGAGCCTTATTCACAATCCTATGTGGTGGACTGGTCCGATATTTCTGAAAGACTTAGATATGTGCGATAAGAAACAATCTCTAGTGATTCCAGATCAGGAGATCTATATAAAGGAACTAAAAAGAGACTCCGTGAACATTATTAACGATGACTTTATTACATTTACTATTTCTCACGAAAAACTTTTAATTGACCATATTTTTGCATGTACTAATAATTTTGTAAAATTAATTCGTATAATGAGTTTTATTTTTAGATTCACCTTCAACTGTCGTAATAGATTGAAGAGAAGAAGTGGACCACTATCCCTCGACGAGGTGAGAGAGGCTGAATCATTTCTAATTCGGTCAGCACAAAGGGAGGAATTTAGGGAAGAATTAAAATGTCTCGAAAAAGGTAAGTCTGTTCACAATAAAAGTAGATTATCTTTCTTAAACGTATTTGTAGGAGAGGATGGATTAATTAAAGTTGGCGGCCGTTTAGCACATGCAGATTTGCCGCTTAACTCAAAGTTTCCAATTGTTTTGCCTGCCAATCATAAGTTAACGGATATTATTTTAAATTACTTCCATCTCAAATACTTTCATTTAGGCCCACAAGCGTTGTTTTTCCATGTAAGACAAAAATTTTGGCCACTTAATGGCAGGAATAATGGCCGAAGCATTGTTCACAAATGTGTGACATGCTTCAAGAATAAACCTGTTGTCAGCTCCCAATTGATGGCTGATCTGCCGGGAGAACGTGTGACACCAAATTTTGTATTTTCCGTGACAGGTCTGGATTACTGTGGCCCATTTTCTATTAAATTTAAAAATCAAAGGAAGGGTGTATTGAATAAAATTTATGTCGTTGTTTATGTATGCTTATGCACCAAAGCAATACACCTGGACTTTATTTCAGATCTCACAACTCAGGCTTTTATAGCTAGTCTAAAAGTTTCTTTGGCAGAAGAGGGAAATGTGCAAAAATCCTATCGAATAATGCAAAAACGTTCATCGGAGCTGACATCGAGTTGAAAAAATTGCATAAACTGATTAGTTTCCCAGATGAGGAAATGTGTAATTTTTTAACCCATGAAGGTATCAAATGGGAATTTATTCCCCCCAAATCCCCGAATTTTGGTGGCCTCTGGGGGGCGGCTGTAAAATCATTCAAGTTTCATTTAAAACGGGTAATAGGTGATCAAAAATTAACCTTAGAAGAGTTTCTTACTATACTAGCGGAAATTGAGGGAGTTTTGAACTCCCGTCCCCTTACCCCGCTGTCCCCAGATTTCGAAAATTTTGAAACCTTGACACCCTCTCATTTTTTAATCGGTAGACCTATCACTTCGATCTCCGAACCACCATTAGATAACATTAATGAAAATAGATTAGCAAAATGGCAGAGAATCACCAAATTTAGTCAGCAAATATGGAAGGCTTGGAAGCGCGATTATTTAAATAATCTGCAGCAGAGGGGGAAATGGAAATTTAAAAAGGATGATGTACAGAAAGGAACTTTAGTACTAATAAAGCAGGAAAATTTACCTTCCACCAAATGGCAGGTTGGAAGGATAGTTGAAATTTTTAAGGGAAGGGACAATATGATACGAACCGTAACCTTACGGTTACCAGACGGGCGAATTTATAAGAGAAATGTCAGAGATGTCTGTATATTACCAGTTCAGTAACAGATTTCCTTTCTTTCATTAAGCAATTTTTAAGGTATATATTATTTCTGTATGTAATGTAGAATTATAGTGCATTTATGATTGTATTATTATTGTGTATGTAAGTTGTTATATCTTATAATTTTTTCTTATATGATAATTTTTACAAATTTATATGTGAATGTATATTGAAATTGCATTTCAATCCCCGGGGGAGTGTTTCCTCCGTAGAACATTTTGTTATCCAGGGGGCGCTGTTGAGCCCTCAAGACTGGAGGATGCGCGGAGCGGATTCCCGCCAGTAGAGATGTTTATCTTGAGACTTAAGCGCAGTGCACCAACCGCTGCCTGTCACTTTTGTTCTAAATGTAAATAAATAGCATTTGTTAAGTTTTAATTCAAGTTTTTATTGAATACGAAGTGATTTAATTAGTTTTATTACCTAAATACAGTCCAATGAGAGTAACCGAGTTATCGCCGGATCAGGGTTTTTTTTTTAAAGAAAAAAAACATTTTGAAAAAGTAAAAATCGCCCTTTGTAGAAATCGACCGCAGCTATCCAATGCAAATAAATAAATAATTAATTAAAAATATTGAAATGCAAAAGAGATATCTAAAAAAAATTCATCTATAGGATTAATAATAGCAAGCGGGTGTTTTTGCGTGAGTGAAGTAAGTACCTCTTAATAGCGCAGTGTTTCCATTACTATGAACTTATGTATCAATGAAATACACATAAGCTTGAAATTAGCTTAGCAATACCGAAAGTGTATCCCAATCCTTTGATAGAACGTATCGCATTTTCCTTTCCTAACAGTTTTTTCTGATGACATCTTTAATATATTTTCACCTCTACTTCAGATTATATATCTGGAAGGAGAAACAAAATCAATTTTCCTTCAAAGTAGAGTGAGAAACGAAATGGGAAATGGAAACTATTGTTTGTGGATGAATCGATCAGCATAACTACTTCTTCAGAAGGAAAAGAATATTTATTGAATAAAGTTTCTTTTTTTTTTTTAATTTTACCTTTACTGATTAAAATCCAAAAATTTCAAATCCCGACTATATGTAGGCTAACATGTAGAAAAATACAAACTACAAGGGTGTTACTTATAACTTTCTTTCTCTTTATTTATGCATCATATGTACATTAATTCTTTGGTGTAGGTATACAGTAATTTCTAGTTAATGTGAAAATTAGCACGCATGCTTCTTTCATTGGCTAGTAGTCTATTAGGAGTTCATAAAAATTACACAACGCATAATTATCAATATACTTTATTAATTTATTTGGGAGCATTAAATATAACTGACCATTCTCATTAACCCTTGCCAGGACTTAGTATCACTTTTTTTTAATGTTTACTTTATATTTCATTTCCTATATCCCTGCACCGCATATGGCAAAAAGATTGGGTTTGGATGCTTATGAAGGTTATCTGTAATCCTAATCATTCATTTAACCCTCAGCCTACCAGACGGGTCCAATAGACCCGAGAGGTATTTTCAAAATGACTATTCAAAAGAGAATTTGTTTCATAAAATTAGTTGAATATAAACCACAGAGAACTAAAGTAAATAAATAAGCTAAATAGTTTTAAATAAAAATTGTGGTGTGAAATATTTTTATCAAGGTTGAGTATATTTTCCGGTAGTTCTACGGTTAAATTTGCACAGACCCTTTCAACACCAGCCCTAAAAACCCTCCAATTTCTCTAAGCTTCAATTTCTCACAACAAATGAATGTTAAGGAGTTCAACGGGATTAATTCCTATCAATCAAGCACATTTTGTTAAGTTATACAAAGACGACGCCCGCATACGAAAGAAACAATCGCAAAGTGAGTACCTTTGACTTCAGAGTAGCGAATGCTTTCGTCATAATTTTAACTACATATGTACATGTTTCTAAACAAGGAAAGCAAAGTAATTTTTTAATCAACTTGTATAATTTGATACTTTCTAATAAATAAATAGTCACTTGTGATTCCTGCAGTCACGAGTTACTTAAATGGGGATTCACAATGCATAAACTGCGAAAATGAAATGGGCAACTACGAATTGATGTACAGGTTAAAATGCATTTGAGTTTTCAAAAGTTAAATGAAAACAATGCAATTAAAAGAAATAACAAGAACTTATAGGTAGAAAAAAAGTTAACCTTTTACTTTCTATGAGGGAAGAAAACAAACAAAGAAACAAACCAAAATTAACTAACTGAGTATAGGGAGCCAAAGGAGAATTGCTAAAAAACAACCAAGAAAGAGACAGCAAAATGTGCGAGCTCCCGTACACTGAAGGTTCTGCGAATGGAAAGTTAGGAGAGATGCCTTTGCCTCACACATCCCTCGCAGTTTTCGTGGTTTGTATAAACAGGTTTCGAAGAGAATTTCTTCGATGGCACGTGCGAACCTGGAAAGACCGCACGCTCTCTTTTGATAGTTTTCGAAATTTATATTATTAGAGTAATAATTCACCATAGACGTATTTAAAAGATATGAGGAAGGGGTGGGTATTTAAGCTCATCCTGGCTCATCCATTGACAAAATCTAGAAATGTGTTTAATATTATTTTATTTTATTTGTTAATTTATTTCTTCAATTTCTCCGGGGGTTCATGTGCTCATGAGCACCAATAGAGGAGCCGCCACTGGATGACTCTACTATAACTCGAATTCAATATTTATGGTAATCTATACCCCATCTTCTCCCCAGGGGGATACCTTCTTTAGGTATTCACGGGTTTCGCGACCCCGGATTCCTGAGCTGTCTTTCTTCTTTTCTTTCTTCTTTTCTTTCTTCTTCTCATTTTAGTTGTCTATCCTTTATTCTTTGTTTCACTCTTTTTAATTCTCTCTCTTCAGTTTGTTATTCTCTGGTTATGGTAGTATCAACACCGATCTTCCCCATTCGGCATTTGGACTTATGGGGAACCGGTACCAGCTTTTCGGGCTCTGCCTAGTGGCATCCAGTTGGGTGTGGGAGTGTTCTCCAGTTTGAATGCAGTGTGGGGAAGAGGAGTAGCGTGCTACCATAATTTCGTTTTTAAGGAACGTTTTTAGAAAACGGTCCCAGAGGTGAGTTCTCGGTCGCGTTAGGCTGCGGGGGGGAGGGGGCCAGCTCATAATGGGAAATCCTCTCTGGTTCGCTGGAGACTGTGTACCTGGTACACGCTATGAGTGGCAACCGAATCTCCAGTTCACGAATCACTCCGGAGGTTACTCTGTACACGATAGGAAAGAGTGGGAAACCACTACCTATGCGGGGGTAGTGGGGAACTGGAAGTTTTCCGTGGATCTATTAATTTTTCTTATGGTTACAACTATGGCTGATCAGGATATAATGCTTTCTCGAGTTGGCGATGGTTGTGACAGTGGAAAAAGTGAAGAACAAGGATTGGGGGTCACTTCTTGTGAAACCCAATCAAAGACTGTGCTCGATTCTTTGGAAAAGAGTGCAGTAAAACAAAAAGAGGAAATCGGCATGACTGCTGGTGGGAACGGAGGCGGAACCCATCTAGGTGGGGAACACTCTGGAACCACTGCAGAAGGGCCGAAACTACTCACTAAGACCCAAAGAAGAAACCGACGGAAGAAGCAGAAGCGGGAGGAGGTGGAAACCAACACTGCTGATGCTCAACCGAAGGGACCTGGGGAAAATCGGAACAAAAGGAAGGTGACATTATTGACACCTTCACCACAAACGTCGGCAACAGCAAAGGGGCCTAGGGAAGATACCCAGAGGGCTTTTGCCGCTGTAGCAGCACTTAGGAAGTTAGCCGTGGTTAAGGAAGATTTCCCAGCGACCAGGCTGACACAAGAAGAGGTGGATATTATCCTGAAGGATGTCATCAGATGTATTGATTTGACTCCTGATGATAGACCTCTACCTCTTATAACTGAATCCAGGCTCATTACTGGAGCCTTAATCTTCAGCTATGAAGGAGATGCCACTGAGGACTGGATTAGGTCTACTTATCATGGCAATGCTACCGTCTTTGAGGGTATTCCTCTCAGGGTACTTGCCATGAGTGAGATGCCGAAGCCGGTCAAAGTGGCTTTTAAAACAAGGGATATTTACACCAAAGATCCCAATGAGCTGTTGAAAAGGATCAACAGATACAACCCGGAGTTGAAGACAGGTGACTGGCGTGTTCTGGACCATGTTGCAGAGCCCCAGTCTATTCGTTGGATCTTCGAGGTTGATATTGCTGCATCTGAAGCCATCAAGAGAGCCGACTTTAAAGTGTACACAGGCCTCGACAAAGAATCATTCAAAATCTTGAATGATCCAAATACAAAGAAGATGAGAGGGAAAGAGTCTGAAGCTCCAGCTACAGAAACTTCCTCTCAGGTAAGTGAAACAAGCAGTATTTATGATATTAATACTAGACTTGGAAATGTATATGTCCAACAGGACTCCCCCTCCATGCTCTTAGATGAGGTGGACCAGTTGTTGGCTGAGGGCTCAGAGGATACAAGTATCCCTGAGGAAGACGAAATGGTTGCTGGTAAAAATGAACCAGGTAACCCATCTAAAGGTAACTGAAATCAACTTCCATCATAGTAGGGGCTCATCTGCCATTTTAGGAAAGATGATCTCTGTAGGGAAGGTTGATGTTGCACTTATTCAGGAGCCCTGGACAGGAAATGGCAACATTCTTGGTCTAGGGTGTAGAAAGGATAGGCTTTATTATGATAGAACCTGTTTCAGGCCAAGAGCTTGTATTTATGTCAGCCCTAGGCTAAATGTAATTAATATGGTGAACTACCTGAGTGGTGACTGTGTCACCGTCAAGGTGGATTTTAAGGGTGAGAATGGGCCTGAAAATATCATTGTCTCATCTTCTTATCTTCCATTTGAGAAACAGGACCCTCTTTCTAGTGAGGCAAAAGCTCTCATGGGCTACTGTTCTCGGAAGGGGCACAAGTTAGTGTTCGGGTGTGATGCAAATGCACATCATACTGTCTGGGGCAGTACAGACTGCAACAAACGGGGAGATGACCTTCTGGAATATATTTTGGCTTATAATCTATATATTCTTAATAGGGGGAATGAACCAACCTTTATTACTAAAAATAGGAGGGAGGTTCTTGATGTCACATTTTGCAGCAGGAACTGCTTTGACATCATTAGTGATTGGAAGGTGTCAGATATTATTTCACTATCAGATCACCAACTAATCATGTTTAACATTGCAGGGACAACAGGACCAGCAATGATGAGAAAGAATGTCAGGAAAACAAACTGGCATTCTTACCGGCAGGAGCTTGAAGAAAGGATCCTGTCTTTAAGGGGTAAGTTAAATTTTAACAATTCTTCAGACGTGGAGTTGGCTGTTGACTCAGTGCAACAGGCCATTCTCCAGTCTTTTTATAATAGTTGTCATCTTCCTGCTGCTAGCTCCCCAAGGCCTGTGCCTTGGTGGTCTTCTGAGCTTAGTACACTCAGGAGAATTACCCGCAGGGCTTTTAATAAAGCCAAGAAGGATGGTGATTGGCAGCAATACAAGATTGCACTCACCGCATATAATAAGGGCATCAGAAAGTCTAAGTATGATTCTTGGAAAAACTTCTGTGATGGTATTAAGGATGTCTCAACTAGTGCTAAACTTATGAGAATTATGGCTAGAGATAAAAATACCAATCTCAATGCCATTAAATTGCCAAATGGGGAATATGCTGAGAACAGGAAAACAGATTCTCTCAGAAATGATGAGGATTCACTTTCCTGATTCTACTAGTGATGACCCAGATGTAGCTCAGGGTACACCTACTGCCTTTAATGGCAGTAGGGAGTGCTGGAATCTTGCTGGAGTTATCGTCACTCACGATAGGATCTTGTGGGCGATCGATTCGTTCGACCCATACAAGACTCCTGGTATGGATGGAATCATACCTGTTTTGTTACAAAAAGGGAAGATGATCTTAGTCCCAGTGCTTAGTCAAATTTATAGGGCGTGTCTTGCTTTTGGATACATACCAAACCCATGGAGACACACTAAGGTGATCTTTATCCCTAAACCTGGGAAAGACACATATTTTGAAGCAAAATCCTTTCGACCAATCAGTCTTACATCATTCATGCTTAAGACATTGGAAAAGTTGATGGATAGGCACATTAGGGAGCGCATTTTGAGTGTAATTCCGCTATCTTGCTCCCAGCATGCCTATCAGACCGGCAAGTCAACTGACACTGCTCTTTATAATCTTTCATTCGTGCTTGAGAAAAGTATTAAGGCAAATGAAACTGCTTTTGCAGTTTTTCTTGACATTGAGGGTGCTTTTGATAAGGTATCTATGGATTCCATCCTCAGGGCATTGACTAATAGAGGTGCGGATGAGGTGACTCTGAATTGGATCAAATGCCTGTTCAGGGATAGGTCTGTCCATGCTGAGTTGTTGGGGGATACAATTCAGGTTAAAGCAAAGAAGGGTTGCCCACAGGGTGGAGTTCTCTCTCCTGTGCTGTGGTGTCTGGTGGTGGATGGACTGTTTGTGGAGTTACATCTACTTGTTGCATACTGTATTGGGTATGCTGATGACATTGTCATCATCATTAGTGGTAAATTCGAAAATATTATTTCGGACATCCTTAATAATATCCTTAAGCAGGTAGAGCGGTGGTGCAAGGAGGTTGGTCTTTCTGTTAATCCAGAAAAGACGACTCTCGTTGCCTTCACTAGGAAAAGATCACTTAAATTTAATGAGGTAGTGTTCTATGGGCACACTTTAAGTTGCTCAAAGGAAGTGAAGTATCTTGGTGTCTACTTCGATGAGAGACTGTGTTGGAAGAGACACATGGATTATTGCATCAATAAGGCCAAAAAAGTTTTCTGGTCATGCAGAAACGCCATTGACAAAACATGGGGACTTAGTCCAAAGGTGATCTGGTGGATATACAATATGGTGATCTGTTCTATGATCAATTATGGCAGTATAGCTTGGTGGTCAAGAACTATGACTGACATTGCCAAGTCTGAATTAGCAAAACTGCAGAGAATGATCTGCATGACCATGACAGGTGTACTTAGGACAACGCCTACATCTGCTATGGAACTGCTGTTGGGTATGTACCCACTGCATATGAATATTGAGGCAGAAGCATTGATTTGCTCACATAGGCTCATTTTACGTGGGCAATGGCAAAGTTACTCGAGATATCTTACTTGGGGTAGGCTTAACTGTAAAATCAGCAAGCACCCAGTTTTTATCATGAAGAGGATGGTATGCCTTTAAAACATGTATTTAACAAGTCATTCAGAATTAGTCTTCCTAGAGCTGACTGGAAGAATATTTCTGTGATGGAACTTGAGACAGGTATGACCTGGTTCACTGATGGTTCTTAAGATAAATGCTGGAACAGGAGCTGGGGTTTGCTGCCCAGCTGATGGTACCTCTCTCTTTTACCCACTAGGCAGCTATACCACTGTCTTTCAAGCAGAGGTCTATGCAATACTTATGTGTAGTTATATCTGCATTGAAAGGAAGTATAGAGGCCTGTCTATCAATATTTACTCTGATAGTCAGGCAGCATTACTTGCCCTGGAGAAACATAAAATTACTTCCAGGATTGTTTGGGAGTGTTACTGCTCTTTGAACAGGCTTGCCAGAAATGGCAACAATGTTACTATACATTGGGTGCCAGGTCATACTGGTATCCCAGGTACTGAGCTTGCTGATAGTCTAGCAAGGAAAGGGTCGGTTACTCCCTTTGTTGGACCAGAACCAGCTATTGGCATTTCTAAGGACTGCATCAGAACTACTGTTTTTAAAATTCTAAGAGAGCAGCAGTATCAAGAATGGCTTGACTCAAGTGGACAGAGGCAAGCGAAATAGCTCAACAGTAGCTGCCCTAGTAAAAGGGCACAGGAACTCATTGGGCTCAGAAGGAATAGTCTACGAAATATGGTGGAACTGTTAACAGGGCACTGTAGACTTAATAGACACCTTTGCATTATGAAGGTGGTCAGTGATCCTCTTTGTAGGGGTTGTAAGTACGAGGAAGAGACTGCTTCACATGTCCTTTGTAGCTGTGAAGCATATGCTGCCTATCGTTTCGAACACCTGGGTCGACATCTGATTGAGCCATGGGAAATTCAGGATATCTCTATCAAATGTCTGCTGAATTTTATGTCAGCTACTGGCCTGTTTAGGGACTAAGTGGGGATGTTTTTCCTCTTTCATCTTTGGGGGACAGTACAATAGACCTCTGGTCGCGGTGCTTTGGCTTTCGAGCCCCCCCCCCCCCCAGTAATACAGTAATACAGTAATACCCCATCTTGTAGCGTACCCGGCAAGGCCGCTACCTTGTAAATCAGTCGTAACTCATTTTTAAGGTTAAGACTATTTTAGTCACTTCACTAATTTAGTCTAAGCTATACGGCGATTAACAAAGACCAGTCACTAACTCAATTTTCACTAAAAACAACTAGAAGATATCTAAATATCAAAAGTTCACTTACGAATAAGATCACTGCCAGCTCATATCATTATCGAATTCTCAACTCATGCACTGCTTTAGCTGTAATGTAAAAGTTACTCGACAATCGTTAACACAATCTAAATTCTACTGAATTTAGCAACCCGCGGTTGCCGAAAAGTTTTATTTTCAAACTATAATTCAAAGTATCTTAAACAAACGGCCAATTTCCACTCAGCAAGATTAGGTTCCACTCAGCACCTGTCGAAATCACAATTTTACTTCGTCCACCCAGGCCTTGATTATCAAGCTGGCAGGACTCGACCAAATCCGCCGATACAGCCTTTCGCTTCACCTTTTATACCTTACAGATCGACCAACGAAGCTAAATTTGCATAAATATAAGCGAAAAACAGTAACCGCAAAGAAAGCTCCAAACACACTTCAGAAAATTAGAGTAAAATAAAGTACAGATGTCACTGCTTCGCTCACATTTAACGTTGACAACACGTTCGCATTCTCAAAACTAGAATCCCTTTATAAGATAGTTACTAGTCCAATACAATATTACGTAACTCTCGACTTACGTTATACTATGTATTCCTGTATTTTTGTTTCGATCTATTCATAGTACCGTTTAAGAGCACTTTTCGATTGATATTTTTGGAAAAAAAAATAATGAAGATGGTATTTTAGAATAATTCGAAATCCTTTCCTATTCAAAAGAGAGGGGGGGGGGGGTAAGGAGTGGGGAATGCTCAGACAGACATTTAAAAATACAATAAACTAGAGAGATTACTAAATTCTAACATATATTTTTCTTACCAGGTCATTCGTAATAATTTTTTATAAATACACTTTCACATTCTAGAATTTTTTTTTTTTCTGCATTACTTTCAAAACTCCCCCTGTAATTTATTCACACCTTTTTAAATCATAGAAAATTAGATGCAAATCATATTTTCTCAAAAGAAAAAAAAAAGGAGAATGGAAGAAAAAGAAGCATACGAGAAAGTCATCAAGGGTCGACATATTTTTATTATTAATCTTTTCAAAAAATATGATAATTTTTTCTTTCTTTTTCTTAACTTCTTTTACGCTTTGTTCAGAATAACAATTTGAATTCGGAAAAAAACTGTTTCGAAATACGAAGGCTTTTTCCATGAATAATTAAAAGAAGATTTTTTTGAGAGGGGAGTAGTTTTTTTCCACTGCATGAAAAATACCATGAGATGTAGCTGAATATAAATAAATTTCATTATATTTAAGTAAAACTGTGTCGAGGCGAAAGAATTTTGAAGAATTAGCGTTTAAATACTAGGAGCGTATACCTCATTCAACAAATAATACATTATATTTTAAAAACACGTTTACGTGATGGAAAATTTTGAATTACATCAGTGCATGTTACGTCTATAATTGTTTATTATTATAACTTAAGAATTTTATTAATTAAGGTAACATTTTAACGTAGGTTTTATTTTTTTTTTTGAGAAAATAAATTTAGAACAAAACTATTTGTGCAGTTTACTGTCGGAAAGTCCGTTGAGGCTCACCGTGGTCAGGCGAAAAAATGTTGATGTCCGTCTGTCAGTATATGTAGGTATATCCCGCGATAACTGTCGCAAAAAGAATCCGATTAGCTTGAAATTGGGTAAATATGTTGCTGAAGCATTCGGAATTAGCTGTATATTTTTTGGATTCGTTAAAATATTTATGTTATTCTCTTTCATAATGCTTTTCTATTGAAATTCAGATGATTTTTAAATATTATCGTTAACTGAAAACAAGTGGGTAAGTGTGATCGAAGATCGCACAAAGGGTTTCGTTTAATATTCCTTGCAAAACACTTTATCCTTTCTTTAATAAATCCAAATAAATTTCATTTTCAAAAAAAAAAAAAAAAAAAAGTCATGTTTTTTATAAAGTAAAAATTTACTGGTCTATTTTTCTTGTTTTTTCGAGTATCTAAACCGGCCCGATAGCGGGCGAAGCTAGCTATTATACTCTGTCATGTGGACTAAATGTGATATTTAAAAAAATCAATTTCAAAATTAAACATGTTGTATGTAAAATTAAACACCTTCAAAATGTTAAAATCTGCCAATATTTCCATAATCGGGTTTTTATCATGATTCAATACGTTCCTCAAACTTATATATTTACTATTCTCTATTACTCATATTGATACTCTCTTTGTATTATTCTGTAACATTTGAAAAATCTGTTATGACATCAGATTAATTTTCTTTTTAATTCTCTAATGACGTCATATTAAGCTGCTTTCTGTATTTAGACATACTCATGCCCCTTGTATTATTGAGAACTGTTTGAAAATTTCCGTTTTATTACCAATATTACGTCATATTAATCTTTTTTTTTTTTTCAATTGGTGAAACTTTTTATTTTATTTTCATTTTTCACGTGGAAATATTTCAATAGAAAATTAATTATTGTAGAAAGAATTTTATTGTGGATTTTTAATTGTTGGCAAGTGCTATAACGAAAAATGTTTAAATTTAATAGGAAAAGGCTGTTAGATTTTTGGTTTTTTATCTCTATATATTAAAATAATACGATTTTTTCAAATTTTATGATTTTGAGCTTCATAGCAGGTATTCAGCTATAAGTACACAAAATTTCATACCTGTAAGTTAAATAGTTTCTGAGAACCGGCTCTGTGACGGACAGACAACGAAGCGGGAGTAATAGGGTTTTGTGAGATGAACGAAACCTTACAAAAGGCACATTTGAATAATAGATTTAAAAATTAAATTATAGAAGATAAGTTTTTGCTGTGGAAATCTCAAATTAATCAGATTAATAGAAAAGATCAATGAACAGACTTTTGACATAGTTTGTTAAAACACGTTGTCTGATTAAAAATTAATACAAAAAAAAGGTATATGAAAATAATCTCCAAGATTGCCGTGCAAAAGCCTCGAAAGTGTCTAATGGTTATTTCTTTTTATTTATCTGAGTAAAAACATAACAATGCGTTTTAAAATAAAAATATTCTTCTTCTTAAAATAATGAAATAAAATAATACCTAACAACTAAGTTTTATTTTTAGATTTAATTTTGCCCTGTTTCTTCCTTATGTTCTTTTTCTCACCAGATGTTCCCATCGAACATTTCGATGACAGTTCGAAAGAAATAAAAATGAGAGAAATAAAGAAATAAAAATGAAATGAAATTCTTCTTTTCTGGATAGAAACACCCTTAAGGATAAAATGGAAGATATTTTTCAATCCTTGAGCTTTTTAAATTGGAGAATTATTTTGTTTTACTTTTATTCAAAAAGCAAAAATAAACAGATAAATCAGTGAAATTAAAATGTAATTCAATGATTTTCTTGATAACACAATACTTATTGATAGAACCTGAAAAGGTAGTCAATTATTTTAAGCTCTCTTTATTCTTATGTTCTAGAAGGATTTTCTTACAAAAGGTGATTAGAAAAAAAACATATTATTGTGTCAATGCAATAATATAAATGCTTTTTCAATATTAAGTGCTGCTATGTATTTTAATAAAAGAAAGATGTTTGCGTGTGTCTGTTTGTTGGCGATGTGTAGGGAAATCTGCGTAGAAATTTGGTTCCGGATAGACGAAGACAGGTCCGAAAATAACTTATGTTCATATTTTCGATTTTTTTGTTATTTTACATTGAACAGAAGCATTTAGCCTATTTCCCCAATTTTCCAAGTTCGCCTGCGATTCTGATGCACTCATAAAAACAATCCAAATTCAAGCAATCTTTTTCCCTAATATAGTAAATTTTGTCTTTCTTTTTTTCAATAAAGTTTATTCGGAATTCAAACATCGATTTCTGAATATTTTGCAATTTTTTTTAAGTTTCCATTTTGCCGAAAATGAGAAGTTTGTTTTTTATCAACGGATTTCTGTTTGAAACTTTATTCATCCAATCTTATATTTTATACCCTTGTATCGAGCAGACTTTCGGGAATAGGCTAGTATCTATGGCAACTTTTTATCACCAATGATTTAAATTTAAGACGTTAACCGTTTCATTCTAAGTGAGCTATGTTCCATTTATTATTACCGACAAAGTGTTTTCGTCCTTTTTTTTTTTTTTTTTTTTTGTGCAGGGTCCGATTAACCTTTTAAACTAGTGGAAGCACAGTATCATTTTTGGGGTCTCTTTCATTTGAGAAAAGTTTTCTAAATTCTACTTACATGGAAATTTATTAATGCCACATTGTCCTAGTTCACATATATTTCGTGAAATCAGCTTTTTTTTTTTTTTAAGTGTTGCCTATAATACTATAGACAGAGTATATTTGTAGTACATATAACTGTTGATCAGTTAACAGGGAGGATTTTAACCAGCATGCCATATGATTGGTTAACAACCTATTGATTGCATTCAAACTCCCTGGTTAAATAAGTTTTCTGAAGCAGCGTTGATTTTCTCTTGAATCAGGCGAATTTTCCTTTCCAACAAAAGAAATTTTAAAACGTAATATAAAAAAAAAATTAAAGAAAAATGGGAATTTTACGGTCATTTTGGGGCCCCTCTTAAATCTTAGAGGGGAATCTCGTGTTTCACGTGCTTTTTGGATAATCAGGCCTTGTTTTTGTGGTCCGAAAGAATAAAAAATGTGATAGCGGCAATTTTCGTTCCACGTTTTTAAAAATTAAAAATAACTCAAGGAATTTTGCTGTTGTTGCATGCAGGTTTGTCTCGGGACGGACCCAGGCTTAATTTTTCTCGGTAGATTCGGAGCGAACCTGAAGGTCATTTTTTTATTATTATTTTTATTTTATCTTCATTAGACAGGGTACGAGGCAAGATCTGGGATTAATTTTTACAGGCAGACTTAAGCAAGTCGGGACGCGGGCAACGGTGGACTTGGTCTTCCTTGGCCTTCTTGGTGCTGCGACAGATATAACGGTTATCTCATAAATCTAATACCGTTTCAAAAATTCAGAAAAATGGAAGTAATTGGTATAATTAAACGCGGTTTGCGGGAAATTAATTTTATTAAAGAGAAATACGATAATAAATTTAGTTGAAATGTTTGTCTACAGAAGACACTTCAAGCAACCAAATCACAAGAAAATCAGCGTGCTCACTGTAAACTGAAATGTCTGAAATTCAGACACTTAAGTGCCTGAAACGGATGGTTAAAAAAAGAGACACTTTGAAGTGTCTTAATTTTTAAGACACTTATTTGTGTCTGAATTTCAGACATTTGAAACGTCTTAATCGCGGCCATATTTGTGCTCCGATTTATCGACAATAGACAGCCATTTCTGACCACATTTTTTTAAAGCATTAAAGGCAGCCTGAACAAAGAGATGGTTAATCTAATGAAATTACAATAGTAACTGCATTCAGACATATACTCAAATAAAGAAATATCACAATTACTGGAAATTGATAACATAACATTAAAGCGACAACAGAAAAAATACAGTAATAAGTAGTTTATCCTATCATTGCATAAAATTGTGTTTAATGTGATATTTCTAAAATTTTCCGAAGTTTTGATAAATCTTATATTCTTATAAATGTATAACTTTAAAAAAATATTTTAGGATATCAAATATTATGCAGATTATATTAAAAATTAGTGAGATTAATGAACAATGATTTGTAGAGCTGACGTTGAGGCCTCTGATCTGCAGATTTACTAGTAATAGAAAATACTACAAATTTTTACTTTAACGGTGTATTTAAAAAAAAAAAAAATCTAAAGTTTAATTAAATTCCGTGCATTAGTTTTTGTGATAGAGCGACCACAAAATTTTTGTCACATACAGACACACATACTGACAGACTCGCAGACAAACATTTTTCTAAAAACAGTCAAATCGTGTTCAGGACCTTCTAAAACGTATAAATCTGTCGAAATTGTTCACGAATCTAATACTTTCTTCTTGCAAAGATAGAAGAAAGTAAAAAAAAGGTGTTACACTCCCATACATTTTAATCTCTCCAAATTGTCCCAGAAAAAAAAAACGAAAATATATCCATTCGACTAGAAATTATGTCTTTTCTCAATTTATGTTTTAAAAAAAGCTTTTAGTCGTCTTCATGCTGAAATTGTACCAAACTCTGAAATTTTCATTGCGAACATCTAATTTTAGCATCATATTTGGCTTTTTAGGTAAAGTTTACCTTAGAATACCAAATGGGAAGTCATTCTGTCAAGTAGTTTAGGAATTATGAAAGTTTAAAATTTAGGACGCCTAATATTCAATTCATTTATAATCGTCGCAAAAGGGATAGCAACGGGTAATTTTATAAGCATAACTCAAGAATTACTTTGCGAAATGAGCTGTAGTTTTAGATTTGCTTATTTGAAGCTTCTAGAAACCCATTTCTGTAAAAAAAAAAAAAAAAAAAAAAATACATTTGAAGTTTTTTTCGAAAAAATAATTTAAAAGAAATATATATATATTTTTTTTAAATAAGATTTAAAAATATATATACATGAATTTTAACCTTTAAATCTTTTAAAAGAATCGATTTCTAGAATCTTCAAATACGCGAATCCAAAATTACAACGCATTCCGCAAAGTAGGTTTTGAGTTATACTTAAAACATTTCCCATATTGTAATCTGATTTGCTACGATTACAAATGAATTTAACATTAGAAGTTTCAAATTTTAAACATTCATAATTCTTAGACTATTAGATTGGAAGATTTCCCGTTTGGCATGCTAAGATAAAAATTCCCGAAATCTGATGTCCAATTTGGGTCTTCGTATTGAAAATTTCAGAATTTGGTACAATTTCAGCATAAAGTACTTAATGACTAAAACATAAAGTACACTTAAGACCCTTAACATGATTGAAAAAACACAATTTCAAAACGAATGATTATTATTTTTTTTTCTGGTACAATGTGATGATTAAAATGTATGAGATGTTCTCTCTCTCGCTTTTTTAGGTGCGTTCGTAATTATATAAATACGTAGCACCTATAGTCGTCGTTTGGTCCGTCCGTCTGTCCGTCCGTCTGTCTGTCTGTCCGTCCGTCTGTCTGTCTGTCCGCATATAACAACGCAAAAACTACCCAACCAAATGGTTTGCAATTTAAAATATATTATCTTTGCAGAATTTTGTCGAGACATTTCAAATTTTATTAAAATCGAATCAAAACTTTAGGAGATTTTAATAAAAATATTTATTAAGAAATTTGAATTTTTTTTTTTTAAATCGGTGCTTTCTTGTTAGAGAAGCTTCCGATGGATGTTAAATCGTCAAGCGACCGAGACACTTATTTTATGACAGAAATTAATCTGCAGACGATATAATTCATTTCACAGAATTAAAAATCATCAAGATCTGAATATTTATATAACTAGCTGATACATATATATCTGAATATTTATATAACTAGTTAAGATATTTGTATGAACAGTGTCATAAAATATATACTTAACTAGCTGTTTAACCCGTTCTACGCACGGGATATCATGAATTTAATTCTAAAACGTGCGTACGAACGCACCTCGTTTGTAACGTTTGACGTACAATTTCCAACTTGTTTTTTTAGGGTTTCGTTCAACTCACGAAACCCTATTACTCCCGCTTCGTTGTCTGTTCGTCACAGAGCCGGCTCTCAGAAACTATATAACTTACAGGCATGAAATTTTGTGTACTTATAGCTGAATACCTATTATGAAGCTCAAAATTATAAAATTTGAAAAAATCATATTATTTTAATATATAGAGATAAAAAAAAACAAAAATCTAACTGCCTTTTCCTATTAAATTTAAACATTTTTGGTTATAGCAGTTGCCAACAATTCAAAATCCACAATAAAATTCTTTCTACAATAATTAATTTTCTATTGAACGATTTCCACGTGAAAAATGAAAATGAAATAAAAAGTTTCACCAATTGAAAAAAAGATTAATAGGACGTCATATTGGTAATAAAACGGATATTTCAAACATTTCTCAATAATACAAGGAGTATGAGTATGTGTAAATACAGGAAGTAGTTTAATATGACGTCATTAGCGAATTAAAAAGAAAATTAATCTGACGTCTAACATTTTGAAGGTCTCTATACAACATGTTTAATTTTGAAATTGACTTTTTTTTTAATATCGCATTTAGTCCACATGACAGATATTATTATGACAGAGTATAATAGCGGGTTCAGACTGGTTCAAATCAGACTATCGAACCGGTTCAGATTTTCGAAAGAAACGAGAAAAATAGACCGGTAAATTTTTACTTTATAAAAAACATGACTTTTTTTCCGGAAAATGAAATTTATTTGGATTTATTAAAGGAAGGATGAAGTGTTTTGAAAGGAATATTAAACGAAACGTTTTGTGCAATCTTCGATCACTCTTACCCACTTGTTTCTTTGGTCGACTTTACATATATGTGTACATATAAACTTTTCTAGTTTAAATCTTTATTTGTATGTTCATTCATTGATTAAAGTAAAAAAAAAAAATTTCCCATTTGAAACTAACTTCTCAATTCATATTTCTTACCACAAGATGCCATTGTCTTTTTCACGATATCCCAGATCTTGAAAGTTTGTATCACATTAAAAACAGCTTAGGAAAAACAAACCTTTTACCTAAAGCACGAACAAGAAAAATTTTCCAATTCATTAAATATTTAGTATCGAATTCTTTCCAGATACTTTCTCTTACTGTTTTAACCGAATTTTGTTTAGATAGATTTATCTAACAATGAATTTCTTTTTAAGTCTTTTTTTTAATTGAAAATTTAGAATGCAATTGCATAAATTATATGTAACGACCTTCGCAACAGAAATGCACATGTTAAAGAAATAATATGTGTCACACGTTAATGAATAAGGATCTGTTTCTTATGGAGTAAAGTATTAAATTTGAGTGCAGAAATTATTTATTGTTAAATATAAAAGTTAAGAATTTTATGTTGAAATGTTTTGTATAGAACGGACATTAAGAGAATTACGCATTTGGTTAGTATATGGTGTCGTGTGTTCGTAAATTTGGTTAGTATGAGGTCGTGTGTTCGTAAATTTGGTTAGTATGAGGTCGTGTGTTCGTAAATTTGGTTAGTATGAGGTCGTGTGTTCGTAAATGAATTAATCATATAAAATGAAACGAAATAAAGTTGCTAATCCTAATCCTAATAATATTATAAATCTGATTGTGTGCAAATGTTAGGCTGAAGCCAGCGTCAAAATGGAGCATTTAATGATCCTGTGTTTTTGCATATAGGTGGATTATAACCCTCTTATGAACATAGGCTTGTTTTTGTTAATTTTATTCAAATATTTTTCTTAATAATTCCAAATTTCGTTATTTTCATAGAGAATAAATGGACATTTTTTCGTATAATATTTTAAAATGGTTAAATTTACTTTACCGTTGCTAATACTTTATCGTTGCCAAAACTAATTAAAAACCTGAAATAATAATTTTTACTCTACAATTTAGATTCAATTGAAAAATTTTCACGTGAAAAATGAAAATGAAATAAAAAAATTAAAGAATTAAAAAGATTAAATAATATTATTAGAAATAAAATGTACTTTTTTTAGTTTTTGATAATAATACAAGGTTTCAATATGCGTAACCATAGGAAACAGGCTAATATGACGTCATACATGGAAAATAAAGCGGATATGCTTTGATTGGTGAAATAAAATTATCTTAGGTTTTTTTTTCTTCAATTTCTTTCTTTTTTTTCTTTTGTATCGTAACAATACGTGGTGTTTTACCGTCTGAGCACGGCTAATATAACTATACCGTATTTTTTATTTAAATTTTAAAAAAGTAAAAAGAAATTTCAGAAGAAAATGGTTAGCAAATGTCAATAATATGCTCCGCAATATTATCCATGTCGAAAATGATGTCATGGATAGCGAGAAAAAAATATTTTCATTCTTAAAACTAAAAGAAATACCTCGATTACCTAAAAAAAATGACGAATGTTCATAGTTCCATTTTGTTGATAAAACCTAAAGATTTAATATTATTTCGTTAAAATAACATAATTTCCCCTATGCCAGTATTGAAATTAATTGCCTGGAAAATAAACAAGTATTATGTCATTTAAAAGAGATTTCTCTGGGGAAATATATATTTGAAATAAAACGGGAATTTTCCGATATGTTTTAAAATGAATGTGAATCAATTCCTTACATTAATAATACAAGGATTAGTAAGCATATAAAGTAGATGAGTTTCACGCCATATTTATAACGAAAAATTTAAATGTTTTTTTATCTACACTGGTTATTAAGCATGAGTATTCATTATATACAGATGAGAGTTTTCTGCTAAAAATCACATCATAATTTTAAGAAAAGGAAAATGAACACGAATCTATTATATTAAAATCTGACCGTGTGTTTGTATTTCGAAACTACTCCTAGACTATCGAACGCAACGCGATTTACTTAATACCGGTTATCATTGATCCGAAGACTTAACTCTCAGAATTAAAAAAAAAATAAATTAGATACCAAGATTTTTTTTTTTTTTTTTTTGTAAATTTTAATGAAGTTTTTCTAAAAACGGAAAGTAACATACTCCATATTTGTGTATGAAAAAGGAGAAATAAAACAGATCAGTATATTTTTTACACCATTTTCTCATTAAAACTGAAAAACAGAATTTATTTTCACTTTGAATAGATAGATGGTGAAAACAAAATCTTGATTTCAGTAAATTATCCGAAATATAAAAACATATTTTCACATATTCAAACTTTATGAATCAATTTATTCGGGAGAACAAAAATTGCCTGTCAACATACTGTCATTTAGAAAACAAGATTTGTTTCAGCTATACATTAAACCACGGAGTCAGAATTGAATTTAAAGAAAAAGCATATACTAATTCCAATTAATGTTTTTTTGAAGGATGACTGTTAAAACGTTTCACAAAGGCGTTAAAAGTAAAATTGTTTATCAGCTAAAATTCACAGTTGTTTTTATCCAATTCCTCTATTTCCACTATTTTATTTGGCCCTCCTTTTTGCATTGGTTGCAATTTCATTTTCGCGATTATTTGGCACAAAATTTCACTTTTTTAAGACTGAGTTATGTCAAAGTCCCTATAACAAAAAATACAGTAAAAAATACCGCAAGTAACTCTTATGAAATGTGATAAAGAGTTAGTTAATTATTAACGTTTTTAATTATCAGGAGTGAAATATTTTGCTTAATTAATGTATTTATTATTATTTTAATGTTGCGTGAACGAAGTCACGGGTAACAGCTAGTATAATATATAGAGAGCCTGAAGATTCTGCTACAGTGCCAGAAATATTTCATTATTTTACTAATTCCTTTTCCCCCCTCCAATATGTTTTATCGTTATTCTATTTTTATTTTTCTTCTACATTTTTCTGGATATTATTCAAAAAGGTATATGTTCATTTTTCAAATTTTATTTTTATTCTTCAATTGTTGTATGATGTTTCTGTTTTTGTTTTTGTTTTTTAATATACAATTAACTTAAACAGAAATCAATTACATTTTACTTTATTAGTGGAATATTGCTCTTGAAAAAGTGTCCCACTATATAAGTTTTCAATTGCTTTTGTAATAATTTTAACTTTCTGCATATTGCATTTTTCCTCTACATATCTTTAAGTATTTTTCCCACTTATTTTAATTTTGAGAATCTTTGGATATATTTATGTATTGTATTGTAATTATCGGTTTATCGATTGTCGATTATTTATGTGGTTTAATGGTTATTATTTACAAAAGTTTTATTATATACTAGCAAGCTACGCCCGCTGCGCTGGTCGGTTTCTACAAATGAACCTTGAATCAAACTAAATATATCGTTTAATTTGACCTTGTATTTGAAAGCAATCTGTATATTTACCTGGAATATCCTTCCATATTACTGAAAAATGACGTGATTGCGCTATTATATTTTCTAATGTGCTGTCAAAATTTTAGCTATTAAGGACCAACTCTTTTATTTGGTCATTTACTGTTAAGGTTTGCTAAAGAATGATAAAACTATATGCAATATACCAAAACCATCACTAAAAATTGTCGAACTAACAATGCAAACAAATTAACTAACAAAATCCATTCAGTAGAAGTTTTTATAAAGGCTAATCTTTGATAATCGGGTTCATCTGATTATAGAACTTTTCCACATAATTCTAAAACTAACAGAACGATATAAAATATACTAAAACCATCCTTACCAATTATCTACTTAACAATGCAAGTCGCAAAAAATACGCCCAGTAAAAACTTTCAAAAAGGCTAATCTTTCGAAATCGGGTTCACCTGACTATATAACCTTCACACATAACTGTTTGACTAAGCAACGTAGAACAATATGAAGTACATTAAAACCATACCTGAAATAGCATCTAACTAACAATACAATTCTCATCAAAATCCGTCCAGTAGAACTTTTTCAGATTGTCGATTCAGATTGTCGATTATTTATGTGGTTTAATGGTTATTATTTACAAAAGTTTTATTATATACTAGCAAGCTACGCCCGCTGCGCTGGTCGGTTTCTACAAATGAACCTTTAGTCAAACGAAATATATCGTTTAATTTGACCTTGTATTTGAAAGCAATCTGTATATTTACCTGGAATATCCTTCCATATTACTGTTTGACTAAGCAACGTAGAACAATATGAAGTACATTAAAACCATACCTGAAATAGCATCTAACTAACAATACAATTCTCATCAAAATCCGTCCAGTAGAACTTTTTCAGAAGGCTAATCTTTCATAATCGGAATCAAATATTGAAAAGGCTAATATTTGATAAAAAAATTCCCGATTTTCGAATTTCCCCCCTATAATTCTAGAACTAAGCAACGTAGAATGATATGTTATATAATAAAACTTTCCCTAGAAAATTATCTAACAGTGTAGGTTCCATCAAAGCCATTCGGCAAAATCTTTTAAAAAGGCTAATCTTTCATAATCGGATTGATCTGATTGTAGAACTTCCCATAATAATTCTATAACTAAGCTAGGTAGAACGATATGTTATACAATAAAACCTTCCCTGAAAAATTATCTTACAGTTTAAGTTCTACGAAAATCCAGTCAGCAGGACTCGAGTTATAAGCAGCCGGAACGAAATTTCATGTATGTAGAAGTAAATAGTAGTATATTGTCATTAATATAGTTTGCATTTGAATAAAAAAAAGGTACTTTTCGGTTAGCCGGGCGCCAGTGATATATGTACAGATATATATGTATATATTCATACATATAAGTGTATATATATATATGTATGTATATACATGTATTTGTGTAGATATATGCATGTATATACATGTATTTGTGTAGATATATGTGTATATATATACATGTATATGTATATCACTGGTGGCCGGTTAACCGAAAAGTACCAAAAAAAAATACTAAAAAAATGCAGTCGTAAACTTAAAAAAAAAACACCTTTTGGCTTAAAATCTCTCACCAAAACTTTTTTTCTTTTTTTTCTTTTCTTTCTTTTTTTTTAAATAAAATTAGTAACAGTTTTTTCTTTTATTTTTCCAGATGTATAGCCATTTCAATTCTTTCTGCAACAAAAAAAAGACACCTTTTGGCTTACAATCAAATTGTTTGGGGTCAAAAGTAAAATCAAAATCGCCAAAAACAAAAGATACATCGCCAAATATTGTTTCAATATAGAAATCTTGCCCCTTGAATAATTTTTTAAGCATTACGAACATTCTCAATCATGTTTAAATTAAATATTTTCGTTTTATAATATTCTCTCATCAAAACTATTTTTTTTTCTCTCTCTTTCTTTTTTCTTTTTTTTTTTTTTTTTTTTTTTTTTTTTTAATAAAATTAGTAACAGTTTTTCTTTTATTTTTCGACATGTATAGCCTTTTCATTTCGTTCTGCAACAGTAATGATCGCCAAAAAATTAGCAATGATAACCTTTTCGGCCAAAATAACAGGAATTTCTATCATAATACTATAACTAATATACGTAGAACGATGTGTTACATACTAAAACCTTCCCTGAAACATTATCTCTCGAACAGTGTAAGTTCCATCAAAATTTATTCGCGCAGAACTCGATTTATAAAGGAACGGAACGAAATTTCCGTTTGTGTTATATATATATATATATATATATATATAGTAGATATATTGGGGGAGGGGGGTGCTACAGTTCAATTTATGAAAATGATAGTGTTTTGAATGAAAATTTAATCAGTTTTAGATATATCGATGATGTTTTACTTCTGGAGTTAAATGATATGAAAGCAAATTTTGAGTTTTATTACTACCCCCATAATCTGGAATTGAAACCATCATCCAATAACAATCAGAATGTTAATTATTTAGATGTTAATTTCAAAATCGAAACTAAAAAGCTTATTACTAAAGTATATGATAGAAAAAGAGGACTTTAACTTTACAACGTCTGCAATGCTACATTTTGGATCAAATGTACATATATCAATTTTCAGAAACGTATATATAAACGGTTTAATCCGTTTAAATAGATTAACCTCCAATATCAGTATATTAAAAGAAGAAGCAATTGGATGGTACGACACAGCTTTACTTCAGAGTTATCCAATCAATTTGATCAGAAATATGACGTTTCATTTTGTAAGGACATGCAGTAATTGAAATCAACTAAGACCTCTATTCGAGATGCACGATTGGGAGATTCTAGATGGTGAGCGGTTCCCTGTTGAAGGTGTCGAGTGTTTTTGAATTCAGATTATGCTTGTTTAATTATGATTAGTTATTGTTTTCCTTTTAATTTGCTTTATGGTCGCGACAGGTAAATTTGGGGATCGTTGCATGCATAAAAACGTTTTAACCCTGAATTTGTGAGTCGCGGGCCGTGAGGCCTGTCTCTTGGGTTGTTTTGTTCATTAATTTACTATTTTATTTGGTTACTTCGGTTGGTTTTCGGTTAAGTTTTTATGGTTACGTTATAATGTATCTTTCATTTTATTATGTTCTGGTATATACATTATTTTTTTTTATCTTATAGTTTACATGTTGTGGTACATTTAAATTTAATACAGAATTTTTCAACTATATATACAGGGTGTTGCCGAATTTTACCGACAACTTCAGAGGGGTGATAGTAGGCATCAAGAGGATGAAAAATTACCATAGAACATAGGGTCGCAAAATACGTTTAGTGGGAGAAAATAGAAAAAATACCTAGGACGTCGAGGAACAAAAAGGGCCAATAATAAGTAGAACAACAGTTATTTGACGCATGATTTAATTCATACATGATCGTTAGAGCTACTATATATATATATATATATAGCAGCCTTAATGATCGTGCACCAGCACATTTTGCTATTGCGATGCGTAACCATCTCGATGCTACATATCCCGAGAGGTGGACTGGACGCAGCGGACCTGTTGCTGGACCTCCACGCACCCCGGAACTCAATCCTTTGGATTTCTTCTTCTGGGCCATCTGAAATCTGTTGATTATCGGTTGTTGCCTGTGGATACACTGGGGGATCTGGCAGCACGGATCGCCGTCGCTTAAGCAAACATCACCAGCACACGGGGCATGTTTGAAAAAGTCCGGCAATCCTTCGTCCGTTGGAGTCGACTGTGCAATGACCTCCGCGGGCGCAACTTCAAACAATTCCTATAAAAATGTCTCGTCGTCTCCTTCTGGCGTTGAACTGCAATGCATTGTAATACTGCTTTACGTCAAATAAATGTTTTTCTACTTATTATTGGCTCTTTTTTGTTCCACTCGACGTCACACCCTTCATAACTATATTTGGCGATTTTCTTCCACTAAACGTATTTTGTGACCCCATCCATGTTCTATGACAATTTTTCATCCTCTTGATGCCTACTATCACCCATCTGAATTTGTCGATCGAATTCGGCAACACCCTGTATATATATATTATATAAAAATTTTACTTCGTGATATTCTTTTAAATTATTTTAAGTTTCCGACATATTCATTATTTCCCTATTTCTTAATAAAAATTATTATTTATTCCTATTTAATTTTCAATATCAAGCAGGGCGGTCGCTCTGCCAAGCCAAGCTTAAAAAAAAAACGCCACACAAACAACGCCAAGAACTGAACTAGACCGCTACTGCTTATTTACAGGAATCAACTTCGCAATGTTAAATCGACAAAACATGCCAGATTAAAATATCAGATATATAATAAACCAAGCGTCGCAGAAATAAAAAACGAAAACTAGAAGAATCTAATGAAGAATTTCTTCAATTTAAGACCAAACTCATCTTCATAAGTGATTTATAAACAGAGATATAGATTTTTTAAAAAAACGTCGAGTTACTTAAAATGATCACTTTTTTCTTCGTCAAACTTTTTTTTTCAAACAACCTACAGACCTTAATATTCGGCAGAATAAAAAAAGGATTGCATTTTTGGACAAGTAATTACGTAATCTATGTGCTTTTATAAAATTCAGTGTAAAAAAATCTTATTTTCTATCCTTAATTAGCAAAAAACTGTTAATTAACTTGGCGATTAAAAAATTATGCCAAAACAGAGATAAAACCCGCCAACGACCATGTACCATCTCTATAATATAATATAATATAATAATCTATATAATAAAACCGTAAGTCATGTGACTGTCATCAACAGTTCCGGGATGTCCGTTTCACTTTTTCATATGCCAGGCGGCCATTTTTATTCAAAATTATTTTTGCAAATAAAACTGCATAAAAATTACATTTTTAGAAAGATCGTTCAAAATAAATTAATATTTGAGAGATGACTTACGTTCAATTATGTATACATTCTGCAATAACTTCAGTTTAAATTAGGTTCGCAGTTAAAATTCTCTATCTATGAAAGTAAACAAAGAAAAAAGATTCATTCGTTGTGAATGTTTAAAATATTAAACCATGAATTTTTGGATCGCTGCCTGGCGTAAAAAAAATTATCCGCACCAGTGAGACAGTCAAAGTTTACCTTAATTCTGTTCCATACAACTCAACTTCCGGATCTTTTTTGACGTAAGTTGAACTCATGTAATAATATTTAATGGATCAAATTTCGAAAAGAATTGTCAGCTTTTATTTTTTGCGCGTGCAAATTAGAAACGATACTTTAATTTGAAATCAAATGTTTTGATTTATGGTAATTATTATTTTTCTATTTTCTATTTTAAATGAAAAATGTGAACGTCATGTATTTTAAATTGAAACAGCTGTCACGGACGCACCGGGGTTGGCGCGATTTTTGTTTTGCGCCAAATATGTTTAAGAATCTCCGCATTAGCGAACATATTGCAAGTGATAAGCAAACGGACATGAAGCATAAATTCTTAAGTGGGTTAAGCGGTTTTTGTCAAGAAAGATGAAATACATAACAACAAAAAATATGCGAAATGCTACCGCGATCGCAAAAGTTCTTGATTTGTCTATTAGATTCTTCCAGTTATGCGAGGGATTAAGGAAAATAATAAATTATGAATAAAAATAATTTGTTACAATGCTTAACATACATTTAAGGGCGACCAAACTGGTCCCCAGTGGCGGCTAGTCTCTATAATAAAACCGTAAGTCATGTGACTGTCATCAACAGTTCCGGAATGCCCGCTTCACTTTTTCATATGCCAGGCGGCCATTTTTATTCAAAATTATTTTTTCGAATAAAACTTAATAAATGTTACATTTTTAGAAAGATCGTTCAAAATAAATTAATATTTGAGAGATGACTTACGTTCAATTATGTATATATTCTTCAATAAATTCAGTTGAAATTAGCCTCGCAGTTCAAATTCTCTATCCATGAAAGTAAACAAAAAAAAAAAGATCCATTCGTCGTGAAGGTTTAAAACATTAAACCATTAAACCATGGAGATAATCATTGGTAAAGTAAGTTTTCCGCGAAAAATTTTTTGGAGCGCTGCCTGGTTTCAAAAAAATAATTCGTACCAGTGACACAATCAAAGTTTACCATAATTATGTGCTATACAACTCAACTTCATTCTTTATCTTTTCTTGATGTAAGCTGAATGTAAACAAATACAACTCCTGTAATGATATTTAATGAATCAAATTTCGAAACAAATTGTCAATTAATTTGGTATTTATGTATTATACGTGCAAGGAAGAGAGACCACTGAAAATGATTGTTAATCACCAATCATATTTACCATTATTAATGACCAATCGCTTTCAAAACAGTAATTTAATATACATTTACAAAATACATAACATCATTAAGTACTTTTGTGTTATTTGGGCGCAAATCTCGCCAATAGCATATTTAAAATTGCCAATACCAGCTTTAATTTTTCGCGTGTGCAAATTAGAAACGATACTTTGATTTTGAAATCAAATGTTCTGATGGAAGAGCTGTCGTAGACGCACCGAGGCACTATATTAACTATAGAGTTGCAATATAGAGAGAAAAAACGGGTTGCTGTAATTAGAATTATAGGCGGTAATGTTAACGTGGCGTATTTACAAGTTACGGATCTTAATAGTCAGTAGACATTAAGCAGAAATGCCAAAGTAAGGGAATTATGCAGTTATGAAAACTCCTGAACTATATCAAAATAGGAGAGCAGAGAAAAACAGAGTCGAACAGAAACCGGCATCTAGAAGGAAGTTCGTGAATTTTTATCAGATTCTACGCCACGGGTCAAAAGTGCTGACAGCAAATATAGTTTAAAAGGAATGTGATTATCAAAACTGGCTTCCAAAAGTTCAATGTTTCACCAAACCATACTCGAAAATTACGTGTTATAATATGCACCCCGATTATGTCACATTATTCAAGACGTTTTAAATGAGAATAATGATAGATTTTCTAATCCCCCGTAATCAAGTCTACAGCCAAAGTTAGCAAGAAACAAACAAACAAACAAAAGAATATTGGCAACAATATGGTTCAGTGTAAATGTGGATATCATTAAGGACTTTCACAAAATAGACTTCAATGCACCAAATCGTATTAACTAAAATACGCCATTTGGCAATGGATCCAATTACGGAAAACTACTTAATATGTTTTAGAATCTCCTCATTAGCAAACATATTGCGACTGATAAGCAAACGGATATGAAGCATAAACGCTTAAGTTGGTTAAGCGGTTTTTGTCAAGAAAGACGAAATACATAACAACAAAAAATATGCGAAATGCTACCATGATCGCAAAAGTTTCTGATTTGTCTATTAGAATCTTCCGCTTTGGCGAAGGATTACGGAAAAAAATAAATTTTGAATAAAAGTAACGTGTTACAGTGCTTAACATACATTTAAGGGAGACCAAACTGGTCGCCAGTGGCGGCTAGTCTGTATTATAATAGCACAAATCAGTTACAAGTTATAACAACATCAAATTTCATCTGCAAGTCAGCCATTTTCTTCTGAAGATATTTTAAAAAAAAATAAAACTTCATAATTATAAGAACACACATTTTATCAAACAATTAAATATGACTGCAAACTGTGGCAGATGACTGTTTCCAACAAGAATAAGTATGAGAAATTCCCGTCAAGTGTATCGATCTGGGTGGCTCAGTCGCAGAGCATCGGCACGGTATGCGTAAGGTCCCAGGTTCGAGTCCTGGCCCAGGTCAATTTTTCACTCGTGTTTGTTTAGTGCATTTAATTGTCTGATAAAATGCGTGTTCTTAAAATATTGTAAAATAAAGTAATGAGACGTAGTGTTTATGCTTTAAAAAATATTTTAAATATATAATATACGTTTTTGAAAGATCTTTAAAAATAAATTAGTTTTTGAGGGAAGATGTACATTGTAAAAAATGTATACATTAAGAGTTATCGGCATTTAAAATTTCTTTCCAAACGTAAACAAATTTTTTGAAATGAATTAAATGTGATTCATTATTTCTAAAAAAAAAAAAAAAAAAAAAAAAAAACCACGGTAAAGGACAGGCGTTTCGTTTGCAGGAATACCTTTCACGTCATTTTTCTATAAATTAATGAAATCCAGTTGTTAAATTATTTTTGTTTTAGAAGTGAAGTTTCCATTTAAATTTATTGTAACAGTACAATGTTTAATTGAATAAAATAATGTAAATCTAAGAAATTCCAAACATGCACAGGGCAATGCAAAATAAATAAATAAACAAAAAAATAAATAAATAGATAAATAAATAAATAAATAAATAAAAATCAGCTTTCATAAATTCTAAAAATTGTTCATATATCTCAATTACAATCTAAAGGAGGGTTTATTTCTATATTATTCTACATGTAATAGAAATTTCAGCAAATATATTAAATTCCAATGCGATCTGTTTTAAACTTTAAGATAGTTTATAACACATGATAAAAAATTTATAAAAAAGAATGGCGCGTCACAGTTCGGGGAGAGGATGGGGAGGAGCGTGAACAAAATTAGGAAGTATAATAAGGCTATCTGTTTGAAACTTTACGATATTTTATAACACATAACATAAATTTTAAAAATAAAGCTGCGTCAAAAATTATAGGGAGGGGCGGAGCGCGTTTTGCCAACACAAGGGGGGGTGACACTTTTCTAAATTTTAACGATATCCGTCATGTCACATATCGTTACAAAGGACTGTGACCACTTATTCATGTTATGCACCACAGGTGAAACCCCCACATTTTGCGCCCCCCCCCCCGACACTACTCATGTGATATATTGTTCGAAAGGCCTGTGACCGCTTATTCATAATATGTATCTTCGGGGTCCATCCTCCCACTTTCACCCCCCCCCCCCAAAGGGGGCACTTTTCTAAATTTTGCCGGCACCTCTCATGTGATATATCGTTGGAAAGGTCTGTGAACGCTTAATCAAATTATGCAGGGGGGGGGGGGGTATTTTCTGAATTTTGCACGTATCCCTCATGTGATACATCGTTGGAAAAGTCTGTGACCGCCTAATCTTATTACGCATCTCCGGTGTTCATCCCCCACTTTGCCTCCCAAACGCGATTAGCTTTCACCACCAGTGGGCGCTTTCCTATCTCTGTTTCTATGGGTCGGATCACGACGGGGTATGGCTCATTTGACTCGACATCTATAGAGCTTTCCGATTTTAGTTCGTTTTTTCACCACCAAGGGGCACTTTCCTATCTCTGGTTCTATGGGCTAGATCACGACGGGGTATAGCTCATTCGACTCGACATCTATAGCCTTAACGATTTCAGTGCCCGAGGTTTGTATAGAACAGATTGCGCTACCTGGTGGTGGAAGATAGAACTTGAGCGTGCGCAGCACGACTGCTATACGGTGCCGAAGGCAGCCGGGACCCGTGTCGGAAGTTCGTTTGTTTAGATGTTTATACAATTCGATGTGCAAATTAAGGGATTATCCGGTGCCGAAAGCACCGTGGAACCAGGTCGGAGGTTCGTGGTTTATCTTATTCGAGGTTTTAAAAGGATTGAGGCCCCGGTGTAAATTAGGGGCCCGCTAGCGGGCGAAGCCAGCTAGTGCTAATAATAAAAGAGCGTGATATCACGTTTGATTTCAAATGCAGCGCTGACACGCTATGTACGTATTCCATTTTTATTCATTTAATGGATTAGTCAGTGATATTTTTTAACGGAGGATAACAAGTATTATAACAAGCCACATTTAGTATGTTGTTTTTAAGAGTGTAATTAATTTAATTGAAAAATCTACTGCTATTTCTAGTTAACCCTTTAAACAATGACTGAAAGTAAAATGTAATTTAAAATTTTTTCTCATGTGTAGATTATTTAAATTATGTTCAATATATTTAAAAAAAAGAAATGATATCTACAAAAACAACTTTTCAAAAGTAAAAAAAGGCCAAGCGTAAAAAAAAAAAAAGTTGTGGCTAAAAAATGGTGTGATATCAAATTTCCAAGCTATTATATTGCTTATTTAACTTTTTTCCATTAAATAAGTTATCATATATATAAGTCGAGTGCCTACGTATATGTTAATAGAAATCGTTTTCTCCTGTACTAAATACATCCTAACGAGTTTCTGAAAATTCAATTTTTTTCAAATTATGCATGATGGGCTTAGCGGTCATCTTTCCATATTTCTAAGCACCCAAATTTCTAAAGTAAAAGCGTAATATGTTTGCAATGTAATATGTTTATAAAAATTTCGAACTTCAGATTCTAACTACGGACAGATAAATTAGATAAGACTGATATTTTGATAAATTGATTTTTACTAGTTTGAAATTAATAATTACTCTAAAAAATAAATCATAAGATGAATCTTTAAGATAAGTCATCATTATCTTAAGACACAATTTTCAGAGCATACAAGTCTATAAATGAAACTCTTAAATATTTGCTTAAATAACAATTTTGAACTTCGGATTTTAACTACGGATTTGGGTGGTTAGAATTTTGTGAATAATATGCAAAGATGGCCGCCAAGCCCATCATGCATAATTTGAAAAAAATTGAATTTTCAGAAACTCGTTAGGATGTATTTAGTACAGGAGAAAACGTTTTCTATTAACATATACGTAGGCACTCGACTTATATATATGATAACTTATTTAATGGAAAAAAGTTAAATAAGCAATATAATAGCTTGGAAATTTGATATCACACCATTTTTTAGCCACAACTTTTTTTTTTTTTACGCTTGGCCTTTTTTTACTTTTGAAAAGTTGTTTTTGTAGATTGCATTTACTAAGATATTTCTAAACAGAAGTAGCGACATGCGGGCGAGCATTATTGTGTTGTAATGTCCAATTCCCTACCAGTTCAGGACGCTTTCTCATTAGGTGTTGTCGCAAAATTTTCAAAACTGAAACACAATATTCACCATTCACAGTAGTTTTTGGAAGCACAGCATGCTGATAGATTACGCCTTTATGATCAAAAAAATAATCATGATGACTTTTCCAGCAGATTTGGTTTGTTGGATTTTGGAGAATCAGTGTGTTTCTATACACTTGTTGCAGACTTAGTAAGGGGATCAACATGATGCACCCAAGTTTCACCACCTGTTATTACAGTCTCTAGGAAATTCGGAATATTTTGAAGCATTTGTTTCCACTCACAACACTGGTCAATTCTCGTTTGCATTTGTTCTTTAGTTAAGGTTATGAGGAACCCATCTGTAACAAACATGGCGAAACTGTACATTGTTGCGTAGAATGCGAAATATCGACGTTTTCGAAATGTTAGTTGATACCGCTATCTCCTCGCATGCCATTCGCCGATTTTCTTGCAAGATTGCCAACACAGTGTTAACATTTCGATCATTCACAACACTTTCTGGTCGGCCAGGCTTAGGAGCCAGTTCTGCAGACAAACGTCCTTTTTTGAAATCACCATGTCATCTAAAAATCGTAGACTCACCAAAATATTTGTCTTTCTAAGCTTCTTCATTAACTTAACTGTTTCTGGAGCTGTTTTGCCCACCAAAATATAGCAAAATTTTATGGCACAACGCGTTTCGTTTTTAACACTTTCCAACCAAGTTGAAAAGTGTTTATGACTTCGGTTTGTCTGTCCGTCTGCCGTCTGTCCGTGCTCTAACTCGCGTAAATAAACTCGGATTGCCCTGAAATTTTTGCATGTTATTGTCGTTTACTTATAGCATGATCCCTATTGAAAATAAAGTGTGTATATCTTTTTTACAGGGACAGTCAAAAGTAATCCGTTACATTACAGTAATGTGAAAAAATCGGTTAAAGTGCATTTTGATGATGCTACGCCATTTGAAACATGATAAAATTGATACACAATTATGAAGCGCACAGAAACATGCTTTTTGTAGAATATGGGGTGCAAAGCACTTATTATTCATTTAGAAGGTAAAACAAAAGAATTCTGTTACACATTGCGTTCTACGGGGGACAATCGTTTTCAGTGTAATATAATGATGTTTCACTATTTCAAACAAAAGGAAAATTATATGCTGAGGTGCATTAAAAATTGCTCGCTTAAAAGTATGCTGTGCATTCCGTTTATCGTTCATTTTACAGGGACACACAAAATATATTGGTTACTGTATACTTGCGATAATTACAGTCTATGTGTGATAAGTGTGTTTTCAACTTTTGTTTGCGTTTTTAAGTTTAACTAAAATTGTTCATAGTACGTGGTGTGTAGAAATTCGGTTGATCATATACAGGGCCACACAAGGGAATTCGTAAGTATTACAGACTGTGGGAGTGAATTGATTAGGACAGTTTATAATTGTGGTACGCATTTTCCGGCTGAACTATAGTTAGTAGACTTATAGAAGTTCGTGGAAAATAAATAAATTCATATACAGGCTACTTAAAGAACAAGGTAATTGTCGTTTATGGTTGGTAATTGCTCGAAGTTTTTTTTTAAGTTGCCTTTTGCATTTTGTACCTGAATTAAATTTTAGCTTAATATGGGGAGCGTGCAAAAATCTTTGGATAATATACACGGTTGTACAAAATGTTTCGAGTACATTTCCATCGATTGGCAAAAAATGCTAAAAGTGAATTTTGTAGCTGAACTAATTTTTACCATGCTATGTAGTATATATCTAAATCAATAGATCATATACAGGGCTGCACAAAATATATCGACTACATTTTTGACTATGGATGGTAATTGATAAAACTGGACTTTTAAATGTGTTATGTCTACTATACTGTATACTTACTTCTTTCACCTTATTTAATCGGGAAATTTCGTCATAGTTTTCTGAATGTGTTGGAAAGTGTTTCCTAATCTATGCTTGACGCATGATTTTTCGTTCTTGTTTAACTCTGAATCAGTCACCTCCATTTCTATGGAGCAAATAAAAACAGTTCTTTAAGCAGGCACGAAACTAGAAAAATAAAATCGTCTGCTTCATTTAGAATATTTGTAAACCAATATATTTATAATACAGTTAACAAGTTGAAACAAGAACGAAAAATCATGCGTCAAGCATAGATTATGTAACACTTTCCAACGCTTCCAAAATAATTTTACGAATCATACTCTTTAATAAGCTAAAAGATAACATCTAAGTAATCCGAATACTTTTATTCAGCCCTGTATAGGATCTATAGATTTGTATATATACTACATAGGATGCTAAATTTTAGTTCAGTTAGGAAATACGTAGCACAGTTTAAAATTCTCCGTCTGGAGTTAAATAATACGGAAATGTGTTCCCGAACTTTTGTGCTTCCCTGTATAGGATCTACAGAATTTATACACACCACGTAATATACAAAAAGCGATTTAAAATTAAAATCGCATTCAGTAACTTAAAACGCACTTCCAGGAATTATTGTTAACAGACAGTAGAGAATTTTTTTGTGTGTCCCTGTAAATGAACGATGACTGCTATACACACAATATTCTGTAGTAAGTCTCTTGTAATGAACCTTATATAAATTTCAATGCGTTTAAAATAGTGAAACATTATTTAAATAAACCGCAGACGATTTTTCTCCATAGACGTAATGTAACGGAATTCTTTTGACTGTCCCTGTAAAGTAAGTATAAGTGCTATGCACACCCTATTCCATATTAAGCTTCTTCTAATGCACCTTATTGTTATATATAAATTTCAATGCGCTTAAAATAGTGAAACATTATTTAAATAAACCGCAAATGATTTTTCCCCATAGACCGCAATGTAACGGAATTCTTTTTAGTGTCCCTGTAAAAAAACTATAAGTGCTACACACTTCCGTTGAAATAGGGAACATGCTATAGATAACGATTATAACATATAAAAATTGCAGGGCAATCCGAGCATATTTACGGGAGTTAGAGCACGGACAGACGGCAGACGGCAGACGGCCAGACGGCAGACGGCAGACGGCCAGACAAACCGAAGTCATAAACACTTTTCAACTAGGTTGGAAAGTGTTAAAAATCTCCTGCAACTTTATTTTTTAGTTTCGCGGTGTTGCCACTACGTAAAAAAATTATTCTCAGTTTTTTTGGAATGCCCTTTGTATAATTTATTTTTTCACAAGAGATCATCGATTTATTAAAACTGAATCCAAATTTTAAATGTTCAAATAGCAATGCCATACTTTTATTACATATTTAAAAATTTCGCATGCCGTAAAATGTGGTAATACAAATTTTCATCAATTTCGAATCATAAATCAGTAAGATATAAAATTCAGTACTCTCTCACTTATACGTCGCCTCTTTTATGCGTCACTCTCATTTATACGTCGATTTTCGGTCGTCCTGGATAAAGATATAGCTATGCAATGTTTGTTTTTTTTTCGCCTATGCGTCACAACGTGAAATGTATCTCTCACTTACTTATGCGTCTGAAAAATTTCAAGTTTCCCTTGTGATTTCTTTACATTCTACATATGTCCTTTCCAAAAAATTTCACATCAGCTTGTAAATGGGAAATCAATTGGTTGTCTTTTTACATTTGTTTTCTGGACACTATTATAAGCTGCCTTCTTGGGGTCATACTCCATCACATCTGCTATCTCTAAGAGGACTGTTTAAGAAAAGATGGCTTCATTCTGTATTCTTTTAAGGATAGGATAAAATCTCCTGTACAAAAAGATGGTTAATTTAATGAAATTACAATAGTAAATGCACTCAGACATATATTCGAATAATGAAGTAGCACAATTACTGGAAATTTATAATAAAAAATTAAAGTGACAACGGGGGTTCAGGGGGGCGGAGCTCCCCTGAAGGAATGTAACCTTATTCTGAAAAAAATACAGTAATAAGTAGTTTATCCTATCATTTATCCAACATAAAATTGTGTTTAATGTGATACTTCTAAACTAAAATTTCCGGAACTTTCAATAAATCTTATATTTTTATAAATGTACTAGGGGGCCTACCCCCTGCGAGCTACGCTCGCCAACCCCCGCTCAGACTTCGAAGCCTCTAAAAACATGACAGCGTGATTTGTTTTAAAAATATTGGTAAATCTGTAATTGGGTTGCCATGCTTTTAACGTTTTAATGGGACATTTTTTGATTACCATGGCCTCATACACAGCTGTTGCGACAACTGACGACTGTTTTCGGGATTGATAAGTAAAATCAATTACAACTTGAAAACCAGCTTGTATAAAATGGTTAGGTTTAAATTGTGGCTACCTCTCGGACTTTTATAACAACGATCTGTATTCTATTCTACCTTTGTGTTTAAGGATGAGAAAAATTCCATCTGCTTGTGAATAACATTAAGAACTACGGTATTGAAAAGTACTGTAAAAGACATTTCAGTAACAGGTTTTAATTTTCTCTCTATTTTAGTGCACCATCATGCACATTTTCATGTTATTTTAAATATGTAAATTATTTATTTTAATTAATATGTATATACAAATTTTCTAATAATTATTTATCATACAAAATTGCCTAAATATTTTGTGCATGCATGCATGCATTTATTCGGCATCAATCGATGACATATTTAAACAAATTTGCTATCCGCGATAATTTTACACCTTGTTATGTCACTTGAATATTGTCCATAAGAAAATCGGGTACTTTTCCAGTATAGGATCCTTTGCTTTTAGGTTTGGCGTAATTCGAGCTTCGAAAAGGGATAGATTCATTAATATACATAGATTTGTTGCCAAAAGTTATGAAAACAAACCCAATGAGCTTTTGGTGCTTTTCTATTATAGGGGTCTTGACGCTTTTTTAAAAAGCTTGGCGCAATTCGGGCATCAGAAAGTGAGATTTGGTGCCAAATGACATAAACAGTCATGGAAACAAATTAGACGATTTTTTTTGTTTATATGCGTATTTTAATTATACGTATATTATTATTGTTTTTCTACACAAATTACTTCTGATTATATATAAAATAGGATAAATGACATTTTACGCTAAACAAATTGTATAAATATTTTTTTGCTCCTTTCTTTTGCGTTTACATAAATGACGTCATTTGGACGAATTTATTCAAAATATTTTCAGTTTATAAATTAAATTAAATGCTGACAGACGATTGAATCCTAACAATAGAAATGTGATTTTTTTTTTCAAATTTTCCTGAAAAACATAATTTAATCACAATCTTGTCTTCATTATCGACTAAAATAAAAGATAAATTCAATTTCAATTTGAAAATGACAAATAAAAAGAAATCAATAATCCCTATCGGGATCCTTTTCATTTTTTTCCCTTTTTTGTCCCAAAAAAACAGAGTAATTCGTTGCCATCATTACAGAAATGTCATTAAAATTAGAAAAAAATTAATATCTCGAAAACTAATTCCAATTTCAAAATTCTATTACCAGTTTTGACATCCGCGGATTTTTATGGACAATTGGTATTAATTTCCCCATCAAGCGTTTAATATTTTATTAAAAATAGCCCTGAAACATAATCAGTCGTTTAATCAGTCGTTTCATAAAATCGTTTCATAAATTCGTTTCATAAAATCGTTTCACAAATTCGTTTCATTAGGATTTTATATATATAGGGTAGATAAATAACTTTAAAAAATCTAATTTTAGGCTATCAAATATTATGCAGATTATATTAAAAATTAATGAGATTAATGAACAACGATTTGTAGAGCTGACGTTGAGGCCTCTGACATGTAGATTTACTAGTTAAGATAAATATGGCATGAAAAATTAAATGAAAGGGAGATAAATCACTGGTTATATTGCACTTTTCAAAGTTCGCATAAAAATAAATGTGTCCTTCTAAAATAAATTAATTAAAACAGCAGTATAGACAATTATAACCACACAATGACTTTTAGTACCAACAGATTACATATTTTATTACCATCAATCAGATTACTTTTATTACATAATCCTGAGACTTTTTAAACTTTTATTGGATTTATGGCTTACTTTTGAATTTATTTATTGATTTACTTTATTTATTGATTTACTGCATAAGGTACATTCAGCGTGTGTTCAGCGTATACATTTCGAATTAGGAAAAATAAATAAACTACAAAACTTTTCTAAAATATTTTGCTACTTGAAAATGTGAAATGCATTTTGGCCAGTCAATATAACATAGAATTCGTTTTCCTATAAATTGATATTTAGATGCTTACGTGGTCCCTTTTTTCTTCCAACCAAAATAGTTCATTTTTGTTCTGCTCACGTACAGTAACGTGATATGCAGAATTCAGTCCGATAACTTTTATTCATGGCTATAAGAATAGCTCTGTATCATATAAAATGATACCAGCAATCCCATAAAATATGCCCTAGGCCGCATTCAATCGTTTTGTTTGTAGAAAAAAGAATCGTTGCCCTTGGAAAAAGAATGCCGAGTAAAAATAAATAATTTAGAAGAAACTGATTTTCAAATATTATTGATTTGTAAGATATTTTAAGTTATTTTGCAAATTGTGAATGAATGATTTTTTTAACTTAATTTATTTTTTATTTTCACTTAAGAGAGAAGACACGTTAAATTAAGATCATTTTTGTAAATTTTTGGTGAAAAAAAAAAGTCAATTTATTTTTAAACGCGCGTAAATCATCAGTAGATTAAACAAACTTTAAAGGACAAATTCCATTAAAATAAAATCAATCTGATCATAGGACCGGTGATCATATTGTTTTCCTGATTTTTGCACTCCTACCTATAACTGCAGCTGAGATATGGCGAAATGACCTAAAACATTCGACCACCCCCTTTAACCCCGCTTCAGAGGGGGGGAGGGGGGATTTCTGAAATCGCTGAAATAGGTGTTTAATCATTTTTTTAGTAGATTTATTTTCCTGATTTTTGCGCTCCTACCTATAACTGCTGCTGAGATATGGCGAAATGACCTAAAACATTCGACCACCCCCTTTAACCCCGCTTCGGGGGAGGGTATTTCTGAAATCGCTGAAATAGGTGTTTAATCATTTTTTTAGTAGATTTATTTTCCTGATTTGCGCGCTCCTACCTATAACTGCAGCTGAGATATGGCGAAATGACCTAAAACATTCGACCACCCCCCTTTAACACCCTTCCAGGGGGAATTTCTAAAATCGCTGAAATACGTGTTTAATCATTTTTTAGTAGCTTTGTTTTCCTGATTTTCGCGCTCCTACCTATAACTGCTGCTCAGATATGGCGAAATGACCTAAACATTCGACCCCCCCCCCCCTTTAACCCGCTTCCGGGGGAATTTCTGAAATCGCTAAAATAAGTCTTTAATCATTTTTTTAGTAGATTTGTTTTCCTGATTTTCGCGCTCCTACCTATAACTGCTGCTGGGATATGGCGAAATGACCTAAATCCACCCCCTTTAACCCCTTTCTGGGGGGAATTTCTAAAATCGCTGAAATAGGTGTTTAATCATTTTTTTAGTAGATTTGTTTTCTGAAACATCAAGCTCCTACCTATAACTGCTGTTGAGATATGGCAAAATGACCTAAAACATTCGAACCCCCCTTTAACCCCCTTCGGGGGGGAATTTTCAAAAATCCTTTCTTATTGCTTGCCTAGGCCATAACAGCAATCTACAGTCCAAATTCCGTGACCCTGACTTTAGTAGTTTCGGCTGGGCGTTGATGAGTCAGTCAGTCAGTCAGTCACCGTTTCCTCTTTATATAATAGTATAGATTGTTGCTCGGACTCCTACAATATTGAAATCATACCGTCTGAGTTCAGAATCGGGCCCTAAACAAAAGATTGTCTTGGTGAATGAGACCCACTTCATACATATAACCTCCTGATTTAAGTTTTGGTTTCGATTGAGCGCCAATTGCTCGCAGCGCCATCTATTGATGATAATTCACACTAAAACTGGGAATCGCAATAAAAAAAAAATCCTGACATCGTACATTACTCTCCTGCAAGAATTTTTTAAATATCTGTCACCGTTTGTAAGTTATTGAATCAGTCAGTCCTTTTTAGGAAACCCGGTATGATGCATATATAAGGTTTGAGATGATCTTGGCGAAATCATAGCTGCAGCCTTGACATAATCGTAATTGTAGGGGCCGCTACAACACAAAAGTACCAATGAAATAATATAAAACTAATTAATACAATTAAATGCGTGTGTTTAATAAAAATAATGTGTGAAAATTGTGTTTTCACGCTAAAATGGCGCCAATTCTGGTGCGTCTGAGACATACATCTATTCCATTAAATCATGTAGTGGTATTTTTTATTTAAGAAATAAAATTTATTTTTTTTAGTCAGATTTATGAATAATTTAATTTATTTTAAACTTTTTGTATTAGTTTTATTGTTTCAGCAAATGTTAAAAGTAAATGAATAGGTCACATTGATACTTTTAGAGCGTAATCGATCTTTGTTTACAATTCTACCTTGCCCAGAATAGTTTGTATAGTTACAGTCAGAGTCAGACTTGAATTTTGGGCAGAGTTGCAGCGTTTTCTGGCGATTGATTTTATGACGTCATACACAGAAGTAAAAGTTTAATTTAAAATTATGGCTAATTCATAAAACTTTTGAGCAAACGAATGTACGATAACAAATCTGCATCCAAATATCTTTCACTTAAAAAAAGAATGGTGTAATTTGATGCAGTAGTTTGTTCTCACGGACTGTCGAAAGAAAACGCTTAGCGTTTTAAATATATAGATAGATGGCTGATTTTAACGAAAGATTGTCGGGATTCAGATGAGTTCACTGCGGAAGTGTTATACACTTAGCGCTATTATATACATAATTTATTAGTATAAATCTAGGATAAGCAGCATATTCTGATTGCTGCAACATACACTGATTCACTGATCTTGACAGCTTCTACATGCTTTGTTGAAATCATTCTCATCATATCTCATAGGTGTTTACCTTGCATTGTGTGCGAGGTATGTCTGGAAAATAACAACTAAATTATTTTATAAGTTAGGTTCCCGAATTAGATAGTTAGATTATTCCACATTTAAAAAATTACAATTATATACAGACTTGTAAAAAAAATAACAGTTACTATTATTATTATTATTACTGTTATTATTATTATTATTATTATTATTATTATTATTATTATTATTATTATTATTATTATTATTTTATTCTCTGTATTATATTTTCACCATTGTATATATCACCTTGGTATCACCTTGGAAAATATGAGTTCACCTTGGTACTTATATTTTCACCTTGGTTATCTAAAACTTACAACGCAGAAAGATTGATTTTTAGCAATTGCTATCCATAACCAGTAATGTGCGCGAATTCGTTCGTGTAACCCTGTATATGATCTCCCTCCGCGTGACACATTAAAAATTAGTTAAATTTTCAAATGTATATCATAGCTGAAAACATATGTTCAGCAGTTATGGCTCATAGTCAGTCTTGTAATCGAATTCTTTTGAGTGTCTTTGTAAATAAACTATAAATTCTACTTATTCTATATTCTATAGAAAACACGCTGTAGTGCAACTCAGTAATGTATATCAATTCCATTGAAATACTGTACAATCTTTAAAATACATACCAAACGGTTTTTCCCTATAGATAATAATGTAATGGAATATACTTCTGTGCATTCCTGTAAATGAACTATAATTGTTACTTAATTTACCCTCTATATAAAGCAGCTTGCCATCCACTTCAGTGATGCATATCAATTTCATTATGTTTAAAGCAGTGTAACATCATTAAAATACACTGAAAGTGATTTTTCCTCATTGATCATAATGTAACATAATATTTTTAACATAATGTAAAATGTTACATAATGCAACATAACCCTGTAAACTATTTATAATAGCTATTTATACTATACTCTGTAAAAAACATGTAGTCCACCTCAATGACGCATATCAATTTCATTATGTTTGAAACAGTATAACATCATTAAAAAGCACTGAAAACGATTTTCCTCCATTGACCGCAATATAACGTAATACTTTTGAGTGTCCCTATAAACTATTTATAATTGCTTACATATACTATACTCTGTAGAAAACATGCAGTCCACCTCAGTGACGCTTATCAATTTCATAATGTTTGAAATAGTATAATATTATTAAAATGCACTGAAAACGATTTTTATCCATTGACCGCAATGTAAGGAAATACGTTTCAGTGTCCCTTTAAACTAACTATAAATAATGAACAGAGGAAAGTATATTCAACTAGGTAAATTATATCCAATGTTTGGAGTATCATAGTTGAGATTTTTTTCCAACAGAGCAAAAATTAAATAATGGCTAACAGAGCTCTAAAATGTCGATGGGATAGCTCAGTAGGAAGAGCGTTGGCTCGGCAAGCCAAAGTACCTTGGTTTGAGTCCTGGCCCGGCATATTTTCACTCTGTTGGAAAAAATCTCAACTATGACACTCCAACCATTGGATATAACCATAAATAGTACAGACTTCATTTTAAATATTGAACATGCCGTGGTAAACTTCAATAACATATATCAATTACGTGGAAATCCGGATATATTTGCGTAAGTTAGAGCAAGGACAGACAAACGCCAGACAAACCAAATTCATAAACACTTCAACTATGTTAAAAAGATTATTCGTCTTGCAGTGAAGTCTTTGGATAAAAGAACTTATTTCAAACAAGAATGAACAAATATCACAGTGGAAATGCGTAATACAAATAACTTCAATTATTGTTTAAATAATTAAACTAACTCTAATAATCTTGCAACTATTAAATAACTTTTAAAATTTTTTGAAATGATTAAATAAGCATTTACGATTTTCTTATAATTAAATAAGCATTTGTAATTTTATTATATTAAATAGTTGCACTTCGTATTAATACAATGAAAGTTTTTCTGATTATACTTGTACAAATATATTTTCGTCTTTAAAAAATTCATATTAGAAGTCCGCGGGATTTCAAATTACGAATTTATTCGTCCTTGAGGTCCGAAAGGTGGCCGACCGCTGTTTTATACTAATGTTACTAAAATTTAATTCAGACGATTAACTATTCTCAAAGAGATTTAATTATTTTTCATAATCCTAGATGTTTAATTATTCTGGTTGTTTGAAAGTGACTACTTTAGCCCCTCTAATATTTTTTCAATTTCTACGCCACTGATCTGAGTTATCATAAGATATCCTCTAGGGTCCTTTCAGTTATTCTATGGGAAAAAGAAATTCTTAGAAAAGAAGTAAAACTAAAATAATTAAGTTAGAAAAACGATGTTAGTAATACAAAATGTATCGATTTCTTAACAAAAATATTATTTTTTGTTAACATTCGATTCTTTAGTAAACGATGTTTGATGTATCTGACATGAATTCTCTCTTTCCGAATTCACGCTCTGTGGGTTTTATTATATCGATGTTTTCAATTCATCTGAGTTTTCCATATGGCAATTATGAATATGTAAACACAAAACCACTCATGCATATTACCTATGTCCACGCTGTTTTTTTTTTTTTTTTTTTTTTTTTTTTTTTTTTTTTTTTTTCTTTTTTAACATCTTTAGAAATGAAATATTTCTATAATATAATGAACCTTATCTTATTTTATGTTATTTTATCTCGAAGTAGCTGACAAATGTTATACTTTTGTGAATAATTTTGTTTGTATATGAAACTTTGCGTATACGAAACGATCAGTCGACCATGACTTATTATCTAGTTTATGATGAAAATAGCTTAAAAAAACATTAACCGTGATCAAACTTTTTATTATTATTATTATTTACTTAGTTTTGTTTTACAGAACTTGTCTGATTATCAATGATAATAAAATAGAATTTGCTTCCGATAGCGTTTTGATAACGATATTTGGCATAACGAAATTCACGTTAACATTTCCTGAAAAAAAAAAAACTAAACTTGACATAATATTTTTTTAATCCTTTGTTACTATTAAAAATCTGGTGATGGTAAAATGGAACACATTTGAGTAAACAACGTAAAGTCATTATTTATTATTTTAAAATACTGTGCATGGTTTAATATTTACATAAAGTTAATATTTACAGAAGGTACTGCTGAATACATAAAAAAAAAAAAAAAAAAAATTACTAGGTGGCCAACCCCCGGATTTGTGTCTGTCTCTCTCTTTATCTGTCTGGTATATGTCTACCATCTGTCGGCTGTCTCTTTGTCTACTGTCTGCAATCTCTCTGACTATCTACACGATATCGGCTGCCTGTATGTTGTCTATCTGCTGTCTGTTTGTTTGCTATCTGTATGCCTGTCTGATGTCTGTTGTCTGTCTGCACACTGCCGTCTGTTTATATGCGGCCTGCTTGTCTGCTACCTGACTTCTGTTTATCTGCTGTCTGTCTGTCTGCGATTTGCTATTTGCCTACACTCTGTCGGCTGTCTGTCTACAGCTTGTATGTCTGCTGTCTGTGTATTATCTGTCTGTCTGCAATCTGTTGTCTGTCGGTTGTATGTACGCTGTCTGTCTGTCGGCTATCTACTATCTGTCTGTCTGTCTGCTATCTGTCTGACAGCTATTTGTTGTATGTATACCTTTTGTTGGCTGTCTGTCTGCTATCTGCTGTATGTCTGTCTGCTATATATCTGTCTGCTGTCTGCTGTCTATTGTCTGTATAAATGCTATTTGCTACCTGTCTGTCTGACTGTAACAACATACTAAAAATACATTACCGCCAGTGTTAAAAAAACCACGCATTTAAAATATATTTATTTTATATATTCGTATTATTTTGTGCGGCCCTGTAAAATAACTATAAATGCTATAAACGCCTTCTTCGACAAAAAACATCCGTTACATGACTGTAACAACACATTAAAATTTTATTACCGTCAGTATTTTACAAGTCCTGCATTTAACATATATTCGTTTCAAATATTTATATTCTTTTGTGCAGCCTTGTAAAATAACTGTAATTATTGCTAAATACACCCTATTCGAGGAAAAACATGCTGTAGGTGACTGTAACAGCATGCTAAATGGCATTACCGTCAGCAATCTAAAAATCTCGCATTTAACCTATTTTTGTTTCATATATTCTAAACAAATTAATATAATAAACAGTAAATAATAACGGTAACATAACGGCACATAACGGTAATTAATAAACAGTAAAATAACCAGTAATACACTGCCTCGCATGCGCGGTAGCGTATTACTGGTTTTTTTTACTGCTTATTACTGTTAATTTTACGGTATAATAGTGGCAGCTGGGGTGTCAGTGTTATACTGTAAAATCAATAATTTTTTTGCAGTGTACTTAAAATTGATAAAGATGATAATCCAGAAATACTTGTTGTATATTGTATTATTCATAGAGAGATCTTATTGTCCAAAAATTTTTCATCTGTTTCTAATGAAGTACTAAAGTCAATAATAAAATGTGCCAATACTTTCAAGTTTAATGCAGAAATGTGAGAGATTTTTCAAGTAATATTGTGAAGATAGGAAAGGAGACCATAAAAGACTTTGTTTTCACACTGAGGTAAATTGGCAAAGGACAACTTTTTTACACGTGTGTATGATTTTGTTGCATTTATAGAATTATGTTCAAAACATATTCGAGAAAATATTTTACCTGTTTAGTAAGGTAACAAATTGTGAAATGACTTTAGATTCATTGTTAAGGTTCTTTCAGTCTTCGTCGATGTGAATAAAAATTCATCCTTTAAATAATAACAACTATATGCAACATAGAGACGGTAAGGATTGGAGGGGGGGGGGGGGCGACCAAAAAATATTGTAAACCACTGTTCTAGAGCGTTCCAAACAGGAATACTTTAATTATTAAGACATTTGAAAACATTATATTGTAACTTTTTTTTAAATATTTATTTGCAAACTTCTCTAAACTATCATTTATATCATATATCAATTATTTTTATTTAAATAAAAATACTCACAACCGCAGTAAAAACATTAAATTATAGTTTTTTTTATATAATATTAAATTGTTTAAACCATCATCTATATATTTAAAACGCTAAGCGTTTTGTTTCGAAAATCCGTGGGAACAAACTACTACATTAAATTACATAATTCTTTTTTTAAATGAAAGATATTTGGTCACAGATTTGTTATCGTACATTCGTTTGTTCGAAAATTTAATTAATTAGCCGTAATCTTAAATTAAAATTTTACTTCTGCTTATGACGTCATAAAGTCGGCAATCGGATTAACGCCCACTGTTGCAACGTACAGAGTTTATTTTCTGAACTCAATGATTGCGAGCATAAAAAATAAATATTAAATATTAAAAGCACGTGACTTTTAGGCCGAATTTTTTAATTTGTAAGTTAAAATATAGTTAAAATGTTTAAGTATTTCGGTAACAATATTTATCCTTGTGTTTTATAAGCAAATAAAAATTCATATTTACTGTGACGTCACGGAAATATTGTCCATTGGGTTCATTTTATCATTAAGCATTATAACTTTGTTGATGCCATTTTTTTCATTACAATTAAATGCAAAATATATTTTTATTTGTATGCATGGTGCTTAAGCATAAATGTACGTGTGAAAAGTTTGTACCGGTGAAAATGACGTTATGCTTAGCTTGAAATGCATTTTAACATTTATAAAACTAAAAAGAAAAATTTATATGATTGTGTCAACATGGCGTAATATTAACTGATATTTCAATTTTTAATTTTAAAGATTAGAACTGAAGCCTTTATTGGTTGCTTCATCTTGATTGCATACCTTGATTACATGTTACAGAGTTGCCAAGTCTCCGGCTTTTTGAACACCAGTAATTTTTTTGAGAAAATATTGTTCTTTTAAATCGCAAAATGCTCCGATTCAATAAAACAACATTTTCTGTACTAAATTACTGGTATCCAAAAAGCCGGAGACTTGGCAAGTCTGCATGTTACCAATTACTTTTTTTAAATTATAGGATTAAGTTATAGGAATTATAGGATTTAAATTATTAAGATTTCCTTTTTTAATAAAAAAATTCACAAAAGTAAAGAATTTCAGGAAAAAAAAACTTGAAATAATGATTGTATTTTTAGCTAGAATAAACAATGTAAGTCTAATATTTTATAGGAATTATTTTGGTAGGTTTGTTATAAGTTCATTTAACAGTTCCTTATTAGCGGCAAAGTCTTATTTCTTTCACTGTGAATTTTTCTTTCGATGTCAAAAAATGGTAGTCTACTTTTGGACGCCAACCAAAACACAGTGGCAATATTTAGAAATGTATAACGGTTGTGACAACAAACGGCACTATCGCTTTAGCTTTCATCGCGCTTACGTCACTTCTAAATACTAAAAATTTAATTTTTTTACTACATTTTACAATTTTAATTCTTACATACTCAATTAGAAAAAAAAATAGCTTTCGATTGAAATTTATTTGAAATCTGCCGCTTAATTTAACGACTTTTTAAATAATTTTCAAGCATGAAATATTTTTTCAATTCTATCTCAACAATGACCATCCGTTTGTTTTAATAATGTAAAATAGCCCCTTGGAAAGTTGCAACAATTGAAAATAGGTATCCCTAATCTTCATGAAAAGTGAAAAAAATAATAATAATAAAAACCTGATAAATCATAAGATCAGATTATCCATAAGATAGAGTATTTTGGCGCTAATATAAAATCTGTGAAAAGAAAAAAAAACTATTTTTAGTTTATGATTAACATAAAATTGATATGTTGAATTCGTTGATGTATATGTTGAATCAGAGTATGCTAGGAACTGTTATTTATTATTTTTTTAAAGATCCATTGGATATTTAACTGTATAAGAGACCGACTGTGATGGAAAAGGAATAATCATCCTGATTATGTAAAGGGATAGAAGAAACCATACAAATAAATTACAATTGAAAACATTAAAATTCTCCCCCATCTGCATATTAATTTATTATTTTTAACAAAAATTCTTCATTTTTACGTAAAAATTGATTAGCTTAAAACAATGGATGCGTTTTAGAAGATATGGATTTGAAACGAACAATGATTAAAGAGGACATTTATAACTTTTAATTTAAACATTTTAAAACTTTTTTTAACGTCGAATTTCAACGATGCCTTTGGGCAGATGCAATACATATGCGCATAGGAGCTCATTCGATTTCATTATCACAGGGAGGGGGGGGGAGGGGGTGCTTATACTATGTTCTTTTATTTACTGAATATGAGATGAAAGTAGGAAATTTGTATGATACTTTATGATAGGACTACTTGTATGATACTTTATAGCTCCATGACCTTTTTTTTTTTTTTTTTTTTTTGTCGTGGGGAATATGGTGGTAATGTCAAACTGGTCAAACTGATTTGCATTACACATTTGTTTACGGAGTGTTCATTTGGAGTTTGCATCGGAAATAGCATTTAACTGGGAGGGGGGTGGGATTTTTTAAAATAAAATATTTGAAAGACTGTTTCATACGAAGCCCTACTTAAATAATAAAGAAGCTTATTTTACTGATATTGTTATAGTATTTTTTTCCGTCACGTTTTGACGGGTTCCATCTAGTTTATATAACATATCTAAATTATTTTTATAAAAACTACTGCGAAACGTAAGTGGAAAAAAAAGTCAATTGATTTTTTATCGAATAGCAGAGCGAAAATTCGCCAAATTCATCATTTATTGTACAAGAAGAGCAAGCATTCCGTCTTAATTCAGACTGTAATCCAGTGTCTTTCATTACAGGCTTCCGTTTACGTATTGATCGCATCCCCATTGTATCGTGACTCATTGTTCTTTTTTGAAGCTGAGCCATCATTGGATTACTTTTTTTATCTTCTTCACTTCTATATTTTTACGTCGGATTAGAACAAAGGAGAGTACATTTTGTCAGGATTTCGAACCAGAACCGATTCGAAAAACGAAAAAATACCGTTATTTCTGATGGAGCGAAAACCGGGACTGAACCTAAATTTAACTGATAATTAAAAAACCGAGAACTAGCCGATACAATTTACTCAGACAACCACTTTTTCTCGGGACAGGGGGAGGGGGATCGAAAAATCCCTTTAACGATGGATACTTAGATAAATTTTATTATTTTTAACTGAATCATACTGATTTGTAAATATATCATACGAATTGACATTTTTCAATCTGAGAGAAAAAGTGTTGTCTGTGTGAATTGTGTCAGTCGGTTGTCAGTCCAGGTAGCTCAATAGGCAGAGTGTTGATAATTTAAGTCAGAGGTTCGGTTCTCGGAATGGACATTTTTTCGCTCCGTTGGAAAAGTGTCAATTCGTAAAACTAAATCAATTTTCAGTTTCAGAGATAAACCATAAAATAATTTTTAATTTTAAAAGTAAAATTTATCAAATTTAAATTATTAAAATGATAAATTGAAACGTAAGCCACGGACATTATTCACTTCTGGTCTTGAAATTTTTATGTAAAAGTTAAAATAGAAATTATACACAAGGTGTCCCTTTGTATCATTACCAATAGCTAATTCCTAAAGCCATTAATTCTATAGGCCCAATATAGTATTTATAGAAATATTTTCAACGTGTTTTTAGTGTAAGAAAGCGTTGAAAAATCGTACAATTCAAAGTATCAAAACTCGGTAAGTTTTGAACGCCCTTTTTTTTTTTTTTTAAATATATGTTTTACTTGTTAGAGCGCCGGAATTTTTTTCTCTAAATGCAACTTATAGTATCCAGGGACGTATAAAATTTTAAATTTTGTAACTGTAAAAAATATATAACTATTTTGACGTAGATGTATTTCTATATGATGCAGGACAATCTTTGAAACATTTTTGGAATGAGAACTGTACCTCTGAAATTAACGTTTTACGAAATAGCCATTGATCAAGGGACATCCTGCTTACATATATATATAGCATTTATAAAAACAAAGTTTCTTTTTCTGCCACTGATTTTCGGAAGTAATTTTTATAGTGTGTTACACTGCAAAAAATAATTGTTGATTTTACAGTATAAAACTGGCATCCCAGCTGCCAGTATTATACCGTAAAATTAACAGTATTAAACAGTAAAATAAGCAGTAATACGCTGCCGCGCAAGCAGTAATACGCTACCGCGCGCAGCTGGGATGCCAGTTTTATACTGTAAAATCAACAATTATTTTTTACAGTGTAATCAGTTTTCTCAAACCGGAATATCGTTTTTTAGGATGCTATTTACTCTCAATTAGACATTTTCAGCTGTGAAATTGAATTTCTGCATACAAGCGTGTGACATGCGGGTCCATGGCAGCACCGGACTAGCTCAGTAACTGCTCGAGTATAAAGTAAAATAACTGTTTAAAACTAAACGGACAGGTTCAGTGGTTGAGTCTCGATCACAAATTTAGCCTGATCTAACAAATACTTTCAAAAATAAGCCCACTAAGAAAATGTGCTCTTTACTAGCTCTCACCAAAGTACTTGAACACAATGAACAATTAATGTTTTCACTTACGCACAGACGATCACTGGAACACTTCGAGCTTAACTCCACTAGTTGTTGACTATCATCCACTGAAATGCGCAACCTCCAACAATTTGCTAAAGCTCAGCTAAGTTCCTAAAATGGTAACCACCCGTGGCCGCTGAAACAATCTTTATTTAAACTAATAAATTCAAACTTTCTTACCCACGGTTGTCTTAAGTCTCTATCGACTCCACTTCTGAAGAATAGCATCGGTTTGCAGGCGAAAGTTTGTGTCTTCGTGTCTCAATGTCCACGAAGACGAGATACGACCAAATCCAATGCTACAGACACTTACACCTGAGTAGTAGAAGAATGTTCGTTGGCCGTCAGCAGGCGCTGTGTGCGTGGTGGAGGTGAGGCTCCTGGAGGTGGAATCGGAAGTGATGGAAGATAAGACAGGAAGTGATGGAAGATAAGACAGGAAGTGAAAGAAGATAAGACAGGAAGTGAACCGGAAGTGTTGGAAGATAAGAGAGGAAGTGAAGTAGGGGAGGGCTTAATTTTTTTTAACCGATAAGGGAGAGAGGGGAGGGCTTATTTTTAGGGGGCTTAATTTTTTTTGTGAAAAATAAAGGGTTTTAATCAGATTCTTTCTTGTCAGGGATTTTTTTTTTTTTAAATTGGGGGCCCACCATAACCACCCGCTATGAAAACAATTCATAACGCCACATTTTTTTTACCTATTCTTTTACACCAGTCATCTGTGAGAGACCTGTAACGAAATAAAAGGGTTTAATTATTATTATGCTTCAGCAAAGTCGAGTGGAGTTGAGGGGTAGGAAGCCTGCTTTAAAAATAACAGAATGCGAACAGTGCGAGTAGAGTTGAGGGGTAGGAAGCCTGCTATAAAAAATAATAATGTTAACAGAATGTACAATATTTTTTTTTTTTATTGTGGACCCGCCATAACCAACCGCTATGAAAACAATTCATAACGCCACAATTTTTTTTTTTAAATCTGTCAATCCTGCTTCATCAGTCATCTGCGAGAGACCTGTAACGAAATAAAATGTTTAATTATTATTATGCTTCAGCGAGAGTTGTGACATACAAGAAATCAGATGTGTGACGTCTGCTAAAGTTGTAGAGTGTCTATGAGGAAATTCAGCTTCACGGAACCTAGAAATAAAAAAAAAAACAAGTCTTGCTTGATATATGTGATAGCTAAAGGCCCCCCCAACCCATACAAAATTTTAAATAATTTTATATAGGTTGTATTATCTGACTAAGCAGGGGTCGCATGGCCGCCACACCACTCATTGTTGCCTTCGATTCGCATACAACAAACAATACTTTTTGTATTTCGCGCTCGTCGATCTAAATGTTCAGAGTTTAACATGAAATTTACTTATAATTCACCTGTAGAAGAATTTTTTCCCTTCTTTAAACATTAACTTAAATGTGAATGAGATCAAAATAGATGTGAGGGCTAAATTTTTAGTAACAGAATGTCAACAGTGCTAGTGGAGTTGAGGGGTAGGAACCCTGCTATAAAAATAATACCTGTAAAAGAAATATTTATGTGCTACCTTTCGCGCTCGTCGACCTAACTGTTCAGAATTTAACATGAGATTTACTTATAATTCACCTGTAAAAATTTTTTTTTCCTTTTTTAAACATTAACTTAAATGTGAATGAGATTAAAATAGATGTGAAGGCTAAATTTTTAGAGAGTTAAAATGAAAATTCACTAAGAGTTGCTAAATAAAAGAAGATGATCGACTTTGACAGCATTTTTCTAAAAGTTTATTTATCGAAAAAGGAATCATACGTTTCGATTATATTTGTTAACTATTATAGTTTAACATTAAAAAGCAGGTAGACATTCACATCTTTAGCGCTCGTCGACCTAACTGTTCGGAATTTTCTTCGAACCCATTATTTTTGACTTTATAAAAGTTTCATATAAAAAAATTATTCTTTAAGTATTAACTGAAATGAGATTAAAATAGATGTAATGGCTAAATTTTTAAGGATTTAAAATGAAAATTGTGATAGCCATGTAAATAAAAGTAATGTGATTACTTTATAAAAATCTAACACGAAAAAAGCTGGTAGACGTTTACCTTTCGCACTCGTCGACCTAACCGTTCGGAATTTTGTTTAAACTTCTCTCGAGTTCGTCGACATAACCGTTCAGAGTTTTCGTCGAAATCCGTATATAGATTAACTTACAATAGCTAACTTTTTTAAGGGAAGTTTAAATAACATATTTCCCAAAGTGTCTTACAAACATTTAAGAATTTATACACACATAAGCACCTCGCCTATAGGTGCAAGGTTCTGACTTTAAAGCTACTAGATGTTGAAATTTAAACTTCTTGCGCTCGGCGACCTAACCGTTCAGAGTTTTTTTTTTTAAACCTTGTGTCAATACGTGTTAGGAACCCTTAGAAAGACCTACATGGAGGCACTTATCCCTAATATAGATAATCAACACTAAACTAACCAGTTACAACACACACAAGACATAATCATTACATTCAGTTAATAAGTGATTTGACATGCAAAATATTAGATATAAAAACATACAATATGATATATACAAAACAATTTTAAAGATTTTTTTCCCTTTCATATGAACAATTTTTAGCAATAATTTAACTTGAGAGCAGGTATTTGTTTAGAGTTATACGATTATAATAAATTTTCATTAGATTTGACATTATACAGCCAACATTTAAAAAAAGAGAACGACATCTAGTTTTTTTAACGTCACATATTTGAATTATTAACCTATTTTAGTTAAAAGTATGATACTTAAGTGATTTTATTTGAAAAATCAATACAACATTTTAAAAGCAGTCGAAAGATTTTTGCTTTTGAAAAATAACTAACATAATTTTAATTTTTTAAAGCAGTTAGGTAGATGACACTAACTTTAAATAAAATACATATTTTTTATTATTAAAGAAATATAAACTACTCACACATTATTATTATGCTGCATTTTAACATAACAACATTCATAGTAATAGACATGCGATTAAGACCATTGGAATTCTACAACTTTTCTGCTGACATGTGGTCACAGAGGAAATCTTTTCATATAGAAGGCAAAATAAGATAATGATAAACATGATTCGTTATGCATATGTTGAAACAGGAAATTATTTAAGACGTGTGATTAAGACCATTTTACATCGTATTACAGAATAAATCTTTTCATAGGATGCAAGATAATATCACATAAGGTATTGATAAACGCGATTCGTTATGCATATTTTAAAACAGGAAATACATCCGTCAGATAACATTACTTTGTTTATATGAAGTGACCAAATACAAATTTTGCTGATTTAATTAATTTTATTTTGAATTTGAAAATAGTATTGACAGAACATTCAAATTTTACTTTTGCACAATATTTAAATAAGGGAAATTGTATACAATATTTAAAAAAAATTAATTAGGAATGTTAGAAAAGGAGAGTGCTTTAAGGAAAATACGTTACGATTTTAAAACTTTTTTTTTTAATACATTTCTAAGTTTTATAAACTTTATCGAAAAAAAGAAAAGAAACTTTTTGCATGTGACTTTTTTTAACCAATAAAATGCTAGTATTTTGAAACAAGCACCCCCTACATGAGAATGTTATTTTACGAACAAAGTGTTTAATGCTATACAATACTTTGTATGATTGATGTAAAAGGTTGTGATTTTCGTCTAAGTATTAAAGTTGATATGGAACGATTCATGCAGTCTTGTGAAGGTGATAAAACCATGTCACCGTTAACAATTAAAAAGGTACCCTATTTGTGCAAGTCATGTAACAAAACATTTCCTCGAAAAGTTAACTTAGTGTTTCACATGAAAAATCATCTAAAGGAAAAGTGTTTTCGCTGTGAGGTGTGTGGTGAAGTTTTTTCGCAAAAGATTCACAAATCGCCCAAACAATTCAAGTGTAGTGATTGCAACGAATTGTTTTCAAGAAAGACAGACTTATTGAAAGATAAGAAAACTCACAACTTAGCAAAACAACATTCATGTACAAAGTGTTGTGAAATATTTAATTGTGAATCTGATTTTTTACAACATTGTGATACATTTCATAAAGCTTTACCTAACATTGCGAAATCACCCTGTTTGAAAGATTTGTTATTTGAACTGATAGTGAAGCTTATAGATTAGTTCGAACTTATAGTGAATTAAAAGACAAAATGATATGCGAAATATGTGAAGTGGAATTAACAGATCAAAACGTGCATGTATAGAATGCCTTTTACAAGTTGTTTAACTGATTTTAAGATTTCACTGAACGAGTGACTTATTGGACATTACAAAAATTTTGAAATTAGAATTGTATACATCTTAATATGACAGAATTATTTGATGTGTGTTATTTTAAATGATGAATAAAATAGTTTGATTGCGAAAAAAGTGTTTTCTTTAACCCACACTGTTAAAACTGATGTTGTGTATTTTGAATGACTTAGACAAAATGTTAATTTAAAAAAAGATTTTAACATGAGATAAGAGTTTTATAATAAAAATTGACTCACCTAAAATTTTTTCAAGATAGTCTATCTACGTTTCCAATCTAAACTTGTTATCAGCTTGCTATATGCATGTTTGAGTGACTCATTTTTACCTGTGTCGAACTGTCTGTTGGGAAAATGATTGCCATTTTTAACACGTGTAGACGATTTTTACCCGGAAGCTGTTTGAACTATTAAATTTCAGATATCACCCATTTTTCTACAACATTTAAATATTTTAATGTATTTTCACTTGTATATTGGAAACTTGGGATTATCACCTTTATATCGGAACATGGAAGATAGAAAAAATAATAACTTTACACTGAGACAATATTTTAATCTAACAAAAATAGACTTAACACATTGTTAGAGGTTTTGGAAAAATATATAGTTGGTTAAAAATTTTAGAAAATTTAACATAAAGTAACAAATTTTAGAAAATAAACATTTCGATAAATGAAAAAAATTAAATTTTGGTAAACTTTACACTTAGACAATACTTCAAACTAGGAAAAAATAATAACTTTACACTGAGACAATATTTTAAACTAAGGAAAAATTAGACATAACACATTGTTAGAGTTTTTTTTTTTTAAACTATCTAGTTGGTTATAAATTTTAGAAAATTAGCAACAAATAAACATTTCATTAGATTGACAAAAGAAAATAATTAAATTTAAGTAAACTTTACACTTAGACAATGTTTCAAACTAAGAAAAATAATAACTTTACACTTATACAATATTTTAAACTAAGGAAAATTAATAACTTACACATTGTTAAAGTTTTTTTTTAAAAACAACACAACACTTTCAAAGCAGTGGAAATAGTATACCTGTAAAAAATTCAACTTAGTGGAATTTAATAGTGAAATTTTTTAACCTCACTCATTTAAAAAATAAAACTTTATAAAATTTTAAGTAAGCAACTGTTAAACATTTTGAATGTCTTAGACAAAGTAGGAATAAATTTGTTGAAATTCTATAAAACATGAAAAATTTCATAACTTTTAAAGGAAATTTTATTTATGATGAAATAAACTCGAGGTATTTATTATATGTTACTTAAACTACAAGAGAATTGATTGAAAATGTGCTACTTTTAATCACTCACAAGATAAGACATGATGTTAGGAATTATAGATAGGTTTTTCTCCCACACATGACGTCACTGATAACATATTTACTGACCAAGTCATAAAATTATAGTTTAGGGTAGGTTTTTCTACACGAAGTTGAGTTGAGATTTAAGATATTTGAGAAATAAAAACTACAACTTTGATTACTTTTTGAAATTTCCCCCTACATAAGAAAAATAACATAGAAAAATAAAATGAAAAGTCGTATTTGAATGGAATCGAATTATTATCCTTTCACTTAACAGTTGAATGCGTCGGCAATTACATCACAAAGATACTGATTGAATATATTGTGTTTCTTTTTTAAGGTTAAATTGATTTAATATTCAAGTTATTTCTTAATGATACACTTAAAAACAATAAACTTAATTAGCATTCAAAAAGCAAACGATCACATTATTGTGTAAAACAATCAAATGTTTTAAAAGTCACGAGTTAAAATTTGAAATGACTTAGAGTTTAATTGGAATTTAGATGTGAACGTTTTAAAATGAAATAATAGTTTTTTTGTATCGCTCTCTATCGGTGGGTAATAGAATTAAGCGATAATTAAAAGTTTTAACTTGAATTCGAACCCACAACAAAAATTATTTTTCGGTTTGATAATTTAGGGTAGGTTTAACTGAGCAAGCCATGATATAACAGTATTTATAGACGATTTAAGATATTCGATAAAAGAAATCATCTAAATTTCTAATTTAATTGAAGGGTTTACTGCTTAAAGTACTACAAAATGAGTACAACACGATGCATAGTTTTTTAATTAATTATATTTTTCGAAAGGTTAAATTGATAAACTTAGGATTTATGTTTAAAGTGAATAAATTTGATATGTTAGGTTCACTTAATAACAGAGAGTTGAATAAGTTATTTTTAATAAAAATAAAGTTTACTAAAAGTTTTTAAAGTTAAAAAAAATGTAAGTTACGTTAAAAAAGTTAACAAAAATATAGTTTTAAAAAATTTAAAGTTTACAAAAAGTTTAAAAATCTTTAAGTAAATCAAAATTAACTTTTTAATTTTAACTAATGGGAGACTATAATCTAACTGTTTATCCTTGTAACCAACTGGTGCATATCAAGTATCTGCACATGTGCAGTAAAAACATACACTAACTTGAGTCCGATTTTAAATTATTTGCTAATTTTTATACAGCTCGATTACCTTTCAGAAACAAAACAGAATGAAATACTTACCAAAAAACACGTCAACGTCTTATACTTACTTTCACTTAACTAATCTTTCTACATTAGCTTTGCTAGGGGGCGCTGCAATCGCTGCTAGAGGCGCTACTAGTTTCCGGTTTGTGACGTAGTTTCCGGTTTGCGATAAGAACAAGGTTAAAATAAAACCCACGTGCATTCAGTTGGTGTTGTTTACCTGTACCTTGTTATAAGCCGTTTGCCTTCTCTTGGTCACTCGCTTGTCCAGACTTGTTTATGTGCTGCACGCCTGTTTTGCTGACTCATCTCTTGCTTTAACTGTTTGGACTTGTCTGATGTCAACTATCTCAGGTCTTTTGTCATAGCTTGAATGTACTTTATGTCGATCACTTTAATATAAAAGTTATGTCCCAACTTACTTAAACTTTGATAAAAATATTATTTATTTATAAATTATATCAAATTCTTATTTTTCTAACACATTTACTAAGTCACTTTCGTTCAAAAATATGGTAAAGCCCGATTTTAAATTGAAGTTTAGGATAAATTCCCCAAATTTTGTAACATTTTAGCACTAATAAGAAATATTGTAAACACCCTGTACATAAAAAATAATATTAAATTCCCAAATTTTGTAACATTTTAGCACTAATAATAAATATTGTAAACACCCTGTACATACAAGTTTTGTAAAAATAATATTACTTATGGCTAACTCGTTTAGTCGCATGATAAGAACCTTCAATATCGCTAAAATCAGTGTTAAACGAAAATACAACCATAGGTTTTACCGTCTAATTACATGTCTTTACATATTATTTTAAAATGTAAAGCATTATATCTGAACGAATGATATAAAAAAAAGTTAGAATAGATCACATATTTTTGTTATTAAAAAAACTTATATGCAAACACACACTTACAAGGTTACAAGACTCGACAAACGATTCACCATGTTTTTTAAACTTAGTAAAATATTTTAAATTTCTAAATTTAAATTAAAAATAAAATATTCTTAAATAAGAATATTTAAGAATCTTTTATAAATTTAAATTAAAATACTTTAAAATATTTTACTAAGTTTAAAAAACATGGTGAATCGTTTGTCGAGTCTTGTAACCTTGTAAGTGTGTGTTTGCATATAAGTTTTTTTAATAACAAAAATATGTGATCTATTCTAACTTTTTTTTATATCATTCGTTCAGATATAATGCTTTACATTTTAAAATAATATGTAAAGACATGTAATTAGACGGTAAAACCTATGGTTGTATTTTCGTTTAACACTGATTTTAGCGATATTGAAGGTTCTTATCATGCGACTAAACGAGTTAGCCATAAGTAATATTATTTTTACAAAACTTGTATGTACAGGGTGTTTACAATATTTATTATTAGTGCTAAAATGTTACAAAATTTGGGAATTTAATATTATTTTTTATGTACAGGGTGTTTACAATATTTCTTATTAGTGCTAAAATGTTACAAAATTTGGGGAATTTATCCTAAACTTCAATTTAAAATCGGGCTTTACCATATTTTTGAACGAAAGTGACTTAGTAAATGTGTTAGAAAAATAAGAATTTGATATAATTTATAAATAAATAATATTTTTATCAAAGTTTAAGTAAGTTGGGACATAACTTTTATATTAAAGTGATCGACATAAAGTACATTCAAGCTATGACAAAAGACCTGAGATAGTTGACATCAGACAAGTCCAAACAGTTAAAGCAAGAGATGAGTCAGCAAAACAGGCGTGCAGCACATAAACAAGTCTGGACAAGCGAGTGACCAAGAGAAGGCAAACGGCTTATAACAAGGTACAGGTAAACAACACCAACTGAATGCACGTGGGTTTTATTTTAACCTTGTTCTTATCGCAAACCGGAAACTACGTCACAAACCGGAAACTAGTAGCGCCTCTAGCAGCGATTGCAGCGCCCCCTAGCAAAGCTAATGTAGAAAGATTAGTTAAGTGAAAGTAAGCATAAGACGTTGACGTGTTTTTTGGTAAGTATTTCATTCTGTTTTGTTTCTGAAAGGTAATCGAGCTGTATAAAAATTAGCAAATAATTTAAAATCGGACTCAAGTTAGTGTATGTTTTTACTGCACATGTGCAGATACTTGATATGCACCAGTTGGTTACAAGGATAAACAGTTAGATTATAGTCTCCCATTAGTTAAAATTAAAAAGTTAATTTTGATTTACTTAAAGATTTTTAAACTTTTTGTAAACTTTAAATTTTTTAAAACTATATTTTTGTTAACTTTTTTAACGTAACTTACATTTTTTTTAACTTTAAAAACTTTTAGTAAACTTTATTTTTATTAAAAATAACTTATTCAACTCTCTGTTATTAAGTGAACCTAACATATCAAATTTATTCACTTTAAACATAAATCCTAAGTTTATCAATTTAACCTTTCGAAAAATATAATTAATTAAAAAACTATGCATCGTGTTGTACTCATTTTGTAGTACTTTAAGCAGTAAACCCTTCAATTAAATTAGAAATTTAGATGATTTCTTTTATCGAATATCTTAAATCGTCTATAAATACTGTTATATCATGGCTTGCTCAGTTAAACCTACCCTAAATTATCAAACCGAAAAATAATTTTTGTTGTGGGTTCGAATTCAAGTTAAAACTTTTAATTATCTCTTAATTCTATTACCCACCGATAGAGAGCGATACAAAAAAACTATTATTTCATTTTAAAACGTTCACATCTAAATTCCAATTAAACTCTAAGTCATTTCAAATTTTAACTCGTGACTTTTAAAACATTTGATTGTTTTACACAATAATGTGATCGTTTGCTTTTTGAATGCTAATTAAGTTTATTGTTTTTAAGTGTATCATTAAGAAATAACTTGAATATTAAATCAATTTAACCTTAAAAAAGAAACACAATATATTCAATCAGTATCTTTGTGATGTAATTGCCGACGCATTCAACTGTTAAGTGAAAGGATAATAATTCGATTCCATTCAAATACGACTTTTCATTTTATTTTTCTATGTTATTTTTCTTATGTAGGGGGAAATTTCAAAAAGTAATCAAAGTTGTAGTTTTTATTTCTCAAATATCTTAAATCTCAACTCAACTTCGTGTAGAAAAACCTACCCTAAACTATAATTTTATGACTTGGTCAGTAAATATGTTATCAGTGACGTCATGTGTGGGAGAAAAACCTATCTATAATTCCTAACATCATGTCTTATCTTGTGAGTGATTAAAAGTAGCACATTTTCAATCAATTCTCTTGTAGTTTAAGTAACATATAATAAATACCTCGAGTTTATTTCATCATAAATAAAATTTCCTTTAAAAGTTATGAAATTTTTCATGTTTTATAGAATTTCAACAAATTTATTCCTACTTTGTCTAAGACATTCAAAATGTTTAACAGTTGCTTACTTAAAATTTTATAAAGTTTTATTTTTTAAATGAGTGAGGTTAAAAAATTTCACTATTAAATTCCACTAAGTTGAATTTTTTACAGGTATACTATTTCCACTGCTTTGAAAGTGTTGTGTTGTTTTTAAAAAAAAACTTTAACAATGTGTAAGTTATTAATTTTCCTTAGTTTAAAATATTGTATAAGTGTAAAGTTATTATTTTTCTTAGTTTGAAACATTGTCTAAGTGTAAAGTTTACTTAAATTTAATTATTTTCTTTTGTCAATCTAATGAAATGTTTATTTGTTGCTAATTTTCTAAAATTTATAACCAACTAGATAGTTTAAAAAAAAAAAACTCTAACAATGTGTTATGTCTAATTTTTCCTTAGTTTAAAATATTGTCTCAGTGTAAAGTTATTATTTTTTCCTAGTTTGAAGTATTGTCTAAGTGTAAAGTTTACCAAAATTTAATTTTTTTCATTTATCGAAATGTTTATTTTCTAAAATTTGTTACTTTATGTTAAATTTTCTAAAATTTTTAACCAACTATATATTTTTCCAAAACCTCTAACAATGTGTTAAGTCTATTTTTGTTAGATTAAAATATTGTCTCAGTGTAAAGTTATTATTTTTTCTATCTTCCATGTTCCGATATAAAGGTGATAATCCCAAGTTTCCAATATACAAGTGAAAATACATTAAAATATTTAAATGTTGTAGAAAAATGGGTGATATCTGAAATTTAATAGTTCAAACAGCTTCCGGGTAAAAATCGTCTACACGTGTTAAAAATGGCAATCATTTTCCCAACAGACAGTTCGACACAGGTAAAAATGAGTCACTCAAACATGCATATAGCAAGCTGATAACAAGTTTAGATTGGAAACGTAGATAGACTATCTTGAAAAAATTTTAGGTGAGTCAATTTTTATTATAAAACTCTTATCTCATGTTAAAATCTTTTTTTAAATTAACATTTTGTCTAAGTCATTCAAAATACACAACATCAGTTTTAACAGTGTGGGTTAAAGAAAACACTTTTTTCGCAATCAAACTATTTTATTCATCATTTAAAATAACACACATCAAATAATTCTGTCATATTAAGATGTATACAATTCTAATTTCAAAATTTTTGTAATGTCCAATAAGTCACTCGTTCAGTGAAATCTTAAAATCAGTTAAACAACTTGTAAAAGGCATTCTATACATGCACGTTTTGATCTGTTAATTCCACTTCACATATTTCGCATATCATTTTGTCTTTTAATTCACTATAAGTTCGAACTAATCTATAAGCTTCACTATCAGTTCAAATAACAAATCTTTCAAACAGGGTGATTTCGCAATGTTAGGTAAAGCTTTATGAAATGTATCACAATGTTGTAAAAAATCAGATTCACAATTAAATATTTCACAACACTTTGTACATGAATGTTGTTTTGCTAAGTTGTGAGTTTTCTTATCTTTCAATAAGTCTGTCTTTCTTGAAAACAATTCGTTGCAATCACTACACTTGAATTGTTTGGGCGATTTGTGAATCTTTTGCGAAAAAACTTCACCACACACCTCACAGCGAAAACACTTTTCCTTTAGATGATTTTTCATGTGAAACACTAAGTTAACTTTTCGAGGAAATGTTTTGTTACATGACTTGCACAAATAGGGTACCTTTTTAATTGTTAACGGTGACATGGTTTTATCACCTTCACAAGACTGCATGAATCGTTCCATATCAACTTTAATACTTAGACGAAAATCACAACCTTTTACATCAATCATACAAAGTATTGTATAGCATTAAACACTTTGTTCGTAAAATAACATTCTCATGTAGGGGGTGCTTGTTTCAAAATACTAGCATTTTATTGGTTAAAAAAAGTCACATGCAAAAAGTTTCTTTTCTTTTTTTCGATAAAGTTTATAAAACTTAGAAATGTATTAAAAAAAAAAGTTTTAAAATCGTAACGTATTTTCCTTAAAGCACTCTCCTTTTCTAACATTCCTAATTAATTTTTTTTAAATATTGTATACAATTTCCCTTATTTAAATATTGTGCAAAAGTAAAATTTGAATGTTCTGTCAATACTATTTTCAAATTCAAAATAAAATTAATTAAATCAGCAAAATTTGTATTTGGTCACTTCATATAAACAAAGTAATGTTATCTGACGGATGTATTTCCTGTTTTAAAATATGCATAACGAATCGCGTTTATCAATACCTTATGTGATATTATCTTGCATCCTATGAAAAGATTTATTCTGTAATACCATGTAAAATGGTCTTAATCACACGTCTTAAATAATTTCCTGTTTCAACATATGCATAACGAATCATGTTTATCATTATCTTATTTTGCCTTCTATATGAAAAGATTTCCTCTGTGACCACATGTCAGCAGAAAAGTTGTAGAATTCCAATGGTCTTAATCGCATGTCTATTACTATGAATGTTGTTATGTTAAAATGCAGCATAATAATAATGTGTGAGTAGTTTATATTTCTTTAATAATAAAAAATATGTATTTTATTTAAAGTTAGTGTCATCTACCTAACTGCTTTAAAAAATTAAAATTATGTTAGTTATTTTTCAAAAGCAAAAATCTTTCGACTGCTTTTAAAATGTTGTATTGATTTTTCAAATAAAATCACTTAAGTATCATACTTTTAACTAAAATAGGTTAATAATTCAAATATGTGACGTTAAAAAAACTAGATGTCGTTCTCTTTTTTTAAATGTTGGCTGTATAATGTCAAATCTAATGAAAATTTATTATAATCGTATAACTCTAAACAAATACCTGCTCTCAAGTTAAATTATTGCTAAAAATTGTTCATATGAAAGGGAAAAAAATCTTTAAAATTGTTTTGTATATATCATATTGTATGTTTTTATATCTAATATTTTGCATGTCAAATCACTTATTAACTGAATGTAATGATTATGTCTTGTGTGTGTTGTAACTGGTTAGTTTAGTGTTGATTATCTATATTAGGGATAAGTGCCTCCATGTAGGTCTTTCTAAGGGTTCCTAACACGTATTGACACAAGGTTTAAAAAAAAAAACTCTGAACGGTTAGGTCGCCGAGCGCAAGAAGTTTAAATTTCAACATCTAGTAGCTTTAAAGTCAGAACCTTGCACCTATAGGCGAGGTGCTTATGTGTGTATAAATTCTTAAATGTTTGTAAGACACTTTGGGAAATATGTTATTTAAACTTCCCTTAAAAAAGTTAGCTATTGTAAGTTAATCTATATACGGATTTCGACGAAAACTCTGAACGGTTATGTCGACGAACTCGAGAGAAGTTTAAACAAAATTCCGAACGGTTAGGTCGACGAGTGCGAAAGGTAAACGTCTACCAGCTTTTTTCGTGTTAGATTTTTATAAAGTAATCACATTACTTTTATTTACATGGCTATCACAATTTTCATTTTAAATCCTTAAAAATTTAGCCATTACATCTATTTTAATCTCATTTCAGTTAATACTTAAAGAATAATTTTTTTATATGAAACTTTTATAAAGTCAAAAATAATGGGTTCGAAGAAAATTCCGAACAGTTAGGTCGACGAGCGCTAAAGATGTGAATGTCTACCTGCTTTTTAATGTTAAACTATAATAGTTAACAAATATAATCGAAACGTATGATTCCTTTTTCGATAAATAAACTTTTAGAAAAATGCTGTCAAAGTCGATCATCTTCTTTTATTTAGCAACTCTTAGTGAATTTTCATTTTAACTCTCTAAAAATTTAGCCTTCACATCTATTTTAATCTCATTCACATTTAAGTTAATGTTTAAAAAAGGAAAAAAAAAATTTTACAGGTGAATTATAAGTAAATCTCATGTTAAATTCTGAACAGTTAGGTCGACGAGCGCGAAAGGTAGCACATAAATATTTCTTTTACAGGTATTATTTTTATAGCAGGGTTCCTACCCCTCAACTCCACTAGCACTGTTGACATTCTGTTACTAAAAATTTAGCCCTCACATCTATTTTGATCTCATTCACATTTAAGTTAATGTTTAAAGAAGGGAAAAAATTCTTCTACAGGTGAATTATAAGTAAATTTCATGTTAAACTCTGAACATTTAGATCGACGAGCGCGAAATACAAAAAGTATTGTTTGTTGTATGCGAATCGAAGGCAACAATGAGTGGTGTGGCGGCCATGCGACCCCTGCTTAGTCAGATAATACAACCTATATAAAATTATTTAAAATTTTGTATGGGTTGGGGGGGCCTTTAGCTATCACATATATCAAGCAAGACTTGTTTTTTTTTTTATTTCTAGGTTCCGTGAAGCTGAATTTCCTCATAGACACTCTACAACTTTAGCAGACGTCACACATCTGATTTCTTGTATGTCACAACTCTCGCTGAAGCATAATAATAATTAAACATTTTATTTCGTTACAGGTCTCTCGCAGATGACTGATGAAGCAGGATTGACAGATTTAAAAAAAAAAATTGTGGCGTTATGAATTGTTTTCATAGCGGTTGGTTATGGCGGGTCCACAATAAAAAAAAAATATTGTACATTCTGTTAACATTATTATTTTTTATAGCAGGCTTCCTACCCCTCAACTCTACTCGCACTGTTCGCATTCTGTTATTTTTAAAGCAGGCTTCCTACCCCTCAACTCCACTCGACTTTGCTGAAGCATAATAATAATTAAACCCTTTTATTTCGTTACAGGTCTCTCACAGATGACTGGTGTAAAAGAATAGGTAAAAAAAATGTGGCGTTATGAATTGTTTTCATAGCGGGTGGTTATGGTGGGCCCCCAATTTAAAAAAAAAAAAATCCCTGACAAGAAAGAATCTGATTAAAACCCTTTATTTTTCACAAAAAAAATTAAGCCCCCTAAAAATAAGCCCTCCCCTCTCTCCCTTATCGGTTAAAAAAAATTAAGCCCTCCCCTACTTCACTTCCTCTCTTATCTTCCAACACTTCCGGTTCACTTCCTGTCTTATCTTCTTTCACTTCCTGTCTTATCTTCCATCACTTCCTGTCTTATCTTCCATCACTTCCGATTCCACCTCCAGGAGCCTCACCTCCACCACGCACACAGCGCCTGCTGACGGCCAACGAACATTCTTCTACTACTCACCTGTTTAAATACATTACTGATCGACCAGGAAAGCCAAAATTTCCATAAAACCGCTGCGAGTCCACTACAAGCGCAACAAAAGAATATTAATTTTACTGTTAATGTTAATGCTGTTAATTTATCATGTTTGTCTGTAAAATAAGTTTGTTGAACATGAAAGTGTTTTACTTGTCAATTGATAGCACTCGAAAATCCTATATTCCGGGTTGAAAATCCTGATTAATATACTATAAAAAGTATTCGGAAACGTTTCTGAAAATCAGT